>CM030359.1:253744712-254219712 GCA_017893485.1 Hemerocallis citrina
GTATATGTTGATTTTACTTTCTTTGAGTTGAGAAAAAATTGTGACTTGCTGATTTGATACCTGTTACATTATGATTGTATCACACACTAATTTAGACTCATAATAGTCATTAATCATGTCACTCTTTATATAAAAGAAACCACTTTTGTTGCTGTTCCTGTTTTTACTCTCTGTTTCGACCTTGATAACATTAGAATATGGTCTTGAGTTCTAAACATGAAATTTAGCCCTAGATGTCTAGTTTACAACCCTTTAGAAAGATCTCAATTCCGATTTATGATGTGTGAGTTATCGTAGTTTTAGTGCTGTTGTGTCTGAGATTTCAGATTCACAAATTTGCTGTGTCACTTTGCTTCACGAATTAAATTAACTATGCTACCTGTAAGATAATGACTTGAAATTTTGTATGCTGATACTAGACACACTAGAGGACCTTCCCTAATTTTCCTGGAATTAATTAATGAAGTTTCAGACCTGTTTCATAATTATAAACACAATTTTGCAAATTCTGGCTGAATACGAATTCTGTGTAGTTTTCTATTTTGACACCAGTTGCTACAAATTTTATGTATCGTGTTTATATGCATTGGAACTGGCAGAGAGTCCAGTTTCTAGA
The DNA here is from genome assembly GCA_017893485.1 of Hemerocallis citrina. NCBI lineage: Eukaryota > Viridiplantae > Streptophyta > Magnoliopsida > Asparagales > Asphodelaceae > Hemerocallis > Hemerocallis citrina. The sequence continues at coordinate 253,745,329 of CM030359.1, forward strand.
TTTTCTGACGGATCCAGATTTGCATTTCTGTGGTACCAGGAATCTCAGTTTTGGTGCAGCAACGTCTTGCTGTCCAGAATTGATATTTTGCCATGTTTAAATATTTGCTTGTTGTTCCTTATATTTTGTGATTTAGAACATGTTCCTTGCATCATATAAACTCTTGATACATCTTTGTCTTGTTCCAGTTTTGTTCTCGTTATCTCTTGATCGTGTTTATTTTGTAATAAAAGTAACAAGCTGGAGTTAAGGGAAAGATCTAGTAGTGGACAATATAGAAAAGTGTACTCGGAAGGGGGCCCATGTTTTCCAAAATAGTGGCACCTAATTTGGTTACATGATATGATTTGGATTACATTCAGATAATTTGGATTACATTTGGATGATTTGGATTACATTTGGATAATTTGGAATTTGGTTAATATGATTTGGTTAACATGATTTGGATTACTTGATATGGTGTACCACTGCTTGATACTTGAGTACACAGCCCTATAGAATCCACTACGAAATCTAAATGTAATTTTTTTGCATGTAGCAACCATGTGCTAAATAAATGGAACGCATGAAGTGCTACAATAGACAGGACTAAATTAAATAAATAGACTTAAGTTGACACTTCCTATCTGCCAGTTTCCTGATTTCATTACAAGTTACATGATTTAGTTATATGATTTTGATTTAGGAGTCACCTGATTTTTATTCATAAGTTTGCATGAACCCATGTCCGTTACTTGTTTTCCAGTTGCAAGTTGTTGTCTTCCGTTCATATGTTTATAGTTATTTGTATCACACTTGACTTCATTTTATTTCATGTTCCTTGATTCTTGTCGTTGTTCCATGTTATATCTTGGTTCTTGTTCTCTATTATATTTGTGTTCTTGTACCCTTTTGCTTGTACTACTTGCGGCCCGAACTTGCACTAGGGCTTCTGTCTTTGTTTTTCTATTTTTCTTCTGCATGATATATACAGACTTTGGAGATGAGCAGCCAGAAGGAGTGGGTGAGCAGACATTCTAAGCTTTGTCTGGGAAAACTTGCTTTAGTTATTTTGTATTTGAGTTTCTTTAATTCTTATTGCTACTTGAAACTTGTAATGGGCTTGTAGTCCCGAAGTTTTACTTTTTGATCTAGATCTTGTATTTATTTGGGAAGTTTATATTTGTTCAAATAATTTCTGTTGATTAATAATTTATTCATGCATGCGTAGTTGAGTATATTTTGTTATATTTCATGTTATGGAGTTAAGTCGATCCTACAGCTTATGAATGATAAAAATCATTCGCTGGGCTTTGCAACGTACTCGTATTCCGTATTCCTTTTGGAAAACGGGGCATGACAAAAAATGTTTTTGATTAAAAAGAAAAACAGTTACAAAGGGGGCGGTGGCCAGTTCGTATTTTGGCAATTACAACATAACCAGCTAAAACTACCGCCTACGCCCTTTCCAACTCAGCTCGCACTTCAGCACCGGCTGTGCCCTGTAAGTCGTCTCGCATTCAACATCGGCTCGCGAGTGGCTTATGCCCTAGCTTATCGTCATCTCCAACACCTCGAGTAAAAATGGCATCACGCATGCTCCAAGCGCAGATGTGGCGCCCTAAGATTGACAGCGGCGATGATGAAGGGAGCTTGCCAGGCTAGGTAGAGCGACAGTCCCATCCAGGGAATTGACTCGTTGTGCCAAAAAAGAAAGGCATCGCGCGTGCCCGGCCCCGATGGTGACTCCCTCATGTGGGGAGAGTTCTTTCTGAGTAAGGGAACTCTCGCCTTCCTCCCCGACTAGGGACATCAGATCCCGAAATTCAGGATACCACTATTGGCCCCAAGAAGGAGTAATCCTCTCCTCTCTGAACCTCGGTGAAGCAACAGCATCCGCACGAGGATTCAAGCCGAGAAGGCCTATCGAAGGGAAAGAATAGAGCAACGTTGTTTCTCCTCGGGACCCAGTGGGAAGTGCTTCAAATGCTAAAATTCGGGACAAAGAGGGGTACCTCGACAAAACACCGATCCCGGTAGGGGTGAACGCAGTCCCTCTCGCCACTTCCATGCTGCCTTCGATCTGCAGATGGATCCTGGGCCCATTCGTTGTAGGCCCACCGAACTCCTAGACATAGCAAGTCAAGAAGGGGATTCAGAAAAAGGTGTGGATCTTCCATCCACCAGCAAAGACTTTATAGATGCCACAAAGGGTTGCCCAACTGCCTGCATTTATTACAGGCGACTATACAACTCCCTAGGCACATTGAATGCATCAATGGGTGAAGCAAGCAAACACGTGCCTCGTCACGTGGCTGGTGAGGCTCGGATGTACCCCTCGATGTAGGATCTGAAGTTGACCCTCATGAGTCCTTGCAGGCCTCAACCTACGTCATCGGCATGGTATCCGAGGCTGACCCTCATGAGGCGTCATAAGGCCTTACCTTACCAGCTACGGAGGTCCCAACACTTAATTTCGATTAGCACTCAACCCACAAGATCAACAGCGACCGCAATTACCTGGGAACATGATGCAAGCGGGGCCGCGTGGCCACCCAAGCTGTTTGACAATCACTGGAGAAATTACGAGGTGGGTCTCTAATCTCCAGCAGATGGTCTGATGGTCTAAGGCAAAGAATCGATAGTTCCAGAATCAAAATGCAAACAAGTTTATTCCATCACACAAACAAGTACTTCGCGAAAAAGGAAAAAATACAGGCGACCTAACTCTCTACTTCGGGGATGGGAACCTCCTCCTATACTGGGGGGCAGGGATGGTCTGGTCCTGGTTGGCTAAATCCCCCACAACTTTGGGGTCGTCCCCCTCATCATCTGACTTAGGGGGAAAGCCGTCGAGGTCGATCCCCGGGTGCTTCGCGTCAACATCTTTGAGGGCTCTCTCGTACCCCCTGTCCTCGGCCTTGACAATATCGGTCAGAGTTGCATCATACTCTTCCTTGGACATTATCGTATATGCCTACCACGTTCCCTTCTCAGAGATCAGCCGGTCCGACTCCATCAAAAGTTTCGCCCGGGCCTTCCTTTCCTTGGCCAGGTCTGCCTTCAGCAGGCTTATGTGCTCCCGAAGGTCACTAGCCTTCAAGAGGAGTTCAGCCTCGACAGCCTCTGCGCGCTGCACGCTCTGCTAAAGCTGGTCCCGTCTCCTCTTCAGTTTGGCCCCATGAATGGTCGCCTGCAAAAAATTGTCGGAATGCGCTTAGCCAAGCACAAGGGTAGTAATTACGACAGGGATGGGAAAAAATTATTAGGATCGAATCATGCGTTCAACCGGCGAAAATCTCCTCCTCGGTCTTACCCTCAAAATCGGCAAGGTCGCGGGGAGTGGCAAGATGGGATACCATCTCCAATGCAGCAGTCCGGTTAGCCGAGACCTCGTCTCCTTCACAGACCACGAGGGAACCCATACCTCTCCGATGTGGGGGGTTGGACTGACGCCGTGGCACCGGATGTAGGCGACAGAGGCGGTCTTTTCCCCTCCTTCTTGATGGTCGATCCGACCATCTTAGACTTTGGAAGCTCCGCCCCTTTTGCCTTCTTGGCTGGAATTTCCTCCACTTCCGGAGGTGGTCGCTTCTGTGAGGCCTCGCCCACAAGAACCTTGACATCAGTTCCAGCCTTCATCCTCACCTCCGCTTACCGAGCTATCTCGACCCTTAACTCCTACCTCTTCCTTTTTTATCAGCTCAAGATCCACCATCTTCGATAATCTCGATCGGACGACACGTAGTTAGAAAAACAGAAGCAGAAGGAGAGCGAATGAATATGACCAATAACAGAGGTTGTATATATTGAAGTGAGACATCGATTACCAAGCCAAGGGCACGATCACACGTGGAAATGCTAGCACGCGCCGAGTGCAAGCTTCTTCCACCTCGGAGCGGCAACTGATACCGAGCATCATGAAGAAAGTACAAGGCACCACCAATTCACCATGTCCTTGGAGAGGAAACCGAGGCCGAGATTCAATGGTGGAGTTCCCTCCCCGGACATGGCTTCCAAGCCTGAGCCTCAAAAGGGAAGTTCCCTCCCTTCGGCACGGCTTCCAAGACCGAATATCCAAGAGAAATTTTGCACCCTCAACATAGTTCCCAGGGCTAAACTACCATAGCAATTTCAAGAGTCAACTCATTAACATGCTCCCTCACCAAAAAAAGAGAGGGGGGGGGGAGCTTTTCATCAATGTATCTTCATTATAGATCGAAAGCAAAGTGATTACATTCACACAATTACAATGAAATCACGAGTTCAAGGCACTAGGTTCCGGCCCTCGTGGTTGTCGTCCAACCCTGGTTCAAGAGGTATCGCTTTAGCGGACAAGGGGTCAGCGCCCAAGCGGAGCACCTCCAAACCTCGCACACTAGCTATGTTGACCGATCCTGCTACTCCACTTTGGGCATCCCCCGGAGCCCCCACTCTCTAACAAATCCCACGGTAAGGCGCAAGCCTAGAGAAGTGACAGTAAAAGGTGGATGCCTGACTCACCTCCAATAGTCTGGTACTCAGCCGGAAGATCTCAAAGTCCTTCTCCATGAGCATTTGCTTAAGGATGGAGTCCGAAGACAGACCACTGAAGAGACGTGAGGGCCTGCCAGCATCGGCAAGAGCAAGGGCAATGTCGGCATCGGGGAATAATGCCTTCAGGCGAGCCAACTCCCGACCACCTCTTGCGACCGACTGATGTGAAAACTAAAGGCCCCTTCCCGATCGGCCAACTCCTTGCGAAGGCGGGCGATCATCTCCTCAGCTTAATCCATCCTACCACGAAGTGAGCGAACCTCGCTCGCGAGGTCCTCCCCCCGAACTCCATGTTTCATGACCTACTCAACAAGGTGCATCGCAACTCAGACATGAAATAGGTAGTCTTGACCAGTAGTGAATTATCATTGAGACAAAAAAAATTACAGTATAAGGTGGCCAGTCCGCGTCCAATGTGTAAAAAATTGGGGGAAAAAAGAGGGGAGCAAAAAGAAAACTACAAGTTAAGGGGTGACTTCCCAAGGAGGAAACTGAAGAGATTCGACCTAAACTAGATCGCCAACGTCAAAAGGCTCCGGCGTCAAAGGTGTGCCTGCAAGGCCCGGTTCGGAGTCGTAGCAGATGCCATCAAGGTCGACATCAGGATGTCTATCTTTAACATGAAGGTGTCACGTCCTGCTTCCCAAAAATACGAAATATGAGTACATGACATTGGCCCAGCGAATGACTAACGTCACCCATAAGTTGTTTATCCGATCAACTCAATAATATAATCAATACAGAACAATTGTGCAGACAATAATAATAATCTCATGAACAATAATACTTGGAATGAAGTAATATAAAATATTCAAATGCAATAATCTAACGTCTGGAACAAATAATAAAATTCGGGACATAAGCCCAATACAATAATAAATCCCAATACAATAGCAATAAGTCTCAATACAATAGTTCAATGGAATAATATTCAATTATAAAGCAATAATTTTTTAGAAAGTTTGCTCTCCAATTCCAGCAGGAAATTCTCTTTCATTACCTATATACACTTAATATAAAAAGAGAAGAAAAGTTGTCCTTAGAGAAAGTCATGGACAGCAAGTAGAGAAAGCAAAGAACAATGGAATAACGGTATAACAATGAATTCAATGGATCAATATGAATCAATAACATGGGACGATAACAATAATCAATATCACGGTAATCGATGCAATGACTATAAACAATGATTTAATATTCGGTAACAATATTCAATGATCAATATCAATAATACTTAGCCATTATTCGATATCAGTAGAAACAATGATAAACAATATGCAATGTCGGTGATATGTCAATCTTTATATCTATTAATCATTTTATTCCTAACTAATGCACGTACTACTGTATCCCATATGTTCCATACTACAGGTTCGATGCATACAATCAATTTCATTTAGACATAAGTGGTGTACTATGTAGATCATGTACTTGGCAATGGTAAATACTATTCACCTTTTGGTGCACGATACAGTCTTCGGCAACAATACGATACACGATAGATTGGGTTACGGCCGTAATCCACAATCACACGATAAAACACTAGCCGGAACATTATTTAGGGAAACATAGGCTCCTCCTCCAAGTACAGTCTCTACTTTATTCACTACTTAAATCACCCTTTAAACCCCGGCTTGTCAATTATTTTATCGATACAACAATACAATATGCAATTAAGGGACATTTCGATGAACGATAGTATCAATAGAGGAACAATAGGATGGTAATATGGAATAGGACAATTGGAATGATGAAAATAAATCATTGGAATTATGCAATGCAACATACATATATTAATTCATGCAATAGTACGATATAGGAATAATTAATCTATAAAAATGTGGAATACAAAATTATGGACAGCATGAGTAGTCTGTACAAAATGAAAGTTTCCTGCTATTTCAAAAATCAAAAACTGAATCCGTCAGAAATTCTAGAAACTAGACTTCCAGAAGGTTCCAACGCATATTTGAAGTTCAAAATCCGATGACAGTAGCTAGGTCAATCACATTGTTCTTTACAGATTTCATGTTCAGGTAAAAAATCGACATCATGTTACTTTATTTTTATAAACAGTAAAAACTCAATAATAAATTCATTAAAAATATTTTCTGGACTCCTAAACATGTTAAGCAACAATTTGAAAATTTTCAGAGTAAAGTTTTATCATTTGATCAGCCTTTTTACTGTTTAAACAAGAAACGTACAAGAATTTGAGAATCTGGAATTAAAAACACAGCTATAGTAAAACAGGCATAACTTTTTCTACACAACTCAGAATTTAGGAATGCAAGATGTTCTGAAAACTAGAAAGATAAGGCTATAATTTATATTTAGAAAGTAATTTATTTTAAGATCATTTATTTGGTTGAAAATAGCAGTCAACATACAGCTAGCAAGCAATATAAATGTTTTGGGTAGTTTTCATGAAATAAGTCAATTTAAACATGATGGTTATCAATTCTACTAGTCAATAAACTTCTCAATCAGAATGAAGGGTATAAAAACATGGTAAATAAGATTATGAACACATACATACATCAATTTATCATCAATCAATCATCAATCGATCAAACAATATACAACATAGCAATTTTCTCTACAATAATTTAGTTGTGTGACCATTATATGAACAACCCTACTATCAATTCTATATGCACACATGAAAGATTCAATATTTGGAGTCAAAAGTGGGACGATGTCAAGTAAATTGTGGCTAGCTCGTGTAAACCCTCAATATAGCCAACAAAAGAGATGAACAATATATAATACGATAAACGAAGGGATCTACTTGCAAGAGTTTCAATATAACTTGAATTTGATACAATTAACAATTCAAGAGGAAGTAACTTGCCTTATTGACGGTGAAAACGAATACCAAGAATAACAGGATAAGGATCCCGAAGCAACGAACCTACGAACTAACACAAAATAACACGTGCAATATACGTGCTATAAAGTACAAGCAACAACAACCAAAGAAACACAACAACAGTTAGTAACGGCCAAGAGCAGCGGCGACAGCCAGGCTGACAGCAGAAACTAGCTGCGTCGCTGGCGAGGGCAGGCATCGATGGCAAGGGCATCGCTGGCGGTGTCGAGCGTAGGGGAAAGACAGCTAAGGGTTGGGTTTCGACTGCTCTGTTGTCGATCGAAGATAGGGCAAGGGGATCGGGGGAGGTGTTTTGGCGGCGGCTGTGTGGGCGTCGACGGGAGTAGGGTCGACGGGGTAGGGCTCAGGGATGGCAATGGGGTAGGTCACCGGAGGTTGGTCGGAGAAGGTGCAGTGGGTATTTGGGCGGGAATTTTTGGACGGGGAGAGAGAAAACATGGAGGAGAAAGAATAGGAGAGAGAATAGATGGCTCTAGGGTTTCGATTTGCACAATTTTTAGGATTTGCAATAGAGTTGTATTTATAGGGTACAATTAGGGTGTTGGGTTAGTGGTTTAGGATCCAACAATAGCGATTTTGGTTCAAGAACTATTGAAATTGGGTTTTAGGGTTCAATAAGAGATAGATTTAAAATAATAGGGTTCAAATAAAAATACCCACAATTAAATAAAAGAAAATAAGATCAACAAGAACAACTCAACAAGAAGAACGGAGAACTTCATGAACAAAATCTTAATTAGAATGATCAAGAAAGAAAGAAAATAGAGTATTTTATTCAATTACAAATAAAATATTACAAAAAGGGGAAAAAATGAAAATAGCATAAACGGTAGTTACATAAGGGCTCTCTTATAGCCATCCTCTTGGCCTCGCGCTGACCGTCTGCATCTCGACCTCTGCCTCCAACTCCTTCACCCTCTTTTCTAACTCCTCGACGCGGGTCTTTCCATCCTGACACTTTGTCTGATATCGCTGGGCCCTGCCCTCGACAGTATCCAAGTCATATTCATACTGCCGCATCAGCTTGCTCCTGTAGTGTGTGGTCTGCAACGGAAAGGAAACCAGTGAGATACCGATTACGGGGCATAGAAGCTCCAAAACAAGCACTTACCGCTCCATATTGCTGAGAATATCGAAGGTACGCTGAGCTGAACGTCTCCTTTGTAAGAGTTTTCCTGTCATGCGGAGGTGCAAGATTGTTCACCACCTCGACAGCCATCCGAGACTCCATAAGGGAGTCGCCAAACTTCACCGGCCAGTCGAGAGCAAAGGTCTTACGGGTATTATCAGGGATGACCTCCTCCAAGATCGAATGGACCGGCGGCACCGGGAACTCCATCAGTTCTTGGGCCCGGAGGGATCTCTTACTCGGCTCCACTCAGGAAGAATCCTCTAGGTTCCGGAAAGCCAGGGTTCTCGTCCACTTCATCTTCTTTGGACCCCCCTTCAGGGACCCTCTAGCACTCGGCAACTTCACCCCCTTTCCCTTATCCTCAACCGCTCACTATGCCGCCGGAACAATCCAAAGCGTATCAAAATCATCATCTTCCAAGGCTGCAAAAGAAGAGCGTCAAAACCGAACGTCAAACATATGCCAACAGAAAGATACAAGGGGAAGGAACTTACCAGTAACATAAGGACTCAACTCACTGATTGCCGGTGACATCTCCGTCACCCTAGACTAGTCGATCCTCAGATTATCGTTGAATAGCCTGCCAAACTCCACCCTCTCCTCTTTGGAGAGATCCTCGAGCTTCAAGGGCTCTTTTCCGAGCTGGTCCATACGACCAGGAGATCGGTATATCTTATGGATCTGGGATGTAAACGATAAAGTACTTCTTCCTCAAATTCTTTATGGAGTTAGAATGGTTGAAAACCACGCACATCTTGGAACGGGGGGCGATATACCACCGGTAGGTTCTACTTAGGAGTGCACTCATTACCAAGCTCGCTCAGAAATACTGATGCTCAGAGACACGCCATTCCTCTGGCTAAGCATAATGAAGCTCGTCAACTGCTTCCACAAATTTGGCGTGTAGTGCATCGAGCTCATTGCTGACCATCAGAGAACCTGCTTGATGAATGGGTGGAGGGACAGACGCAGTCCTGAGGCAAAAGAATACAGAGAAAACATACAAAACTTGTTCGCCAGCTGGTCAATAGGGTGAAGGCCCGGCTTCGGGAGTATCAAAGGATACTGCTTGGGTATAAGGAACTTTTCCTTAATAACAACAAGGTCGCTCTCTAGCAAGATGTTCTACGTCAGCTTCTATATTCGACCTATTCGACGAAGACGGGGCGATGCCAAACTGAACCAGATCCTGCAAATCCTTCGGATAAACTTGAGAAGATACGCAGCCTGCAGGATCATCTCGGTAGTGCATCGACACCTACTCCTTGTCAAGGGAGAGATCTTGCCTCCTCCTCTTGGCAGAGCGGTGATCGCGGGGAGGCAGAGCTCTCTTGATATTGTCTGAGGCAATGACCCCTCTCTTCGTACAGAAGAGGTTCCTGCAATCTCACCCTCATCACGGCTCAGGATGCTATAACTCTCTTCCCACTCTTCCTCCGCCTTCACCAGCGCCAAAGCGCTGCCCCCTGGGTTGTAACGCCCCGAATCCCAAATACACTGAATTCGAGATGTTCTACAGGATCTTTTCACTTTCTTTAGTACAATTTTACAGGAAAATTAAAACTTTTCATCATACATCAGAGTTTACATCAATATTACACTTTTTCTTTTGCACAGCGGAAGTAAAATTTACAACAATTGAATGAAAGTACAACAGCATGGTATAATCTTTAAGCATCCATTCTTCTTTAATCTTTAACATGTCATTTACCTGCATATAAGACTGTGGGTACGTCAGTTTATTCAACCGACGAACATTATACACGGCCATCCTCTCTATGCCGGAAATAGTATAACTTAACTTTCCATATTTAACAAACACAAACTTGTCACATTCAAACTAAAGGGACTACCCTATTGATGTCGTGTTGTGATTGTGCACTTAATCCTTAATGCATTTATTTAGGTTACATGACACTAATGCGCACTTGTTCGGATTCTATGCATCCCATACTACATAGGTCCGAGGGCAAGCCCTTATTCGTTCTTCATCTTTATAGGGTTCAATCCCCCGTTATGACTTAGTCTACTACTGTAACTACGGTAGTGTCTTAGATGTCCTATGATCTATGAGCCCATGTCCAGGCAGCCTGGAGGGGAATCCCACGCACTGACACGACGCATCGAGCAGGCAACCTATGGACAATTCAGCCTCCGCCATGGAACAATGGCACCACCCATAGCCACTCGAACACCCCACGAGCGTCGCCACCGGGACGGTACTCAGGAGCAGTATCCACGCCATGTCACGACGCATCGTGAAGGACCAGTAAATACCCTCTCGCCGCAAATCCGTTGGCCCCCATACCCGTTTTTTTCTTCTACTTTCATCACGTCTCCACTATGTACTAATCCTTAGTTTTATTAAAAATCATGAACAAAATTAATCTATAGAGTTAGCCTCTCCATCAACCGGACTCATTCATTCATTTCAATCATGACCAACCTTGGTCTAATTTCATTTCATTTCATTTCTCAATGCCGGGGAGACTTAGCTACTCTATTTCAAATTTCATTTCACAATCTTCAACTTATAAATTTCCATGTTGAGTTCTCATACTCACATGTATATTCTCTTTTCAATTCATGACTTCAATTTGTTCACCAGTCCATCATTGCACATAAATTTGCATATACTTATCAATTATCACATCACAATAATTCTACATTACTAAACAATATACACACTTCATATTGTTCCACAAGCGAGAAAATAATTGCATCATGTCACATAACTACATTTCTTTTTGCCAAATCAACTCTTAATGTTCCAATTCACTTATTCTTTCAAGTTATAAATTCATATCAATAATCCATATAGAACCACATGTCTATATATGTATTTTAACTCCAAACCATAGTTAGATTCATTCAAATAATACCCAAATCATTCTTATAAAATTCCTTACATTTTTATGAGAATAACCATATTTTTTCACATTTTTTGGACATCTAAAAAGCCCAAAAAAATATTTTTTTATATATGCCGAGGGTGAGAATCGAACCCAGGCACAACGGAAACAAAGCCAAGAGCACCCGCCGTTCGGCCGAACTGTGCTAGCGATATAAAGGGGGCGAAATTAATGCTTATTGTTTTCGGGCCGAAAGTTATAAGCTTTCAAAATTGTGTAGAAAAATGTTGCGGACACAGGGGTTCGATCCGATCAACCCAGAGAAGCCAACCGCACACAGTGACCGCCTGAGCTACTAGCTCAGGTTGTCACAGTATGAATTAAAAACTTTTTGAATTAATTTGCCACTGTTATCAAAATACTCGATGTTCAACTAAACTTTGTTTCATCTTGCTTTTGTGAAAGTTACTGAAAAATTCCAGATTAGCTTTCCCTTACATGATCTTCATATCAGTAAGATTAAAATAATTTTTGCACTAATAAAAATATATTTTTCACACAATCCATGAATTTTTCATTAAAACTACTAATTTTTTTCATTTTCGACATTGAATAACAATAGATCTTCTAAACTTTTCATTCACAATTAATTTACTGTTATTAAATCTCTTATTCAACATACATATCCATACACTTTTTTTTTGAATTTATCCAACCCATAATAACCCAAAAAATATCTTTTCAAACATAAATTAGCACTAATACAAGTACTAACTTTTACATACAATTTGTGATGGTAATAAAAGTATTTCTTTTAAATCAACAATACTCCTAGTCTAATCATGTACATCACAAATTATATAACCACTTATGCATTAACAAGCTCACAACTCAAATAAAATTACTCTTTCAAAAAGCGTGCTCTTTCTTAATTAATTTCATGCTCTCAATTTTCAATTAAACTAGCATTCTCATTTGTAATTTCAAACATCAATACTAACATCATTCTTAAGAAAATTGAACCACTATCATTTATTTATTCTAATAAGCATGGAGAAGTTCTACACACAATTTAATCACATACAAATCAAACATCACATTTCAATCAATTCGTAAACTAACTTCTCAATTAAAGTGGGTTCTTATTAGTATTTTTTATGCATAATTTTGATAGTTAAGTCTAGCATGGATCTCTACTTTAGAAATATGAAAGGTTTACCCACCTTGAATGGAGAGAAAATAAACACACAAAGCAACAAGGTCCTTGCGAATGGAAGCACCTCCTCCTAGACGAAGCGCGCACAAGCTCCACAATCACCCTTACCGAATGCTCCTCTCCTTGGAATGATGCCGGCCTCCTCTCCAAGCAAAATGCACACAACTCTCACTCTTTTATAACTCACACTAATATTAAAATAAGACTATAGTTTGGAAAGATATAATTTGCATATGAAAATAGCCATGAGAGGGGGGGTATTTATACTAGAAAACAAGTGAAATGGAGGGCCAAGATTAGAGTAGGAGTTATAAAAACTACCCACATCCACATAACCACCTCCATGAACACCGTGATCAATTTCAAAATTCCCTCCAAAGAATGTGCCAACCGGCCACCATAAAGAGTGTGCATTGCACGTGTACATGTAGTGCACGTGCATGCAACTAGGCCAAATTTGTACATTTTAATTTTGTACAAAAATAAAATAGTTATAAAATAGTCTTCTACATGACAAGTTTAAATAAAAAGAAGATTAATCCATGGGCTTTATTTTGGGCCAAAATAGTTATTTAAAATAAATAAAATAAAATACATTTGGGCTTTTAAGAAAAGGGCCTTTTTAATTAAATTAAAATAAGGCTTTCTATTTGTTTTGAAGAAAAGCTTTTGTACAAAATAATTTGAGAACACATATTTAAATATTTATACACATCATAATAAAATAATCCAAACAAAATATTGCACGTGCACACTACGTGCAAAATAAAATAATTTTTCATTAATTGAAAAATCAGGGTATTACATGGGTCCTCACATCCACCATATCCTGATCTTCACTCGCAACCTCACCAACCTCAACGGCGGTTCCCCCCGTCGATAGGTCGGGACCACCCACTTTAGTTCTCACTCTCTCGATGTGGACCTCCATCGATACATGGGCCTACGAGAGTCGTTGTTCGACCCTGTTAGTCCTCGACAAAGAACTAGCAGAAGCTCAGGAAGACGAAGATCCACTATCTCCCAAAGATAAGGCCGAGCTGCTGGATTGACTGACAGACTTGTTCGATGAAATTGGAAAATTTGTTGTAAAGAAAGAAAAAGTGGTCCTAGACGGAGTGGGGTAGGGAGACTTATAGAAGGAGAAGTAACTTCTCGATAGACAGGACACGTGACACACCCTCGATAACCACGAACGAAGGCAAAACATCGCTTCGGAGACAGTGTCACATGGCAACTAAACCATAGCTTTCCCAATGCTTCAATTTTGCTACACCCTCGACGTGACATCCGAGGCCGACTCCCATGAGGAGCTTTCATAAGGCTTCAATTTCGCTGCGCCCTCGGCGTGGCATCCGAGGCTGACTCCCATGGGGGGTTCCCACAAGGCTTCAATTTCGCCGCACCTTTGGTGTGGCATCTGAGGCCGGCTCTCATGAAGAGCTTTCACAAGGCTTCAATTTTGCCGTGCCTCAGCGTGGCATCCAAGGCCGACTCCCATGAGGAGCTTTCACAAGACTGCAATTCCGCCGCACTTTCGGCGTGGCATTCGAGGTCGACTCCCATTGGGAGTTTTTGCAAGGATTCAATTTCTCCGCGCCCTCGGCGCGGCATCTGAGACCGACCTTCATAAGGACCTCTCAATGACTCAACTCCACCATGCCTTCGACGCAGGTAATCGAACCCGACCCTCACTTCACTGGGCCTCCTGACCACCGTGCCTTCGGTAGGGCATCCAAGGCCGATCGTGCGATGACCCTCGGGCAGGGTATGCTCCATATCATCGATTCACACCGCAGTAGGGTACCCACCGTCCAGACGTGCACAGATCGTCATCATCTGATCGACACCCTCGCTAGATCGACTACTCTTCGAAGGAAACCGAGATGTCTCCTCCATGAGTGGGGGGGTTTTGATGAAGGTAAAATTAGTGAACGATCTGCACCGCTCGATCCTGGCGAGAATTTCAACGACCTTGCTTCCCTTATGGGCCGACTATGGGCCCGTCACCCAAGTCCTGCCCAGTGTGGGCGGGTGACACCCCCTAATCAGGGGACCCGGAGACTCTTATAATCAGGCTCTTACGCCTATAAATACAACCATACATCTAGGCTCTGTTTGGTTCAAAGGAGGGGAGGGGAGGGGAGGGATTTTAATGGAGGGGAGGGGAGGGAAAGGGAGGGAAGGGATTTAATGAAGACTCTGTTTGGTTCAAAGGAGGGGAGGGGAAGGAAAATAATTATCTTCTTGTTTGGTTCACAAGGGGAGGGAATGGATTTTATAATAAAATTACTTTTATACCCTTTTACATACAATAAGAAAGTGCAGCTTGATAAGAAAGTGCAGCTTGATATAAAATTACTTTTGCCAAGCTATTGGGCTCGAAGAGCAGCTATGTCACAACACGAGTGATGGGCACATTTGGCTTGATTTGTAGATTATTAATCAGCATTTACTAATTCTAAACCTTAACAGCTATGTTAACATTTCACCCCAGAAGTTCACATATATTTTACTGGGTTCAACTGAGGTTATCTGAATTTTCTAAAGTAATGATAGAGTAGTAGGGTTGTATCGAGTGGTCAGGGGATTGTATATGTATCCATGTGATATAGATAAGTTATTTGGGTTTTGGATCTTTTACTAGTACTGCTAGATTTCTTTAAAGTATGCACCTGAAACCAAACCTAAAATTTCCAACGAAACAGTTTCTTGTAATTTGAGTATTGTTACATATCTTGTGCCACATACGAATAAGATACACAAGCTGTATCCTAAAATAAATCGATCAGCCTGCTATTTGTGTAAGGTACATCTATATTTCCCTGTGATCATATGGAACTCTAAGATATGCATTGCACATAATAAGATATTGACACCATTAAACTGATGAGCAGAATAGAATAATGTACAAATGTAAAGGAAGAGAAGAATTTATGCATTTAAAACATCATCACCTTACATTACTGGTTATCTGCCACACTCATTGTGCTGCTTCCGCAAGCGGCCACACACGAAGCAAGAAAATCAGGTTCAAAAAGTAACTTATTACAGTTTAGAATTAGAACGATAGAGCAACTAGGTTTTTTATTATATTAGGATTTAGATTTAAAGGGCAATTTAGTCATGTCACTTTAAAAAATTAGCCCTATTTTCTCTCCCCTCCAAATCTCCCCACTTTTGGAGGGGAGTCAAAATTGGCTCAGGAGGGGTGTTGCACCCCCCCCATTTCCCTCCCCTCCCCTCCTAAAAATTGAACCAAACAAGAAAAGTAATAAAAAACCCCTTCCCTCCCCTCCCCTTTCCCTCCATTCCCCTCCAACCAAACAGTGCCCTACAGTCACCAGGTAATCACAATTTTCCACCATTTAAGCTTCCCTTAATAGTACTCTGGTTATTGACTTGAGCGACGGAGGGTCTGTCGCCGGAAGTCCTCCAAGTGTCTCAAACCTTTTTGCAGGTATCCGTCGCCCGCCGAACCATCAAGATCAACCACATCAGCCTCACAGTAGAGTCAGATCGGAGGCCGAGACAAGAATTTTTCCTTTCTCAAATAACTCACATTATTTGTTGCTTCCACACAAAAAAACAAGCAGCATCACACTGATTGAAGAATCAAAGTGCTAAAAGCAGTGCTGGAGATATCCAATGGATTCTAGAAATCCCAATTTGTACAGGTTTCGGTATCCAGTCCGATGATTGATTGTGTAACACACACCTAGTCACTAATTCTATTTTAATTTATTTTAATTTTTAAAAAATTTACAGTGTGGATTTTTCTATTAAGACCATGTTTGGTAAGGCCCGGCCCAAACGGAACCTCTTCATTTGCCCCCTAGAGTTTCTCTACTGACTGAGAAACCCACAATTTGAAGCTTTGAACCATCCACAAAGAAAAAAAAAATGTAATGAATGTCGCACATTCCATAAAAATGGTGTAAAAGAAAGAAAAAAAATTCCTGCCTTCGCTATTCCTGTAAGTTTGCACAGTTTATTCACTATCATTTCGAGTTATGTGTTCTTGCGCAATATGCACTATGATCTGTAGATTTGCATTAATTGGTTTTATTCTTCTTATAAGCAGTTTCTAACAGAGATTTTTTTTTTGTTTTTTTTTTTGGGCCAGACCCACATAGTAAGTGCCAATATCTATTTAAGTACCTCTATTTGTAAAACTTTTGAAATATATATTCATCTATTTAATCTCTAATCTCTAATATTATAATGGGAGAGAGGCTTTAGTGTCATTTATAAATCTATCAATATGTGCAATACACGTACATAACTAACATAAAAGAAGTTCAAAGTTCGAGTCCTCCTTAGGTCAGAGTTTTTATTTTAATTTTTTAAAATTATTAAAACGTGTATTACACGTGTAAATTACTGGTCATCCATATATAGAAACTGACCTAAGTTCTATGCAAATTAGTGGAATTTTACGAAACAAGTTTGAGAAGAAAGAGACAAGTTTTGTCTCTTTCTTCTGGCGCAGGTGTTCCTGGATTTGGTTTCGGTTTGAGACCAGCTTGTCGCATTGCTTCAGCCTGCTGACTCTCCCACCCCGCGGTTCCTGTCCGTTGCTTAGTCCGTCACTATTGGGACTCATTTCTTCTCTGGGTTCTAATTGAGGATCTCCTGCGGCTCAGGCGGTGTCTTCAGCGTTAGGAATCCTTAGCCCGCGATGTGCTTCTTTATTTCGGATATTGATTTTTTGAGTTGTTTATTGCGTCTTTTAGCTCTTGCGTGTTTATGTTGGCAATGATTTCCATTGCTTTTCTTTCTTGCGTTGCGTTGTCTAGTTGGGAGTTTTTCATTTCCTCTTATTTTATATCGTGTAAAATTCTTTTGTACTATTTTCTATTATTTATATATTGGGCTGGCATTGCAAGACTCCATCCTCGTTATAAAAAAAAAAAACTTTGAGGATAAAATCTATACTGCTTAGAAAACTTTTCTCTATACTGCTTAGTTTCTAATCATGGTGAAGTTAACTTCATAGAAAAAGTTATCCTTTTTTTTGATATACAAATAAATTCATTTTAAAAAACAAAAAAAAAAACAAGAGGCTTTCACGGTACATCGAAAAGTCTAAATAGATGTTAGAGTTCATGAAGACCTGAGAGAATAGGAGAGATTTAATTTATGGAAAATACTTATATATCAAAGTGGTAGATATGAAAATTGTCCTTTTATTTTCATCTGGTCTTATGGGAAAATTACAATTTGTTTCAGTATATGTCAAATAATCAAACTGTTGAACACATAATTAATCTGAAAGAATTAGAAATCGTTATGTATCCTATGAAGCACATTCCCTGATTTCTACTATCTTTACTACTATAACTAAAAAATGGCACAAAGCTGAGCTTTATTGTACATAAAGTCAATATATACCTGTAGCTAGGCATATATATGTTTTCTCAATTGCAAACTAGTAATTTACACGTGCAGTGCACATTATTTTTTTCTTAGCCTCATACTTCAACAAATTAATCCTAATTAGTACAATTTATTAAAAATCAATTAATGTGAATGTCTCTCCATTATCCAATTTTCTCCACTAACCCCATGATCTCCATGTTCTCCACTCACCATTTACTCCATGTTTGTCCTTTCAACTTTTTTTGTAAGCCTATAAATATGCATTTACATGAATCATTTGGGAGTGCTAAAAAGAAAAGAAAATCATTTGAATACAAATTATACTCTATTCTCTTGTCTCTTTTACTTTCTAGCATCGTCTCCATTATTTTACAACACGTTATCAGCACGAGGCTCTACTTCAACTATTCGAGGTTTTTTTTTAATACTATTATAATATTAATGTCACTATAACTAAGTATGCTCTACACTCGCCATTCATTTGGATCTTGTGTATCAGAAAAGTTATAGCATTTTTTTTATACTCATATTATAATATTAAGGTCACTATAACTAAGTATGCTCTACACTCGCCATTCATTTGGATCTTGTGTATCAGAAAAGTTATAGTTTGATCTAAATTTTTTTTTCTAATTGCATTTTTTTTATATATACATATAGTTTCATCATGTCGAACATTGTCAAGCTTGAATTTGAGCTCTTGATATTACCGGCAAGAATTATTTGTCGTGGGTGCTAAAGGCGAAGGCAATGCGGAGATCCATTTGGATTCTAAAGGTCTCAAGGAGACAATTGATGAATCAAAAGAAACATCCAACCAAGATAAGGCAAAGGCAATGATATTTCTTCGCCATCACCTTCGTGAGGGGTTGAAAGTTGAATACCTCACGGTCAAAGATCCTGTAGATCTTTGGAAATCACTGAAAGAGAGGTATGATCATCAGAAAACTGTGATTCTTCCGAAAGCACGTTACGACTGGATGCATTTCCGTTTTCAAGATTTTAAATCTGTTAGTGAGTATAACTCAGCTATTTTTCGAATCAGTTCACAAATGAAAATTATGTGGTGAAACTGTTACTGATTCTAATATGATGGAAAAAACGTTATCCACGTTTCATGCATCTAATGTGCTCTTGCAACAACAATACCGTGAAAAGGGTTTTACAAAATACAAAGATTTGATATCTTGTCTTCTTGTTGCTGAGCAAAATAATGAGTTATTGATGAAAAATCATGAGTCTCGTCCCTGAAGTGAATGTGATAGCATTCAATAATATTCGTGGTCGTGGCTGAGGCTGCGGACGTGGACGTGGACGAGGAAAAGGAAGAGGTTATTTCCCCGGTGGTCGAAGTAACCACAATGTTAGGGATGAATCACGAGGAAACAATGATGGTGGCATGAATAAGAAGATGAAGGAAAGCATCTGCCACCGATGCAGGATGCAAGGCCATTGGTCGCGTACTTGTCGTATTCCCAAGCATTTTGTTGATCTTTATCAAGAGTCGTTGAAGAACAAAGGAAAGAATGTTGAAGCAAATTTCATTGCTGACGACTCCAACGATTTCACCGAAGGCCTCGATGATTTGATGCACCTGGATGCAGCTGATTTCCTTATCCATCCTGAAGATGGAAGTGACCAGAAGTGATCAAGATGCTTATGATATTTGAAGTTTCTTTCAGCTTGTTATTTTGTATCTATGTTTAAGTTTGCTATGAACTATGTTTTATTTCAGTTTGTTTCAGTTTTGTTAAAGTTTTTCTTTAGCTTAATTTTATTTTCAAATTAATGTCATTCTTCATTATTATTATATGCTTTATATTGCTTTCAAGTTTATTTATTCGCATTTTTTTTTCTTTCTTTATCTAGATTATGAATATGTATCAATTCAAGATCCAAGTTGGGGATATATGTCTTGCAGACAGTGCTACTACCCACACCATTCTTAAAGATAAGAAATATTTTTCTAATCTGAGAAATGATCAAGCACATGTCAATACCATATCAGGCTGTGCAAAGATAATTGAAGGCTCCGGAAGAGCAAATTTTATAATGCCAGAAGACATAAAATTCATAATTGAAAATGCATTATTTTTGCTTAAGTTTCAAAGAAACTTATTGAGTTTTAAAGATATTCGTCTAAATGGATATCATATTGAGACTATGAATGAAAGAGGTATTGAATATTTTTGTATTACCTCAAATATGATGGGCAAAAAGTGTGTGTTAGAAAAATTACCAGCTTTCTCATCTGGATTGTATTATACAACTATAAGAATAGTTGAATCATATAATACAATAAAGATGAAGTTTACAGATATATTTAAGGTTTGGCATGATCAGTTAGGTCATCCCGGTTCAACGATGATGTGGAAAATTATCGAGAAATCATGTGGTCATTCATTGAAAAACCAGAAGATTTTTTAATCCCATGAATTTCCTTGTGTTGCTTGTTCCAAAGGAAAGTTAATTACAAGGTCCTCACCAGCCAAAATAAAGAACGAATCACTGTCATTTTTAGAACAAATTCATGGTGATATATGTGGTCCGATTCATCCCCCATGTGGACCGTTTCGGCATTTTATGGTTCTAATTGACGCATCAACTCGATGGTCACATGTGTGTTTATTATCATCTCGTAATTTAGCTTTTGCAAGATTACTTGCACAAATAATTCGGTTGCGGGCATATTTTTCTGATTATCCGATAAAGACAATTCGTCTTGACAATGCTGGTGAATTTACATCCCAATCTTTTATGAGTTATTGTATGTTAATTGGGATAAAAGTGGAACATCCAGTAGCCTATGTTCACACTCAAAATGGTTTGGCAGAATCATTTATAAAACGGATCCAATGGATTGCTAGACCAATGCTTATGAAATCAAATCTCCCCGTTTGGGCCTGGGGACATGCTGTTTTACATGCAGCACAACTTATACGCATCCGGCCAACCAGTTATAATGATAATTCTCTCTTAAAATTGGTTCATGGTCAGGAACCAAATATTTCCCATTTACGAATTTTCGGATGTGTGGTATATGTCCCAATTAATCCACCACAACGCACAAAAATAGGACCTCAAAGGAGGACGGGAATATATGTTGGGTATGAATCTCCATCTATAATCAAGTATATTGAACCGACAACTGGAGATTTGTTTACTGCAAGGTTTGCAGATTGTCACTTTGATGAATCACTATTCCCAACATTAGGGGGAGATAATAAACAGTTGGAAAAAGAGATTTCATGGAATGAATTATCATTGAAATGTTTAGATCCTCGAACAAAAGAAAGTGAATTAGAAGTTCAAAGGATAATTCATTTGCAAGGTATTGCAAATCAACTGCCAGACGCATTTACTGAGCACAAAAAAATAACAAAATCTTATTTTCCAGCTGTAAATGCTCCTATCAAAATTGATGTCCCTGAAGGACAACCTATAATTGCTAGTGAGTCTAAGGCACGCTTGAAGCGTGGTAGACCACTTGGTTCCAAAGATAAATATCCTCGAAAAAGAAAAGGAGCAAATAACCATGATTATCAAATCGAGGATGTCTCTCCAGAAGAGACCATTGATATAGTTAATAATGAAGAGAATCAAGTACCTGAAATTAATGAAAATGAAGAGATATCGATTAACTATGTCATTACGGGAAAAAGATGGGACCGGAATAATATAATTGTCGACAATATTTTTGTATATAATATAGCGCGCGATATCATAAATGAAAACGAGGATCATGAACCTACCTCTGTGGAAGAGTGTAGAAATAGATATGATTGGCCAAAATGAAAAGAGGCAATTAAGTCTGAATTAGACTCGTTTGAAAAACGAGGAGTTTTTGGATCTGTAGTCCGAACACCAAAAGAGATCAAACCAGTAGGCTATAAATGGGTATTTGTACGAAAAAGAAATGAACGAAATGAGATTACTAGATATAAAGCACGGCTTGTCGCACAAGGTTTTATCCAGATGTCTGGTGTTGATTATGAAGAGACATATTCTCCTGTGGTGGATGCAATAACATTTCGATATTTGATATGTCTGGCAGTGCATGAAAGACTTGAAATGCGTCTCATGGATGTGGTCACCGCCTATTTGTATGGTTCGTTAGATCATGATATATATATGAAAATCCCTGAAGGATTTAAAGTGCCAGAAGCACATAATGATAATTCCCGGGAAATTTACTCAGTTAAGTTAAACAAAGCATTATATGGATTAAAACAATCAGGACGGATGTGGTATAACCGTCTAAGTGAATTTTTAATAAAAGAGGGTTATAATAATGATCCTATATGCCCATGTGTGTTTATAAAAGGTTTAGGATCAAAATTTGTTATAATTGTTGTTTATGTTGATGATTTAAATATCATCGGAACTCCTGAAGAGTTATTACAAGTCGTGCAATGTTTAAAGAGAGAATTTGAAATGAAAGACCTAGGAAAAACAAGATATTGTTTAGGTCTTCAAATTGAACATTTGAAAGATGGGATTTTCTTGCATCAATCCACTTATCTGTAAAAAGTACTTAAAAGGTTTTACATGGATAAAACTCATCCCTTAAGTACTCTCATGGTAGTGAGGTCATTAGATGTTAATAAAGATGTGTTTAGACCTCGTGAGGAACATGAAGAACTAATTGGTCCTGAAGTACCATATCTTAGTGCCATTGGAGCATTGATGTATCTTGCTAACAATACACGTCCTGATATATCTTTTGCAGTAAATTTATTGGCAAGATATAGTTCCTCACCAACTCGAAGACATTGGAATGGTGTGAAACATATATTTAGATATCTTCGAGGGACCATGAATATGGGCTTATATTATTCTAACATGTCCAAATCAGATTTAATTGGGTATGCAGATGCAGGATATTTATCTGATCCACATAAAGCCCGATCTCAATCAGGACATGTGTTCACCTGCGGAGGAACATCAATTTTATGGCGTTCTACAAAGCAAACACTAGTAGCAACTTCAACTAATCATGCAGAAATATTGGCAATCCACGAGGCAAGTCGTGAATGTGTTTGGTTGAGGTCGATATCTCAATATATCCGGGGAACGTGTAGCCTTTCAGTCGATAAAGATATCCCCACAACCTTATTTGAAGATAATACAGCATGCATAGCTCAGCTAAAGAATGGTTACATCAAAGGTGATAAAACGAAGCATATCTCACCAAAGTTCTTCACTCATGATCTTCAACAAAAGGGTGAAATAAGTGTTCAGCAGATAAAGTCAAGTGAGAATCCAGCAGATTTGTTCACTAAGGCTCTACCTACGACAACATTTGAAAAGATGGTAAACATGATTGGGATGCGTCGTTTGAAAGATCTAAAAGGATGATCTTTCCGGGGGAGAAAAGATATGCACTGCACTCTTTTTCCCTTCACCAAGTTTTGTCCCATTGGATTTTTTTGGTAAGGGTTTTAAGGAGGCAGTATCGAGGCATATTCTTATCCACAATTACGAGACATTCAAGGGGGAGTGTTAAAAATCAATTAATGTGAATGTCTCTCCATTATCCCATTTTCTCCACTAACCCCATGATCTCAATGTTCTCCACTCACCATTTACTCCATGTTTGTCCTTTCAACTTCTTTTATAAGCCTATAAATAGGCCTTTAGATGAATCATTTGGGAGTGCTAAAAAGAAAAGGAAATCATTTGAATACAAATTATACTCTATTCTCTTGTCTCTTTTACTTTCTAGCATCGTCTCCATTATTTTACAACACAATTTAAATTTTATCAGAATTGTAGGATTTAATCTATACGTGTGATGCATATTTTTTAATTTTAATTTTTTAAAGTAAATACTACGATGTAATCTGACATCGAATTTGAGAACTCCCATTATAATATTAGAAGATTATATGCTTGTGCAAAATACGTGTTTGTTTGTCTACAATTTATCTATAAACTACACAATCCTAACTTTTTAATTATAATATTAGATATATTCCACACCATTAAAATAAAACGTGAAGAAATTATTTAAGTTTGTCACAGGATGACCATCAATGCCAGCTTGCCATCAGAAACATGTCGGAAAACAGAAAGGGTTGCGGGGGAATCATGGAATCTGTAGAAAGAGTTAAAGAGGGGACCAAAGCAACTACGAGTCTCTAGTCTCTAGTTTGACCATATCTCAACTAGTTTGGGGACCAAATTAAACCAATGGTCTCCCATCCCATCTGTCTTTGTTACCGAACCTGGTCAATCACTGTTCCTATCTCCCTTTTAGCAAAAAAACAAAAGAAATTTTAAATATAGTTCATATGTTCATTATTAGTATTAGAGTGCTTATAGCCTACTATAATATTACCTAGGTAATTAAGTGCACTTCAAGATGTGTTCTCCCCATATAATCTCTTTTATAGAGATGCATCTAAACCTAAATTCGAAGGCTATCCCTTTAGCTTATGGAGCCATCTATAGGATTCAAAACCCGATTAACAACTTTGAAGTGGAAGCGCGCCAACTTTCAGATACATAACTCTCTATACAATCTATTTGAATTTTAAGAAAATTATACAAGCTTTGCAGTGCATGCACCTCTAATCCGATGACCATCTTCCAAGAAATTCTTAGGCGTAGAACTTCTTTAAAAAAATAGGAGAAAAAGTCTCTCAATGTCCTCAAAACTTGTGCCTTTGCATGATCTTCTCAAACCGTAATAACCTGATGTTTTTGTTTTCCTACCTACAATAAGTAATTTTCTGCGTTAGAACATTATCATGATAAAACTTCTTTCTGCTAAAAAAAACAAGAAAACAATTTTTTTATATTATGGAGGGAAGCATGGAACTAATGATCATTGTAAATCACCCTAAGGGTGAACAGGATGATTGTGCAAAAATTAAAAACTTGAATTAAATACGTAGAATAAATTAAAAAAGTCAGAGAAAGCAAACGCAGTAAGTAGGTAAGACACAGCGATATAATGTGGTTCGCCCCTCAAGTCTACATCCACACCACCTACTTGTAGCAATTTTACGCCACAAGCGTTCCACTATACTTTAAACCCTTGTACAATGATTCTCGGAATTCAGGCCGAGAGACCTATTATACCCGCAGGGCTTCTACACACAAGTCCCGTAAAAACTCACCGAAGTGAAAGAAAAGAAAAACTCTCAAGATCTAAAGCGATCTTGACAAAAGAAAATAATAAAAGATCACACACTTGAATCGTTGATTGAATGATTAGTTCAGAAGAATTATAATTGCAAGCGATGAAGAATACGTAGTAAATTCGTCTCTATTTATAGAGTGAGAAAATGTATCTTTCCAAAAACAGAAAAGATATTTACGAAAAATTCAAGTCTGCATGTCTACGGTCGACCACATATATGAGCAGTCAAGTGATAACCGGTCGACTGTCAAGCGATGACCGATCGACTGACTCATCTTTCAACTATGATGAGCGATCGACTGTTGTGACGGTCGACCGCTATAGTGCAGATTCAAATTTTAATCAATCATTCAAACAACCTTTACATAGCATTTTCTCACAAAAACAGAAATAAATAATTTAATTTTTCTTGCTTTCTTGGAGATTTGAAGCACATGTTTCTTGTGTTGCAATCTTCCTTGATCTTTTCGATTCATGCCTCTTTTGCTTAGATTCAAATCATTTTGGATCTTTATTTTGATTTTTCTTTTCCTGTATATCATGCACGTCTTCACTGAAAATATTAGTTGTACATGATACGTTTTGTGCACACCAAACTTAGAATCAACAATCAATAGTACTTTGCACATGCGATGCACGTTTTGATAAAGAGTTGGAGTTAAACGTGCGATAAACGTAAGTCGGTGGTAAAAGCACGTGTGATGGATATTTTAATTTTAAAAAAATTGGAGCTGAACGAGCATGTTTTTTTTAAAAAATTAAGATGGAAAAAATTTAATTTGTACGTGCAATGCACGATTTGTTTAGTAATTAGCACCTGCGATGAATGCCTTAATTTCTAAAAAAAATGGAGCTAAACAGGAGATACACGTATTTTTTTTAAAATTAAAAAGGAAAAAAACTCTGATTTGTACGTGCGATGTACGTATTGATATATAGATTTGGAGTTACACGTGTGATGCGTGTGTTAATTTAATTGATGATAAAATAGTGTATGTTGTGTGACAAAAAAAAAATTTAAAAATTATTTGTTTGTGACAACCTCTCCCATTAAATTGTACTAGATAAGAACATACAAGGACAGTGGGTACTGTTGGATCCTGTAGGCAAGGCAAGAAATACTAGAGGGGGGGGGGGGGGGGAATAGTATTTTATAAAAAATAATTGCAGAATTGAACTTTTTCTACTGTCCAGTCAACTTAAAAAGAGAAACCAGTCGACTGGGGCGATAGTTAAGAAGAGTATTTTACGACGAGTCTGATCAGTCGACTTATAGAAGAGCCAGTCGACTTACCAGACAAGTTTTCAGAGAGTATGTAGTACAAGTCTGACCAGTTGACTTAAAAGGAGACGCAGTCGACTTAAAAGGAGACACAGTCGACTGTCCAGACAAGTTTCACAGAGAACTTAAAAAGCAAGTAAATGAAATGCAAGTTCAGAGAAATACAACCACAGATTAAACACGATGTATCCTGATTCGGTCCTCCCGACCTACGTCCAGTCTCCAAGTAACCTACTTGAGATTTTTCACTATTCTTGAAAAAGTACAAGAATACCCTACGGTGTTAGACAACAACCTTTTCCAACCCGTAGTCCTCTCTCACAACTAGAGAGAGCAACCCACTTTTTCACCAAGAGTGAGACTCTACAACCAGAGTCCTACTCTCCAACCGAGAGGACCACTCTCACAACCCGAGAGTGAAAAGAAAATAATAAAATATTTACAATCAACCTATAGTCTTATTGTGAATGTGATTTTGTACGTGGCTATTAGGTCAACTTCTAAAATCAGTCTAAAATGAAATCACTGTTATACTAGATTGATTTCAGAGAACCAAGACTTAGAAAATAAATGCTTTTAGAATGCTTTTTTTTGTCAAAACCAAAAACTTGAGAACTTGAGAAACAAAATGCTTGGAAAAAGTTGTTAACCTTTGTCAAATGACCTCTGTACTCTTTTTATAGATTTAGAAACATTTGAACGTTGAAAAGGTTGAGTCCCAACTACCATCCAACGGTAGTAAAGATTTGATTTTGAAAAAAACAAGTTTAAAAACAGAAAACTGTCAAAACGGCTTGAACAATCGATTGGGTTGCTATGATGAGTCGACTGGTCAGAGTTTGAAAGAGTTCAGACAGTTTCGTACTAAACAGTCGACTGATGCCATAAGACAGTCGACTGGGACTCAACAGTTGATCTAAATCAAACTGTTTCGACCTTTTAATCTTTTTGAAAAAGCAACACTCAGTTGTAAAATAAGTGTGAGTGTGTGTGTGTGACAAGGCTATTAAATCAGTCTAAGACTCAAAGAAAGGAAAAAGTTACAATTGTTACAAGACACTTAATACAACACATTGAAACATAAGTCTTGTCTTGAGTCTTGAGTCTTGAGATGGAGCTTTAGCCTTTGTCTTTGACTTTGAATGCTTGATCACACTTGAGTTTTAGAACCTTGTAGAGCTTGATCAATTTGCTTTGAGCTTGTTTGAACATTTTGCCTTTGTATACATCCTGTAATATATAAGAAGTAGTACAACAACTTTGCATTGTGTTGGAATCATCAAAATCAAGAATCAACATTCTCCCCCTTTTTTGATGATGACAACACAATAGCTTATAATAATAGGAATATTACAAAAATATTACACATGCTCAATGTTCAGTGCTCCCCCTAACAAATGTACAATATGCATAACATGCACAACAATAAAACATGCACGACACAAAAAAATAAATACACAATATTCTCTCCTCCTTTATCATCAACAAAAATAAAAAATAGGAGAGACAAGCATAGGAAGCATAAAGAAGCAAAAGCAAATTTATACATAGAAGGTGAAAAATACATAGTTCAAACGAGCTACATAAAGACAAAATACAAAATAATAATAAAAAAATACATAAAAAATAAAAATGTCTCTAATTAGTCTTCGTCGTCTTCATCTTGAGCACCTTGAGAGGGAGGAGGAAACTGAGAGGTGAACAACTGAGTGAGATAAGAAATACTTGCTTCAAGAGCATCTTGACGATCCATGGGAGCATCTTGACGATCCATAATATAACTAACAGACTTCTTGGATCATCAAAATCAGCACGAGGACGAGATGAACTAGAAGCAGAAGACCGACGAGATGAAGTGGCATGGGGCATAGGAGGTACATTCCTAGAAGGAGACATAGGTGTGGAATTTAGCAACTTCATACGTGCTAAACTAGCACAATCAAACGAATCAAAGTGTTTTACAACATCCGTCTCAGAGTCGAGATCAACACATAAGCATAGAAGACGTGAGTGAGTAAAGCACCAAATGGAAGAAACGAAGTATGAGCCTTAGCAAGACGACTGAAGATAACTTGACCCCAATTTAATTTTATGTTGCCAAAAATTGCATAAACAGCTTGTTGCAACTCAAGAGAAAATTGGTCATAACTCCCTGTTTTGGGAATAATCTTATATGACAGTATGCGTGCAACTAGCTTAGCAATAGGAGTAATAGATCTGTAATACCCTAAAACTTCATTTTAATAAAAATATTATTTTTCACGTGTTGTGCACGTACAAACTTCATGTGTATATTATTTATTTATTTTATATGAAATCTCATTTTAGTATGAACAATTATTTTCCTTTATTTTTCTAAAAGCCTAAAACACTAATTAATTGTTTTAGCCCACTTTAATTAATTATTAATTTGTTGTCTTGGCCCACAAGCCTAAGCTCACTATTTATGAAGCCCACCAATTTAATTAATCAATTAAATGACCACACTTGTCATGTAGAGACAAAATGTGAACAATTTGATTAATTAAAATTGTACAAACTTTTAAATAGGGGACTAGGTGGCACGTGCATACACGTAGTGTGCAATGCACATTTTTTTTTGGCCGGTTTGTGCATGGGAGTGATGGGAGTGTGGGTGAGTATGCATGGGTGGTTACTTAGTGTGTGGGTAGTTGCTATAACTCCTACTCCTATCATAGCCCTTCATTCTATAACCATCCATTGAATCCTAGCCCTCCAATCTACTCTAAAATTAGTATAAATACCCCTCCTATTTGTTTGTATTTTACACTAGTAATCTATTGAAAGAAGAGAACAATTATATAGGAGATTTATAATAGTGTGAGTTGAGTGTGAGTGTTCCCCCATTAGAGGCCGACCATCCCTACAAGAAGAAGCTCTCGGTTTTTGGCAAGGAGCAAGGAGAAGAAGTTCGTTGCACTGCAATCTAGGAGGAGAAGGCACTCGCTTGCAATCTAGGAGGCTCTAGGGGATTTTCTTAATTTGGTTTTCTTCAAAAGGTGGGTGTTTCTCATGACTTCTAAAGTAGAAATCATGCTAGGGAGTGAAATTGAATTGTTATTATGAATTACTAGTTGAAATGAAATGCATGCTTGCCTAAATAGAAGGGAATTGAGAAACTAGCAAATATGTGTTGATTGATTACTATATTTATTAATTATGAGTAAATTGAATGTTCTCGTTATTTCTAATGTTAGTATGCAAAATATGTCCTAAATGTGAACTATGTGGTTTAACTAGTAAAAGACTAATATCATGTTTATGGATTAAAGTGCTAAAGTAGAATGGTGTGTTAAAGATGAATTGATAGAATAAATTATTAAGAAATGATTGGTAATAGATGTCATGAAATTTTCCATTGCTATTTATGCCATTAGAATAAATGAAAAAGAATGTATTTTTGCAAACAAATGATCGAATGCATCACGTGTAATTAATTAATAAAACAGAAGTTCTTATAAAGCAAATGATCATTGTGAAATACGGGTTTACTGTAAATTTTTAAGTAGATTGTGATCTGGAAAGTTATGTTTCAAAAAGAGAAGAAAATATATTTTTAGACTTGAAAAACATTGCAGAGCAGCCGACTGATCACATTTAACAGTCGACTGGCCTGATCGTTTACTTTTTTTGTTTAAAAATCATAGCAGAACAGCCGACTGTCCATATAAGACATTCGACTCCTCTGAGTATTTTATTCTCGAGCTTTAGAAACTCGCAGAATAGCCGACTGGTCGTGGTTAACAGTCGACTGCCCCGAACATTTTTTATTTTTGAGTTTAAAAACATCGTAGAACAACCGACTGGCGATCTGTGACAGTCGACTTCCCTGAAGTTTTAGGTAAATCTGTATTTTCTTTGTGAGATAATTCTATGACCTATGTCTTAGTATAAATGAGATTTGAGACGGTTTTTACGAAGAGGAACTTATTTTGATTATTAACTTTTTATATGAAGGAAATTGAATGGTTTGTTTAAAAGGTTTAAAACTGAGATTTTGGTAATGAGAAATTTGAAAAGGTGTGAGATTGTGAAACAATTGAAAATGTGAACTGTGGAATGGGTATTGATTGAAATAGAATTATGTGAGCTTATAAACTAGTGAATATGACATGTTAGAAGAATTTCAGTTTTCAAGTATCTATGCATCGAATTATTGATTGTGATGAATTATGAAAGATGTGAATACATGAATACTATGCCTTTGAGACATGAATTGTGATTAATCATGAAAAGGTTTTATGAGTATGACATTGTAATTATGAGTGGAAATTGAGAACTAGGGTATAGCCAAGCCTTATACCGGCAGAGAAATGAATTGAAATGGAATTTGAAATGAAAAGACCAAGACTTGGGTGATGTTGAATAAATGGTTAAGATCGGTATAGTGGAAGTGCTACATTCTAAGAGATTGATTTTATTCATGATTCAATTAAACTAAAAATTAGATACATAGTGAAGATGTGATGAAAGGAAGAGAAAAACATTGAGTATGAGGGCCATTGGATTGGCGGCGTGAGAGTATTCGCAGGCTGTCTTCACGATGCGTCGTGACATGATGTAGATACTGCTCCAGAGTACCATCCTGGTGGCGGCGCACGTGGGATGTTTGGTGACTGCAGGTGGTGTCATGTCCCATGACGGAGGCTGAATTGACCACAGGCTGTCTTCACGATGCGTCGTGACATGACGTGGAATTCCCCTCTAGGCTGTCTAGACATGAGCTCGTAACTCATAAAACATCTAGGATACTTACCGTAGTTACAGTAGTAGATTAAG
This sequence comes from Hemerocallis citrina, assembly GCA_017893485.1. Lineage (NCBI taxonomy): Eukaryota > Viridiplantae > Streptophyta > Magnoliopsida > Asparagales > Asphodelaceae > Hemerocallis > Hemerocallis citrina. The sequence goes on from CM030359.1 coordinate 253,776,548, forward strand.
TCATGGCGAGGGATTGAACCCTACAATATGAAGAACGATTAAGGGCTTGCCCTCGGACCTATGTAGTATGTGATGCATAGAATCCGAACAAGTGCGCATTAGTGTCATATAATATAAATAATTGCATTAAGAACTAAGTGCACTTTCACAACATGACAATAATAGGATAGTCCTTTTAGTTCTGTTTGTGACAAGTTTGTGATTTGTTAAAAAATGAGAATCGTTATACTGTTTCCGGCATAAAGAGGATGACCGTGTATAATATTTCGTCAGTTGAATGAACTGACGTGCCCACAGTTTTATATGCAGGATAAAGATGATTGACAATTAAAGTATACATGCTATGCAGGATTGAGTTAAATATTGTTTCATGTAATTTATTGTAATATTGCTTCCGCTGTGATAATGTACAAGTGTAAATGTCACTCTGATGAAAGAAAAGTTTTTATTTCCTTATAAAATTGTACGAAAGAAGTGTTAAGATCCTGTGGGACTCGAATTCAGTTGTATTTTGAAATTCGGGGTGTTACATGATCTATTGGTCATAGGAGGACCATGATGTGGCAAATAAATTCTAGAAAAAATGGAGTCATTATCCATATCAACATCTCCTAAGTCACACCCTTCATCAGACAAACCCAAAATAAGACTTAGTCTAGCAGGAGAGATTTTCATACGTTTATCTTTGACAGATGATAAAATAAAAGTCTCATTACCATCCTCCGAAGTAGTAATCTTCATATTTGTGTAAAACAAATATATTAGGTGAGGATAGTAAGAGGGTTGACTTACAAGAAACAGTAGATCAAATAACCCACATTGCTCAAACAATGGGGCTAGAGGGAACCGATCTAAATCTGGAAAATTCACAAACCTACCCGGAAAAATGATAATGGAACAAATAATGTACCATTTATCAATGAGATTTGGATTTCTAAAATATTGAAGATAGTCTCTAGATGATTATCCTTCCTCTACATTAGAGGAACGAGATCTTTTGGGGGCCATTAAAAAAACTTCAAACACAGAGAGAAGGAAAGAGTTTAAGGAAGCTATACCAACAAGGAGACACCAAAAGAAACACAGAACTCTAATAGATCCTCCGAGAAGCACTGGAGATGGAGATAGGGCTTAGATTTGGGGCTTCAAAGCTCGAAATTGCCAGGCAGCAACAGCAGCAGCCGACTTGAGAGCCCGGTAGAGAGAGGGAGAGTTAGGGTAAAAGTGAAAGAATGAGAGTAAAGGGTTAGGGTTTTTACTTGGACGACTGAGATGAAGGCTAGGGAGTTTCAAGGCTTAGATTGGTAAAAGGGTAGCAGTAAAGTGAAAAAGTTGCTTCAAAAGATGTGTCAAAATTTTGAATTTGACGAAACCTGATTTGCGACTGTCGACTAATATGTAGGGCAGTCGACTTAGTCGAGAGCAAATTAAAGAAACCAAAAAATAGCATAAATACAACTGGAAGTCGACTGGATTACTGTTCGACTTTCTAGAGCATAAAACTCAGGAAAAAATATATATGACTAAAAGTAGTTGGTCAGTCGATTGAAATAAGGTCTTAAGTCGACTTACCAAAGTTAAAACCTCAAGAAACATCAGAAAAACTACAAATTCCTAGTTCTCTTTTTAAAGTGATAAATGTGTCTTCCTTAAGTGGTTTAGTAAGATGTTAGCTATCTGTTTATCAGTAGAAATAAAGTCTAAAGAAATGTCTCCCTTTAAAATATGATCACGTAGAAAATGATGTCTAATATCAATGTGTTTCGTACGTGAATGTTGAAACGAATTTTTAGATAAGTTAATGGCATTGGTATTATCACATATTATAGCAGGCTTTGAAAAAGAAATACCATAGTCTAATAGGGTTTGTTTCATCCACAAAATTTGGGCACATGCCAAACTTTCAGCGATATATTCAGCTTCTGTAGTTGATAGGGATACAGAATTTTTCTTCTTACTGCACCAAGATACTAGGAAATGTCCCAAAAGTGACATGTTCGACTAGTGCTCTTGCGGTCAGTTTAACTACCGGCAAAATCCGCATCGCTATAAGACAAAAGTTAAAAGTTATCGGTGCGTGGATAAAATTGACCATAATCAGACGTGACTTTAATATATCTTAAAATACGTTTCACAGCTTTTAAGTGAGACTCTTTAGGACTCGAGTGATATCTAGCACACAAACATACACTAAACATAATGTCAGATCTACTAGCAGTTATAAATAAGAGTGAGCCAATAATACCTCGATAGTGTTTTTGATCGTCACTTTTACATAATTCATCTTTGTCAAGGGTAGTGGTAGTAGCCATAGTTGTAGTCTTACTACTCGTGCTATCCATGCCAAACTGTTTGAGTAATTCCATAGCATATTTTCTTTGATTAATAAATATGCCATTTGGCGACTTTTTAATTTGCAGTCCAAGGAAATAGTTGAGTTCACTCATGTGACTCATCTCAAACTCGTTTTTCATGGTGTTAGCAAACTCTTGACAGAGATTACTATTAGTAGAACAAAAAATTATGTCATTTACATATATTTGTATGATCAGGATATCTGTCTCTATTCTCCTAATAAACAGGGTAGTATCTACTTTACCTATTCCAAAACCTGTTTCTAAAAGAAAAGTCTTCAATCGATCATACCATGCACGTGGTGCTTGTTTAAGACCATATAAAGCATTTTTCAATTTAAAAACATGGTTTGGGAATTGTTCATGTTCGAAACCAGGTGGTTTCTTAACATAAATATCTTCCTTTCTAAACCCATTAAGGAAAGCACTTTTCACGTCCATTTGAAAGAGTATAAAATTCATGAAACAAGCAAAAGATAATAAAATACGAATGAATTCTAGTTTAGCAACCGGGGCATATGTTTCATCAAAATCTATGCCTTCTTCTTGATTATATCCTTGAGCAACTAACCTAGCTTTGTTCCTAATGACTTTTCCTCATTCATCTAACTTATTCTTGAATACCCATTTGGTACCAATTATAGTATGATCAGGAGGTCGTGGAACTAAATTCCATACATCATTCCTAATAAATTGGTTTAACTCATCTTGCATGACATTCATCCAAAACTCATTCTCACAAACTTCTTGTATATTCTTCGGTTCAAAATCTGACAAGAAAGCCGTGTGAGAAATCATGTTAACATACCACGTGAACAATTATTAAGTCATGAGGATGATCTCTAACTTCAACAAAAGACTTTGGTAAAGTTGGAGATATCACAATAGGATTAGTCGACTTGACTTTTCCATCAGTCGACTGATTCATATCAGTCGACTTGACTTCCTTGTCAGTTAACTTATCCGCAAGGGTAGTTTGCTCTAAAGATGTAATAACCTTATTTAAAGGTGATGAATCAATTTCATCATCTTCAATTAAAATTGATGAAGGCAGAGATTCATTAAATGCAACATGCATGGATTCTTCAATAGTCAATGTTGACTTGTTGAAGATCCTATATGCCTTACTCCTATTTGAGTATCCTATAAAGATACCCTCATTAGATCTAGGATCAAACTTACCTAAATTATCTTTAGTGTTCAGAATAAAATATTTACATCCAAATATCTTAAAGTAAGAGACCTTAGGAATTCTATCAAAAAATAGCTCATAACATATTTTCTTTAGCTTAGGCTTAATCAAAATTCTATTTAAAATATAACAAGCTGTAGCAACGGCTTCAGCCCAAAAATACTTAGGTAAATTGCTTTCAACAAGTATGGTATGTGCACACTCTTGCAAAGTCCAATTCTTCCTTTTAACCATTCCATTTTGTGGTGAAGTTATAGGAAATGCAAATGAATGAGTTATACCATTCTTGTTGCAATATTCGGCAAACGTTTTATTTTCAAATTCTCCACCATGATCACTTCTAATAGTGACTATAGTTAGAGACTTTTGATTTTGAATTTGTTTACAAAAATTAGCAAATTTTACAAAAGCATCATTCTTATGTTTTAAAAAGAAAGTCCAGGTGAATCGTGAAAAATCATCTACTAAAACAAATACATACCTACTTTTATTTAAAGAAGCAACTCTAGTAGGGCCAAATAAATCCATGTGGATTAATTCAAGCGGCCTACTAGTAGAAATTACTTCTTTTGTTTTAAAAGTAGATTTAATTTGTTTACCTAGTTGACATGCATCACATAACTTATCCTTTTTATAGGATAGTCTTGACAGCCCTTTAACTAGGTTGTACTTAGACAATTTAGCAAGAGTTTTCATGTTCACATGGCCGAAACGTTTATGCCATAGTCAAGAATCATTATTAGAAACTACTAAGCAGAAATTATTTAAAAAATTATAAGACTTTAAACACAATTCATAAATATTATTTTTCCTACATCCTTCAAAAATTATATTTTGCATGGTAGAGTCATGCATCTTTTTCAAATATGATTTTATAACCTTTATCACATAGTTGGCTAATACTTAACAAGTTATGCTTAAGTCCACTAACTAGAAAAACATCTTCTATTAACGGGTTAGTGTACATACTGACCACGCCTATTCCAATTACCTTCCCTTTGTTGTTGTCACCAAATGTGACTGTTTCTCCATCAATGTCTTGAATGGAAGATAGGAGATTGGCATGACCAGTCATGTGCGTTGAGCATCCACTGTCAAGTATCTAACGATCTCTCTTAGATACCTATAAAATATTTAATGTGAATATAGTACCCTTTTTATTGGGTCCAAAAGAGATTAGTTTGTGGGAAACCAAACCCAAAGAGAGTTTGATTTTCCACTAAAAGCAGAAATATAATTAATAGAATTGCATACAGAAAGAATGTATGAATTAATGTAAGTAGTTCTATCTTTCGGACTCAGGTTGGTTGGTACCCATATATTTTTGCTTTATCCAATCGACTTTATGTTACCTTTCAGTCGACTGCGACTTAAATTCAGTCGACTGGGAGGTTGATTAGGTCGACTTATCTGAGGTTTTTGTTTCTTTGAATGAAACTCAGAACCTCTGGACAGGCGACTGATAATTGGGTTCAGTCGACTGGTCTGAACTATAGACTTACTTTTATCATTAAAACTCACAGTTTTAGGTTTTTTAAAAAACTCCTATAGTTTATTCTTAACACTACAAATAGGTACAAGTTTATTTACACTAGTGTTTTTAGAAACATGAGGTTTTTCAAGAGATTTTTGAAAACCAAGTCCAAACCTTTTATTGGATTGTACTTGATTTTGGAGAACATAATTAAAATTCTCCTTTACTTTATTCAATTTAGATACATTCTTGGTAATCTCCTCATAATTTTTCTTTAGAGACACAAGATCTATATCTAAACTAGAAAGACGAGAATTTAAAGATTTCACCTCTTTATCAAGGTTAAGATTCTCTTGGAAAAGTGTTTAATTTATTTTCTCCAAGTTCTTAACTCTAATTTTTTCTTTCTTAAGTTCTTGAAAAATCTCGTTGAAAGCATCAAGTAAATCATTAGAATCATAATCATCACTTACTTGATTTTGAGACGCCATAAAGCATACGTTAGCAACCTCATTTGTCTCTTCATTTTCTTCTTCCGATGAATAGTCGTTGTCATCCCAAGTTGCTTGGTACGCCTTTTTGTTCTTTATGAACTTGTTCTTTGTCTATTTGTCCTTCTTGAAGTTGGATGTCTTTCCTTTAGACTTCGTGTTCTCTAGTGGGCAATCCTTCTTCATGTGTCCTATTTTGTTACACCTGAAACAAGTTGGAGGTTTATTAGATTCCGAATTAAACTTACTTTTCCTTAGGAACCTTTTGAACTTTCTCGTGAACAAGGCTATCTCTTCCTCATCTTCTTCCTCATCCTCGGAGTCCAACATGGCTTTGAATGCTAGTGTCTTCTTCTTTGATTGTTGTGGTCCAAGATCCTTCTTGCGCTTCAAGTTGAACTTCATACGCCATGAGATTTCCCACAAGATTCTCAAGAAAAAGTTGTGTTAAATCGTTGGCCTCTTCTATGGTTGTGGTTTTCTTCTCCCATTCGGGGGTTAGTGCATGGATGACCTTCCTCACTATTTCAGTTTGAGTGTACGTCTTTCCAAGCACCACAAGTGAATTTGTGATGTCCGTGAACCTTGTAATCATCTCAGACACATTCTCGTTCTCCTTCATGCGGAACATTTCGAACCTGTGAACAAGAACAGATATTTTAGATTCTTTGACTCTATTTGTTCCTTCATAAGTTATCTTGAGTGTGTGCCAAATTTGATGTGCAGTTGTTGCATTGGATACACGGTTGAACTCCTCCTTTGTAAGGACACAAAATATCGCGTTCATCGCCTTTGCATTGTTCATTGTTTGGTTCTTCATGTCGTCGTTCCATTGTGCATATGGAATGGTAGGAGCGGTGTACTCGGTCTCCATCATGTTCTATATTTCATAGTTGATGGACTGAAGGTAGATCTTTATTCTATATTTCCAATAGTTGTAATTGGTTCCATCGAAGAGGGGTGGCCTTTGTGTAGATTGGCCTTTATGGTATTGATTTGCATTAGAAGTAGTTGTCATTGCACTCAGACAGGCTCTGATACCAAGTGTTGGATCCTGTAGGCAAGGCAAGAAACACTAGAGGGGGGTGAATAGTGTTTTATAAAAAATAATTGCGAAATTGAACTTTTTCTTCTGTCCAGTCGACTTAAAAAATGAAACCAGTCTCCTGGGGCGATAGTTAAGAAGAGTATTTTAAGACGAGTCTGATTAGTCGACTTATAGAAAAGCCAGTCGACTTACCAGACAAGTTTTTAGACAGTATGTAGTACAAGTCTGACCAGTTGACTTAAAAGGAGACGCAGTCGACTATCCAGACAAGTTTCACAGAGAACTTAGAAAGCAAGTAAATGAAATGCAAGTTCAGAGAAATACAACCACAGAGTACACACGATGTATCCTGGTTTGGTCCTCCCGACCTACGTTCAGTCCCCAAGCAACCCACTTGAGATTTTCCACTATTCTTGAAAAAGTACAAGAATACCCTACGGTGTTAGACAACAACCTTGTCCAACCCGTAGTCCTTTCTCACAATTAGAGAGAGCAACCCACTCTTCCACCAAGAGTGAAAACCTGACTCTACAACCAGAGTCCTACTCTCCAACCGAGAGGACCACTCACACAACCCGAGAGGGAAAAGAAAACAATAAAATGTTTACAATCAACCTATAGCCTTATTGTGAATGTGATTTTGTATGTGACTATTAGGTCAACTTCCAAAATCAGTCTAAAACGAAATCACTATTATACTAGACTGATTTCAGATAACCAAGACTTACAAAATAAATGCTTTTAGAATGTTTTTTCTTGTCAAAACCAAAAGCTTGAGAATTTGAGAAACAAAATGCTTGGAAAAAGTTGTTAACCTTTGTCAAATGACCTCTATACTCTTTTTATAGAGTTAGAGACGTTTGAACGTTGAAAATGTTGAGTCTCAACTGCCATCCAACAGCAGTAAAGATTTGATTTAAAAAAAAAACAAGTTTAAAAATAGAAAACTGTCAAAACGGCTTAAACAGTCGATTGGGTTGCCATGATGAGTCGACTGGTCAGAGTTTGAAAGAGTTCAGACAGTTTCGTACTGAACAGTCGACTGATACCATAAAGCAGTCGACTAGTACTCAACAGCTGATCTAAATCAAACTGTTTCGACCTTTTAATCTTTTTGAAAAAGTAACACTCAGTTATAAAATAAGTGTGAGTGTGTGTGTGTGACAAGGCTGTTACATCAGTCTAAGACTCAAAGAAAGGAAAAAGTTACAATTGTTACAAGACACTTAATACAACACATTGAAACATAAGTCTTGTCTTGAGTCTTGAGTCTTGAGATGGAGCTTTAGCCTTTGTCTTTGACTTTGAATGCTTGATCACACTTGAGCTTCAGAACCTTGTAGAGCTTGATCAATTTGCTTTGAGCTTGTTTGAACATTTTGCTTTTTTGTAAATCCTGTAATATATAAGAAGTAGCAAAAAAACTTCGCTTTGTGTTGGAATCATCAAAATCAAGAATCAACAGGTACAATATGGGATATAGAGAAATATTCCGTTGTGCACTAGGCCTCCGTTTGCAATCGTGTGCACTCAGCCTTTCCGCCTTCGTATCGACGATCCGAACCGTTCACATTGATCTACACGTCTAAATTAGTCTAAATATGTAAAATCAAATTATTTAAAATTTATTTACCCATCCATCCTGTGACTATAAAAAACAACGATTTTTAGCCATACAATTTTGTAACACTTTAATGGATGGGCAAATGAATTTCAAATGATTTGATTTTATATATTTAGACTCATTTATATATATAGATCAATGTGAACGGTTCGGATCGTCGATATGAAGGCGAGAAGGCCGAGTGCACACGAGTGCACACAGAGGCCTAGTGCACAACGGAATATTACTCAAATGGGACCACAATCAGTTGCGCACATGGAGTACCCACACTTTGAGCATTTGCAGTCATTGTCTATATATCCAAAAAATGGATAAAAAGCTCTGCAGTCGTCTTCTATTTATCCATTTTTTGGGTTTAAGATGAACAGTAGACGGCTATATCTAGCAGCGCAATTGGCAATATGCATATTATGAAAATCAGAAGATGATTAACCGTCTATGTGTCGGACGGCATTAAAAATGCCGTCTGAGAGGAATATTTTAATTGCGAAATTGTGAGACGACATATGATATGCCGTTGATTTATTATAAAAAAAAATCGGAAGAACATCTTCCGTTTCATGAAGAGAGAGAAAAAGCCATGCTGATGTGCAAAGTGTTGGACGGCACATCATGTGCCATCCTTCACTTTTTTGATTTTTTTTTTAAAATACGGGACATCTGCCATCTGATTTGCCATCCTTCACAAAAATTTTATTAAAAAACAATGCAAATCTTCAAACGGTAGATGATCTTCCGTTTCATCCAAAAACAGTAATTTTTTGAGTTTTGACGACTGCAGCGCTACGCCCTAATTGCTAATTCTATTTTCCATTTACCCATTTTTTAATAAAACGACTGCAGATGCTCTTACACAGCCAAACTTTTCCCTGCATGATTAATCATCCACACATTTCATACACTGCGTCTGCAATTCATTATTCATTGTAGTACTATTCTGCAATCAATGACATCTCAAATTAATTTTGTACTAGTATACATTACAGACGATGCACATTTTAATAAATATATTTTTAAAATAATATGGAGTAATATCTATCTATTTTATAAGAGGAGAGTTAGATTTGGACGTACGATGCATATAAGTTGGAGTTGTACGTGCAATACACGTTAGTCGGTAGTAATTAGTAATTAAAAAATTGAAACAAAAACTTTGATTTACATTTGCGATGCACGTGTTAATAAATATAGATTTCTTAAATTAATATTTATAATGAGAGAGTTGGAGTTGATGCACGTGTTTATTTTGTTACAAATGAAGTTTGTTTGGTGACAAATTCTCTCATTAAAATAGTAGAGATTATTGTGGTATGCAAATATAAATTATTAATTCTCCTATGGCTATCTGTTGTGCATGTAATTTTCAAATCTACTCTCAATTAAGACATGGATGCACCATCTATAAATACTAGTAATTTACACGTGTGATGCACGTTTTAGTAATTTTAAGAAATAAAAATAAGAATTCTGATGTACAGAGGACTCGAACCTGAAACCTTCTTTATATTAGTTATGTACGTGTGTTGCACATGTTAGTAGATTTACAAATGACACTAAGGCCTTATTCCATTATAATATCTACAAATATATCATGTATAGGAGAATTGCCTGAATTCTAGATGCAACAAATATCTCGAATCTCTTTGAAAGTATTTACCAAACTGACCCACTTTCAAAAGTATTTACCAAAATGACCCTCAGATAGCGAGTTTGGTGAAAATAATCTCGCTGTCTGAGATAACGAGTGTATGTTGAGGTGTTAAAACGTGAAGAAAATGTAACACCCCGAATTCCAAATAACACTGAATTCGAAGTTCCACAGGATCTTTACACTTCTCTTCGTACAATTTTACAAGGAATTAAAAACTTTTGTTACATCAGAGTTACATTTACATTACACTTATACAGCGAAAGCAATTTACAACAATTATATGAATAAAAATATACAACACTTAAATCATTCTTTAAGCAGCATGCATACTTTAATCTTGTCCACCACTTTATCCTGCAAAAAAACTGTGGGCACGTCAGTTCATTCAACTGACACTAGTATATAATATATCAATTTCTTATACTTAGAAAACACATACTTGTCAAAAAACAAACTAAGGGGACTACCATATTGATGTCGTGTTGTGAACGTGCACTTAGTCCTTAATGCATTTGTTTGTATTATATGACACTAATGCGCACTTGTTCAGAGTCTATGCAACCCATACTACATAGGTCCGAGAGCAAGCCCTTAATCGTTATTCATCTTGTAGGGTTCAATCCCTCGCCATGACTTAATCTACTATGGTAACTACGGTAAGTATCCTAGGTGTTCTATGAGTTACGAGCCCACGTCCAGGCGCTCTGGAGAGAATCCCACGTGCTGATACATGACTCATCATGCAGGCATCCTGTGGTCAGTTCACCTCCTACCATAGACATGGCACCACCCGTAGTCAATAGACCACCCCATAAGCGTCGCCACCAGGACGGTACTCTGGAGTAGTATCCACGCCCTATTCATGATGTATCATGGGACATCTTGTGAATACTCTTACGCCGCCAATCCAATGACCCTCATACTTATGTTTTCTCTTACGTTCATCACATCTTCACTATGTATCTAATCCTTATGTATAAATGAAGATCAATATTCTAGAATCTAGCATTACCCCTACATTGGTCTTTCCAATATCAATTATTATCAACGACCCAAACTTGGTCAAAATATCACATTTCTCTTTTCAATACTTCCATTCTTGCCGATGTGAGGTCTTAGCTAAAATTCTAGTCTAAGTTCTCTTTTCATGTTCATTAAAAGGATAGTATACCTGTTCACAAATTTTGTATTTCATCATGTTCTCTTTTTTCAATAAATTTCCATGCACAACTTGCATATTCTTAAACAATTTCTCATTAATTTCTGCTCAATATTTTATAAGTGAAAATCTCAATTTGATCTCTTTTCAATTCTCTCTATGTTCAAAATTCATTAATTTGTTTTGAAGTACAAAAGAATCAAGTCCAAGGTTTTTATGAATTTTTATTCTCAAATTTTTTTACTCCTATTTCTCATTTAAAAGTCCAAATATTTAGAAAATAATTTTTGTGAAGTCTATGTATTTTAAGAAAATTTTCCAATATTTCTTCAATTTTTTTATCGCATTTAAAACCTTAAAAAAATCAAATGCATTTAAAAAAATATCGGATTTTCTCAAAAAAGTGGCCTCAGCCGGGTTGGAATCCACACCCAAAGCCCAACGGGTGAACAGTAACCGCACTAACCCCCACCCGCTAACCAGAAAGGCCACAGTGCGGAGGGGTTTAAATAATGTTGAGTTATGTTCTCGGGTTTAGTGGAAAAATCAAAATTTTTTAAAAAATAAATGCCTCTACCGAGACTCGAACCCAGGCACAAAGTGCCACCGAGCTACAGTAGAGCTCTAATGGCGCACCCAATAACTAGTATGACCTTGATGGTTAACTGATATGAGAGCGGATTAAAATGTTTTTGATTTGTCTCTCTGTTTATCAAAATTATTTCATTTTTCAAAAGCTCTTAAATTTGTTTCTCTTCCACATAACGTCATAAAATTTTCCAGAATACTGAGTTTTATATCTATATAATAAAACACAAAGAAAGCTATCAATTGGCTCTCCTTCAATCCCCCCAAAAATCAAAGGCTCAGATCTAACCTCACAAAACATATTCCCCCCGCCCCAAAAAAGTTTTCCCCCAAAACTCAAATTCAAATCCCCCACCCAAAACAACTCTTATATTTATTTAATTTTTTCTCTCTCTCTCTCTCTCTTTCTCTCCCTCCCTCTTCTATTCAAAAAATTAAGAAAATAAAAATTTAAATTTAAAAAAATAATAATAAAAAAACAAAAAATTTAAAAACGTTAAAAACTTTAAAAATAATTAAAAAAAATCAAAAAAATCAAAAAAATCATATAATATGTTTTTTGCTGGACCCCCAAAAGTTTCTCATATAATATGTTTGGTACTTCAGTTAATTTGCTGGACCTCCAAAACTATTTTATATGATCGAACAATGTGCATCGTTCCGAAGACGTGCCGTAGGTACGTGTCAACGGGCAAAGCTAGTACTTTAACAAAACAGTATTTTAAAAACATTAGTTTGACATTAAAACATGAATTTTCCTTCTAATTTGTGTTCTAGGTCTACAATTGTAACATTTCAATTTAGCACTCTCTCTACTAAATTGTGTATTACAACTATCTTGAAAGAACATTAAATCTTGCTTTTTCCTCTTTTACTCCCACAATACTCTATGTCATGGCCTCATTCATTAAACTAGTGTCACAAGGATTAATAAGTACAATTTCATTTATTTCAATTACTAATCATTCACATGCATATTCTACAACTATCATGGTTCCAATTTCACATTGCCATAGCAATAAAACAGTTCTACTACAATAAACATAATTTATAACAAATAACATGCAATTCATCAAGCATTCATTTTATCACCTACTAGTTCCTTTTTAGAGCCAACACATGGTTATCTTGTTAGTTTCTTTAGCAATCTCATCAATCAAATCCCTAGCATGATGTCTAAGTTAGAAGTAGAGAAATCACCCACCTATTTGAAGAAAAACAAATACAAAGCTCCTAGAATCTCCTTGAACACACAAACGGTCCTTCTCCTCCTAGATTGTGCCACCACGAAAGCCTTCTCCTCCTTGCACAAGTGGAAACCCGAGCTCTCTCTCTCCCCTAGATGAATGGTCGGCCTCCAAAGAGTAGGAACACACACAACTAGAACTCCTCTCAATCTTTTTCTCACTTTCTCTCAATCTTTTCCTAACCCTTGTGTTTCTTTCTTTCTTCTCGTTACAAAATTTTTAATGTACTCCATGAATAGAATGGGGGGGTATTTATACATTTTTCAAGGTGGGATGGAGGGCTAAGATTGAATTAGATAGTTGTAGATTAGGGGCTAGGATGAGTTAGGGAGTTAGAGTAACCACCCATGAACACAAACCACCTCTCCACTAAGCCACTCTCCCACTCATTCTTTGACTCCATCAGGCCTACCCCAATGCACACCCAAGACACGTGCTAGTACAATGCATGTGTCTCCAAAGTACCCCCTAGTTACTAGTTGTACATGATTAATTAATTAATTGTCTACAAAGTTGATCTACACTACAAGTCATGCTAATTAAAAGAGAATTAAACTACTGGGCTTTCAAATTTGTGGGCTTAGAACTCCATGGGCTAATTAAAATAATTAAATAATTAGGGTGAGCTTAAGAATAAACAATTAGGCTTTAGAATTTAATTAGTCTTTTAAAAATACAAAAGAGAAAGATTAAAATATTTGTTCATGTTACAAAATAAATAATTTTCTAGGAAAAAATGCACATGAATTTGTACGTGCAAAAACATGTAAAAATCAACACACCCTTCATTTAATTCTAAATAAAGAATCAGGATGTTACAACACTCCCTCCTTAGAATAGTTTCGTCCCCGGAACTACACATGCAGAGTGAGAAAAATAGAAATACAACAAGAAAAAAGGAGGAAAAAAAAGGAAAAGAAAAGAAAATACAAATCAAATGAAGTGCTCAGGATGGTCTTTCATCATCCTTTCCTCGGATTCCCAAGTAGTCTCTTCAACCAACTGGTTTCTCCAGACTAATTTGACCATCGGTATCGTCTTGTTCCTCAAGACTTTCTCCCAACGATCCACAATCTCAACTGGGAGCTTAATATAACTCAGATCCAACTGCAAACCCTCCGGCACTTCGGGCAAATGGTGACTTGGATCTAGAATGTACCCCCCTCAGTATAGACACATGAAAGACATTGTGCACCGAGATAACTCCTCCGGCAACTCCAACTGGTAAGCAGTTTTTTCAATCTGCTTCAATATCTTGTACGGGCCTATAAACCATGGGGCTAACTTTCCACCTCTGCCGAAGCGAATCACACCCTCACTAGGTGAAACTTTCAGAAAGACAAAGTCACCAACCTCAAACTCAAGGTTCCTTCTTCGGTTGTCTGCATAGCTCTTCTGCCTACTCTGAGCATCCACGAAGCTCTTCCTGATTAGATCGATCTTTTTAGAGGTCTGCTGCATAATCTCAGGCCCAAACATTTTCTGTTCCTCAACTTTAAACCAGCAAATAGGCATTCTGCACTTCCTGCCATATAGAGCTTCGTACGGCGCCATCCCAATACTAGTCTGAAAACTATTGTTGTAGGAAAAATCTACCAGAGCTAGATGCCTTTCCCAACTGCCTCCAAAATCCAGAACCCAACACCGATGCATATCCTTAAGAATACAGTTGACTCTCTCGGTCTGCCCATCGGTCTGAGGATGAAAAGCAGTGTTGAAATCCATCTTGGTACCCAGAGCTGTCTGAAGACTCCTCCAGAAATGTAAAGTAAACCTGCGTATCTCGATCAGACACAATGGTTAACGGAACACCATGAAGCCTGACGATCTCTCCAACATAGAGCTCAGCCAACTTGTCCATAGACGAAGTGATTTTCATTGCCAAGTAGTGAGCGGACTTGGTTAGTCGATCGACTATAATCCAAATCGCATCATTACCCTTAGATCTCTTGGGCAAACCCGTGATGAAATCCATGGTGATGTCATCCAACTTCCACTCCGAAATAGGTAACAGTTGCAACAAACCTCCGGGCTTCTGATTCTCGACCTTCACTTGCTGACAAATCTCATACCTCGCTATGAATTTGGCCACATCCCACTTCAGACCTGACCACTAGAAATGTTGCTTGATGTCTTTATACATCTTGGTACTACCGGGATGTAGAGACAAAAGAGTAGCATGTGCCTCCCGAAGAATACTCTCCTGCAATTCTGCCTGATCCGGAACACACAGCCTCTTTCAAACCACAACACTTCATCCCTGATCTGAAACTCTGACAACCTGTCAGCACCAACCTGCTTCTTCATCTTCTGAATCTCTGCATCTTCCTTTTGACTTGTGATAATCCTTTCATTTAGCATTGCTTGGAGCCTCAACTAAGCTAAAGATGATCGTAAGCCTTGCAGAACAACTTCAATACCAGCCCAATCCAACTCCTCTGCAAGATGCCTCTGAGTTGTAATCAAACTAGCCAGACTGCTCTTACGGCTAGCATCAGCAACAATATTAGCCTTTCCAGGACGGTACTTAATCTCCGGACGAATGTTCTCAATTACTTCCAGCCATCTCTGTTACCTCAGATTCAGGTCCTTTTGCCGATAGATGTACTTCAAGCTCTTGTGGTCTGTTTACATGTTCAGTTTCTCACCGTACACGTAATGTTTCCATTGCTTCATGGCGAAGATAATCATAGCCAACTCTAGATCATGAGTCGGATAATTCTTCTTATGTGGTCTTAGTTGCCTAGACCCATAAGCGATCACTTTTCCTTCTTGCATTAAGACACAACCAAGCCCACGATGTGAAGCATGTTGTAGATATCGTACTCAACACCTGCTCTTGGCAAAGCTAAAATGGGAGCAGTATTCAGCCTCTCTTTCAACTCCTGAAAGCTTGCCTCACACTGTTTGGTCCACTTGAAGTTCACATTCTTCTTGGTCAGACCAGTGAGCGGTGCAGGCTATCTGAGCATAGCCCTGAATGAACCTCCTGCAGTATCCAGTTAGTCCTAAGGAAACTCCTGATTTCCTTCACTGTAGTAGGCCTTGCCCAATCCTTCACCGCTCTATCTTCTGCGGATAAGTTGCCGCTCGCTCCTTAGAAAGGATGTGACCCAGGAATGCCACCTCAGACTTCCAGAAATTGCACTTGGATAACTTGGCATACAACCCATGCTCTTGAAGTTTCTTCAGAACCTCAGCCAAATGCTGTGTGCTCCTCCTTCGACTTGGAGTACACAAGAATATCATCGATAAACACCACGACGAAAGAATCAATAAACGAACTCATAACTCTGTTCATCATATCCATGAAGATTGCAGGTGCATTCGTCACTCCAAATGGCATAACTAAGAATTTGTAATGCCCATGTCGAGTTCTGAATGCAGACTTATGCACATCTTCAGTCTTTACTTGAACTTGATGGTATCCTGACCAAAGATCTATTTTGGAGGAAAAAACTGCTTCTTGTAGACGATCGAATAAGTCATCAATCCGTGGAATCAGAAATTTGTTATGAACAGTGACCTTATTCAGCTCTCGATAATTGATGCACATCCTCATCCAACCATCCTTCTTCTTTACCAACAGCACCGGTGCTCCCTAAGGTGACGCACTCAGTTGAATAAAGCCTTTCTCCAACAGTTCCTCAATTTGCTGTTTGATCTCATCTTGCTCCACAGGCACCATCCTATACAGTGCCTTGGAAATGAGTGCACTCCCTGGTTGAATAGTGATGCTGAACTCTACATCACGATGCGGGGGTAACCCGGGCAAATCTTCCAAGAATACGGTTGGGTAATCCCGAACCACTGGAATTTGCTGCACCTCCATAAGAACCTTCCTCTTGCTGATAGCAGCCACCAAATTTGAACATCTCCTCTTCCCATGGAAAGTGACTTTAGGACCACTAGGAGCCTTCACTGTTACTTCCTTGGTCTTGTACTCGATGTTCACACTATACACCAACATCTAATCAATGCCAATGATAATATAGACTCCCATGACATTCAGCTTGATCAAATCAATCCCAAAAATTCTGTCTCCAATCATGATCTCGCAGTCTGCATAGTACCGATCAGTGGTTAAAGTCTTCCCTGACGGAGTAGCTACTGCTAAGACCTTCCTGGAAAAAACCTTCGGTTCAACTCCCAAAACTTTAGCAAATTTAGGTGATATAAAGGTATGAGAGGATTCAGTATCGAACAAAACAACAACTTTCTTTCCATTCAAATAAAGTTCTCTTGTTATATAATACACACTCGTTACATAACAGTTTACTAAATAAAGCTGGAAAAAAGAGAACAACAGAAAAACACTCCTAAACATCTGCTCTCGTACCAGTGATGATGTGATCCACTTCATCAGCGTCAGCTCCAGTTAAGGCAAATACTCGCCCCTGCTGGTACGACTTCTTCCTAGTCTGCTGAGTTCGTCCATTACGGACGACATCCTGCAGCTTAGGCACTAAGACTTGTAGTGGTCTGTCTCTCCACAGTTGAAACAAGTCACAGGAGGTCTCACCCAAGTATTCCCGGGTCTTCTCGCCACATGAACAGCGTTCGCCCCCGTAGGTTTGAACCTTTGAGCCGGCGGCTGTCCTATGAAATTTCTAGCAACTGCGGGCCTTTTCCCTACATTCCAGTTGTTCCTCCAATTCTGAACAACATGGAACTGCTCCATATCCATCTCTGTGGCTACAGCGCGCTTGACCAGCTTGTCAAACCTTCTGATACCGAGGGGCATCATCCTTGATCTCAGACTTGGCCTCAATCCATTCTCGAATTTCCGAGCCTTCTTTGTCTTGTCCATAACCAGTTCAGGGGCATATCTCGAGAGTTGAGTAAATATTGTCTCATACTCTCTAACCGACATGTTGCCCTGCTGCAGCGCTACGAAATCCATGGCATTCTTCTCCTGGACGTCTGATGGGAAATAGTGACGGCGAAACTCCTCCAAGAATTCCTCCCAACCAAGAACAAAATCTCCCATCGTCCGCTTCATCGACTGCCACCACACAGCCGCATCCTTCTCAAACTGCAAGGTAGCCAACTTCACCTTGCTGCCCTCCGAAGTTTCCAAAACTTCAAAAATAGTCTCGACCTGTATGATCCAATTGTCAGCCGCATTAGGGTCTGACTTTTCCCTCAAACACGGGTGGTTTCATCCTTTTGAATGATTCTACGAGTTTGATTACTTTAGGTACTGGATTCATAGGCATTCTCCCCTGGTTCTGATTTGTGGCAACATCATTGAGAGTCTGATAGACTCTCGCTAAGTCCATTTCCATATCAAGTCCACAGCTGGGACCCTCACCATTTCTCGATCTTCTTCCGGCCATATTCTGATGCAAAAGATCCATTAAATCCGAAGTAAAAAACATGAATTTAAATCAACTCTTCATTTTATTGAATTCAAACTTTGTACATTCAAATTTAAAACATTTCTGACATCAAATTAAAGCAGTAAGAAGATACAATGTTCTAGTTCCTACGGTTCTTTTTGGCTTCTCGAAGCTCTTTCCGTAGTTTCGCCACTTCTTCCTTCAGTACATCGTAGATGTTCTTTCTCTTCTGGAGATCCCAAATACGATGACTAAGAGTTACAATATCCTCCTTACACTTCGCGCACTGGGCCTGCAGTAACTCTGCTCTCTCCCTCTGAGTCTCCACCCTCCTCTGAAGAGACACAATGAGACTGCTCGGACTGGTTCTTCCTCATCAGAGGAATCATCAGATGAATCTGGAGGTGGAGTGATCACTCGGGACTCAAGCAATTCCTTCTCAAATTCTTCGGGATCTTCTTCGTCGGAATCAGCTTGTTCGAGGTAGTAGTCCTCCTCGACTATATGCCAATTATCTCCGTTAACTGGGTCGAAGTGGTCCGCCATCTTAGAAAAAGGGGAAAATAAGGAACATCAGTCATAGAGCAATACAGATGTAAGTGACTTACATTTAAATCTCTATACTCAACACACGCTCTAATGTCCACTCTAGGGTGTCCTTCCTTATAAGCGTGGCTCTGATACCACTCTGTAACACTCCGAATTCCAAATAACACTGAATTCGAAGTTCCACAGGATCTTTACTCATCTCTTCGTATAATTTTACAAGGAATTAAAAACTTTTGTTACATCAGAGTTACATGTACATTACACTTATACAGGGAAGCAATTTACAACAACTACATGAATAAAAATATACAACACTTGAATCATTCTTCAGCAGCATGCATACTTTAATCTTGTCAACCACTTAATCCTGCATAGAAACTGTGGGCACGTCGGTTCATTCAACTGACGCTAGGATATACTACGTCAATTTCACATACTTAGAAAGCATATACTTGTTACAAAAAAAACTAAGGGGACTACCCTATTGATGTCGTTTTGTGAATGTGGACTTAGTCCTTAATGCAGTTGTTTGTATTATATGACACTAATGCGCACTTGTTCAGAGTCTATGCAGCCCATACTACATAGGTCCGAGGGCAAGCCCTTAATCGTTCTTCATCTTGTAGGGTTCAATCCCTCGCCATGACTTAATCTACTATGGTAACTACGGTAAGTATCCTAGGTGTTCTATAAGTTGCGAGTCCACGTCCATGTGCCCTGGAGAGAATCCCACGCACTGACACATGACTCATCATGCAGGCATCCTGTAGTCAGTTCACCTCCTACCATAGACATGGCACCACCCGTAGTCACTAGACCACCCCATAAGCGTCGCCATCGGGACGGTACTCTGGAGTAGTATCCATGCCCTATTCATGATGCATTATGGGATATCCTGTGAATACTCTCATGCCGCTAATCCTGTAACGCCCCGAATCCCAAATACACTGAATTCGAGATGTTCTACAGGATCTTTTCACTTTCTTTAGTACAATTTTACAAGGAAATTTAAACTTTTCATCTTACATCAGAGTTTACATCAATATTACACTTTTCTTTTGCACAGCGGAAGTAAAATACAACAATTAAATAAATGTACAACAACATGGTACAATCTTTCAGCATCCATTCCTCTTTAACATGTCATTTACCTGCATATAAGACTGTGGGTACGTCAGTTTATTCAACCGACGAACATTATACACGGCCATCCTCTCTATGCCGGAAATAGTATAACTCAACTTTCCATATTTAACAAACACAAACTTGTCACATTTCAAACTAAAGGGACTACCCTATTGATGTCGTGTTGTGATTGTGCACTTAATCCTTAATGCATTTATTTATGTTACATGACACTAATGCGCACTTGTTCGGATTCTATGCATCCCATACTACATAGGTCCGAGGGCAAGCCCTTAATCGTTCTTCATCTTTGTAGGGTTCAATCCCTCGTTATGACTTAATCTACTACTGTAACTACGGTAGTGTCTTAGATGCCCTATGATCTACGAGCCCATGCCCAGGCAACCTGGAGGGGAATCCCACACACTGACACGACGCATCGAGCAGGCAACCTATGGACAATTCAGCCTCCGCCATGGAACAATGGCACCACCCATAGCCACTCGAACATCCCACGAGCGTCGCCACCGGGACGATAATTCTGGAGTAGCGCCCACGCCATGTCTTGACGCATCAAGCAGGCAGCCTGTGAATCGCTCTCACACCGCTATCCGATGGCCCCCATACTCATGTTTTTCTTCTACTTTCATCACGTCTCCACTATGTACTAGTCCTTAATCTCATTAAAAATCATGAACAAAAATTAATCTCTAGAGTTAGCCTCTCCACTAAACCGGACTTATTCATTCATTTCAACATGACCAACCTTGGTCTAATTTCATTTCATTTCATTTCATTTCTCAATGTCGGGGGAGACTTAGCTACTCTATTTCAATTTTCATTTCACAATCTTCAACTTATAAATTTTCCATGTTGAGTTCTCATACTCACATGTATATTCTCTTTTCATTTCATGATTCCCAATTTGTTCACAAGTCCATAATTGTACATGAATTTCATGCACTTAATCAATTATCACAACGAATCAAATTTCACTTTATTAACAAATGTGCATACTTCATTTTGTTCCACAAATGAGAAATAAATTGCATCAAGTCACACAACCAAGTTTCTTTTGCCAAAATCACCTTCTAATACATCATTATTATTTATTCTTATAAGCTATACTTTTTCACAAATACATAATCTAGGACCATAGTTCTAATTATGTCTTTTGTTCACAAACCATAGTGTATTTCATTCAAATAATGCCCAAATCACTCTTATAAAATTCCTTACATTTTTATGAGAATAACCATATTTTTTTCACAATTTTTGGACATCTAGAAATCCCGTGATGAAATCCATACTGATGTTATCCCACTTCCATTCCGGAATAGGTAAGGCTATAATAGACCTCCAGGTCTCTGATTTTCGGCTTTGACTTGCTGACAAACCTTACACTTTGCCACAAATTCAGCCACATCCCGCTTCAAACCTAACCACCAGAAATGCTGTTTGATGTCTTTGTACATCTTAGTACTCCCAGGATGTACCGACAAAAGAGTAGCATGCGCCTCCTGAAGAATACTCTCTTTCAGGTCCGCCTGATTTGGAACGCACAGTCTATCTCCGAACCACAGCACTTCATCCCTGATTTGAAATCCGGGCAACTTGCCAGCACCAACCTGCTCCTTCATCTCCAAGATATCAGCATCAACCTCCTGACTTGCAATGATCCTTGTATTCAAGGTAGGCTGAAGCCTCAACTGAGCCAAAGATGCTCCCAATCCTTGCAAGACAACCTCAATACCTGCTCGATCCAATTCCTCAATCAGATGCTTCTGAGTTGTAATCAAACTGGCTAAACTGCTCTTGCGACTAAGTGCATCAGCAACAACATTAGCTTTTCCAGGATGATACTTGATCTCAGGTCGCATATCCTCGAGCACTTCCAACTATCTTTGCTGCCTCAGATTCAGATCCCTCTGCTGATATATATACTTCAAGCTCTTGTGGTCCGTGTATATGTTCAATTTCTCACCGTACACATAGTGCCTCCATTGCTTCAGGGCAAAGATAATCGCAGCCAACTCCAGATCATGAGTCGGGTAATTTTTCTCATGCGGTCGTAGTTGCCTAGACCCATAAGCAATTACTCTTCCTTCTTGCATTAAGACACAACCAAGCCCACGATGTGAAGCATCGCTATAAACATCATACTCAACACCTGCTCTAGGCAAAGCCAAAATAGGTGCAGTAGTCAGTCTATCTTTCAACTCCTGAAAGCTTGCCTCACATTGCTCAGACCACTTGAAGCTCACATTCTTCTTGGTCAGTCCAGTAAGCGGTACAGCTATCTGAGCATAACCTTGAATGAATCTCCTGTAGTATACAGTCATCCCAAGAAAGCTTCTGACTTCCTTCACTGTAGTAGGCCTAGCCCAATCTCTCACTGCCTCTATCTTCTGAGGGTCAGTTGCCACTCCCTCCTTAGAAAGGATGTGACCTAGGAATGCCACTTCAGATTTCCAGAAATCACACTTGGATAACTTGGCATACAACTTCTGCTCTTCCATCTTCTTCAAAACTGCTGCCAGATGCTCGGTGTGCTCCTCCTCTGACTTGGAGTACACGAGGATATCGTCGATAAATACCACGACGAAAGAATCAATGAACGGCCTCAGAACTCTGTTCATCAAGTCCATAAAGATTGCGGGTGCATTCGTCACTCCAAATGGCATAACTAAGAATTCGTAATGCCCATGTCGAGTTCTAAATGCAGTTTTGTACACATCTTCAGCTTTCACTCGAACTTGGTGATAACCTGATCGAAGATCTATTTTGGAGAATACAGCTGCTCCTTGTAGACGATCGAACAAATCATCGATTCGAGGAATAGGATACTTATTCTGAACAGTGACCTTATTCAGCTCCCGGTAATCGATACACATTCTCATCGATCCATCCTTCTTCTTTACCAAAAGCACTGGTGCTCCCCAAGGTGACGCACTAGGTTGAATAAAGCCTTTCTCCAAAAGTTCCTCAATCTGCCGTTTCACCTCATCCTGTTCTACTAGAGCCATCCTATACGGTGCCTTAGAAATGGGTGCACTTCCCGGTTGAACAGTGATGCTGAACTCTACATCACGATGCGGGGGTAACCCAGGAAAATCTTCCAAGAACACAGTCGGATAGTCCCAAACCACAGGAATCCTTTGCACTTCCACAGGAGTCTCTTCCTTGTGGATAGTTGCCACCATCTTAGAACATTTCTGCTTCCCTTGGAAAGTGACTTCAGGTCCACCTGGAGCCTTCACTGTTACCGTCTTGGTCTTACACTCGATGCTTGCACTGTACATCGACATCCAATCAATGCCAATGATAACATCGACTCCCAAGATAGTCAGCTCGATCAGATCAATGCCAAAGATTCTATCTCCAATCACAATCTCGCAATCAGCATAATACCGATCAGTGGTTAAAGTTTCCCCTGACGGAGTAGCTACTGCTAAGATCTTGCCTGGAGAAATCTTCGGTTCAACTCCTAACACTTTAGCAAATTTTGGAGACACAAAGGTATGAGAGGATCCAGTATCGAACAATACAACAGCTTTCATTCCATTAAGATATAGTTCACCTGTTACATAATACACACCATTACATAACAGTCTCACTAAACAATAGGAAAAGAAATGATAAAACTCTAAACACCAGCCCTCGTACCAGAGATGACCTGATCTGCCTCATCAGCATCAGCTTCCGTCAAGGCAAATACTCGCCCTGATTGGTACGACCTCTTCCCAGTCTGCTGCGTTGATGCATTGCTATTACCACTCTGTAGTTTGGGACATTGAGATCGGTAATGTCCCGTTTCACCACAGTTGAAGCAAGTCACCACAGGAGGTCTCACCACATTGTTTCCAGGTCCTCCAGCCACACTAACAGCGTTCGCCCCTGTCGGTTTGAACCTTTGTGCAGATGGTTGCCCTTTGAAACTCCCAGAATGTGCATGCCTCTTTTCAGACTGCCAGTTGTTCTTTCGGTTCTGAACAACTTGGAATTGCTCCATGTCCGCCTCCGTCGCTGCCGCCCTCTTGACCAGCTTGTCGAATCGCCTGATACCAAGAGGTATCATCCGAGACCTCAAGCTCGGCCTCAGTCCATGCTCGAACTTACGAGCCTTCTTAGCTTCATCCATCACCAATTCTGGAGCATACCTGGAGAGCTGAGTAAACTTGGTCTCATACGCTCTCACCGACATGCTGCCTTGCTGAAGCGACAGAAACTCCATCGCCTTCTTCTCTTGGACGTCGGAGGGAAAATAGTGACTGCGGAATTCTTCCAGAAATTCCTCCCAGCCAAGCACTATGCCTCCCATGGTCCTCTTCATGGATTGCCACCAAACCGCCGCATCCTTCTCCAGCTGCAAAGTCGCCAATTTGACCTTGCTGCCTTCCGGGGTCTCCAACACCTCGAAGATTGTCTCCACTTGACGGATCCAGTTGTCAGCCGCATCTGGGTCTGACTTTCCCTCGAATACAGGTGGTTTCATTCTCTTGAATAATTCCACCAGCTTAATCGCCTCGGGCACTGGATTCGCCGGCCCCCTTCCTTGGTTCATAGCCACTGCATTAAGCGTCTGGTAGACCCTTGCAAGTTCGGTCTCCAGATTCAGACTTTCCCCATTTCTAGCTCCTCTTCTGGATATATTCTGATGCAAAAGATCCATTAAATTCGAAGTATAAGACAAGAATTTAAATCAACTTGCATTTCATTGAATTCCAAAGTTTATACATTCGAATTAAAACATTTTTGACATCAGAATGGAAAATAAAAAGAAGCTAAGACAGTCTAACTCCTACGGGTCCTTTTCGCTGCTCGAAGTTCTTCCCATAGTTCATCAACTTCATCCTTCAGCACATCAGTCAGGTTCTTCCTCTTCTCGAGTTCCCAAACCCGATGACTGATAACAGAAAAGTCGTCCTTCCGTTTCGCCAGCTGAACCTCCAACAACCTGACTCTCTCTCGCAGTGTCTCTACCTGCCTCTGAAGAGAAGTCACAAGACCACTTGGAACTGGTTCTTCTTCTTCGTCAGAAGAAGAGTCATCAGATGAATCCGGAGGTGGGGTGATCTCTCGGGATTCAGGCCATTCTTCACCATCAGAATCTGCTTGCCCTGGATAGTACTCGTCCTCGGAATCAGCTTGTCCAGGATGGTACTCTTCCTTAATGATATGCTAGTCATTGCCTCCAGCAGGGTCGAAGTGGTCAACCATCTTAGAATAGAGAGAAGGAAACATAAATCTTAGAGCAACACAAATGTAAGTCACTTACATTTAAATCTCTAGACGCAAACACACACTCTAATGTCCACTTCTAGGGTGTCGTTCCTTATAAATTTGTACAAGTGTGGAAAGCGTAGAAAGCGTGGCTCTGATACCACTCTGTAACGCCCCGAATCCCAAATACACTGAATTCGAGATGTTCTACAGGATCTTTTCACTTTCTTTAGTACAATTTTACAAGGAAATTTAAACTTTTCATCTTACATCAAAGTTTACATCAATATTACACTTTTCTTTTGCACAGCGGAAGTAAAATACAACAATTAAATAAATGTACAACAACATGGTACAATCTTTCAGCATCCATTCCTCTTTAACATGTCATTTACCTGCATATAAGACTGTGGGTACGTCAGTTTATTCAACCGACGAACATTATACACGGCCATCCTCTCTATGCCGGAAATAGTATAATTCAACTTTCCATATTTAACAAACACAAACTTGTCACATTTCAAACTAAAGGGACTACCCTATTGATGTCGTGTTGTGATTGTGCACTTAATCCTTAATACATTTATTTATGTTACATGACACTAATGCGCACTTGTTTGGATTCTATACATCCCATACTACATAGGTCCGAGGGCAAGCCCTTAATCGTTCTTCATCTTTGTAGGGTTCAATCCCTCGTTATGACTTAATCTACTACTGTAACTACGGTAGTGTCTTAGATGCCCTATGATCTACGAGCCCATGCCCAGGCAACCTGGAGGGGAATCCCACGCCCTGACACGACGCATCGAGCAGGCAACCTATGGACAATTCAGCCTCCGCCATGGAACAATGGCACCACCCATAGCCACTCGAACATCCCACGAGCGTCGCCACCGGGACGATAATTCTGGAGTAGCGCCCACGCCATGTCTTGACGCATCAAGCAGGCAGCCTGTGAATCGCTCTCACACCGCTATCCGATGGCCCCCATACTCATGTTTTTCTTCTACTTTCATCACGTCTCCACTATGTACTAGTCCTTAATCTCATTAAAAATCATGAACAAAAATTAATCTCTAGAGTTAGCCTCTCCACTAAACCGGACTTATTCATTCATTTCAACATGACCAACCTTGGTCTAATTTCATTTCATTTCATTTCTCAATGCCGGGGGAGACTTAGCCACTCTATTTCAATTTTCATTTCACAATTTCAACTTATAAATTTTTCATGTTGAGTTCTCATACTCACATGTATATTCTCTTTTCATTTCATGATTCCCAATTAGTTCACAAGTCCATAATTGTACATGAATTTCATGCACTTAATCAATTATCACAACGAATCAAATTTCACTTTATTAACAAATGTGCATACTTCATTTTGTTCCACAAATGAGAAATAAATTGCATCAAGTCACACAACCAAGTTTCTTTTGCCAAAATCACCTTCTAATACATCATTATTATTTATTCTTATAAGCTATACTTTTTCACAAATACATAATCTAGGACCATAGTTCTAATTATGTCTTTTGTTCACAAACCATAGTGTATTTCATTCAAATAATGCCCAAATCACTCTTATAAAATTCCTTACATTTTTATGAGAATAACCATATTTTTTTCACAATTTTTGGACATCTAGAAACCCCAAAAAAAATAATTTTTATATATATGCCGAGGGTAGGAATCGAACCCAGGCACACGGGAAACAAGGCCAAGAGCACCCGCCGCTAGGCCAATCTGTGCTAGCGTTATAAAGGGGTGAAAATTGCATTTATTACATCTGGTCGGTGGGTTATGTGCTTACAAAAAAAATGTGGAAAATGTTTGCGGCTACAGGGATTCGAAACCGATCAACCCAGAGAACCCAACCGCACACAGTGACCGCCTGAGCTACAAGCTCAGGTTGTCTCAGTACAAATTAAAAACTTTTTGAATCGTTTGCCACTGTTGTTAAAACATCTCGATGTTCAATCAATCTTTGTTTCATATTTCTTTTGTAGAAGTTACTGAAAAATTCCAGGTTAACTTCCCCTCACATGTTTTTCATATCAGTAAGATTAAAATAATTTTTGCACTAAAAAAAATATATTTTTCACACAAATCAATGAATTATTCATTAAAACTACTAATTTTTCATTTTCGACATTGCTTAACAATTGGTCTTCTAATCTTTTTATTCACAATTTTCTTACATTAATTTACTGTTATTAATCTCTTATTCAACATACATATCTATACATTTTTTTGAATTTATCCAACCCCACAATAACTCAAAAATATCTTTTCAAAACATAAATCAGCACTAACACAAGTACTAACTTTTACATACAATTAGTGATGGTAATAAATGTATGTCCTTTAAATCAACAATACTTCTAGTCCAATCATGTACATCACAAATTATATAACCACTTATCCATTAACAAGCTCACAACTCAAATATTCAAAAAAAGTTACTCTGTCAAAAAGCGTGCTCTTTCTTAATCAATTTCATGCTTTCAATTTTCAATTAAACTAGCATTCTCATTTGTATTTTCAAACATCAATACGAGCATCATTCTTAAGAAAATTGAACCACTATCATTCTTTTATTCTAATAAGCATGGAGAATTCTACACACAATTTAATTTAATACTAAAATCACATACAAATCAAACACCACATTTCAAACTAACTTCTCAATTAAAGTGGGTTCTTATTAGTATTTTTCATGCATAATTTTGATAGTTAAATCTAGCATGGATCCCTATATTAGAAATATGAAAGGTTACCCACCTTGTATGGAGAGAAATAAACACACAAAGCAACAAATCCTTGCGAATGAATGCACCTCCTCCTAGACGATGCGGGCACAAGCTCCACAATCACCACCACCGAATGCTTCTCCTTGTGATGGCCGGCCTCTCCTCCAAGCAAAATGCAAGCAATCCCACACAACTCTCACTCTTTTTTTTTTTACTCACACTATTACTAAAATAAGACTACAGTTTGGAAAGATATAATTGCATATGAATATAGCCATGAGAGGGGGGGTATTTATACTAGAAAACAAGTGAAATGGAGAGCTAGGATTGACTAGTTGGTTGTAGGATGGAGGGCCAAGATTAGAGTAGGAGTTATAAAAACTACCCACATCCACATAACCACCTCCATGAACACCATGACCAAATTCAAAACTCCCTCCAAAAGGGAAGCAATCCCGGCCTTGGAAAAGTGTGCATTGCACGTGTACGTGTAGTGCACGTGCATGCAACTAGGCCTAAAAATTGTACAATTTAATTTTGTATAAAAATAAAATAGTATTAAAATAGTCTTCTACATGACAAGTTAAATAAAAATAGATTAATCCATGGGCTTTATTTTGGGCCAAAATAGTTTTTAGAAATAAAATAAAAAAACACATTTTGGGCTTTAAGAAAAAGGCTTTTAAAATAAGGCTTTCTATTTATTTAAAGAAAGGCTTTTGTACAAAATAATTTGAGAACACAAATTTAAATATTTATACACATCATAATAAATAATTATAAGATTTAATTCAACCAAAATATTGCACGTGCACACTACGTGCAAAATAAAATAATTTTTCATTAATGAAAAATCAGGGTATTACAACACTCCCTCCTTAGAATAGTTCCGTCCCCGGAACTACAATCGAGAGCGAGAAAACAGACATACAACACAACAACAAGAACAAAAGATACCAAAAAAATACAATCAAGCAAAAAGCTCAGGATAGTCCTTCAACATCTTCTCCTCAGACTCCTAAGTAGCCTCTTCAACCAAGTGGTTTCTCCAGACTACCTTGACCATCGGTATCGTCTTATTCCTCAAGACTTTCTCTCGACGATCAACAATCTCGACAGGAGACTCGATGTAATTCAGATCCAACTGCAAATCTTCCGGCACTTCAGGCAAATGATGACTCGGATCTGGAATGTAACCTCTCAGCATAGACACATGAAAGACATTGTGCACCTGAGACAACTCTTCCGGTAATTCAAGCCGGTAAGCAGTTTTCCCGATCCTTTTCAATATCTTATACGGGCCTATGAACCTCGGGGCTAACTTCCCGCCTTTGCCAAATCGGACCACACCTTTACTGGGTGATACTTTCAGAAAGACAAAGTCACCAACCTCAAACTCAAGGTCCCTTCTCCGGTTGTCTGCATAGCTTTTCTGCCTGCTCTGAGCTTCCACCAACCTTTTCCTGATCAGATCAATCTTCTCAGAAGTTTGCTGCACAAGCTCAGGACCAAACAACTGACGCTCCCTAACTTCAAACCAACAAACAGGAGTCCTGCACTTCCTGCCATACAAAGCTTCGTACGGCGCCATCCCGATGCTAGCCTGAAAACTGTTGTTGTGGGCAAACTCCACCAAAGGTAAATGCCTTTCCCAACTGCCTCCAAAGTCTAGTATACAACACCGAAGCATATCCTCAAGAATACGGTTGACTCTCTCGGTCTGTCCATCGGTTTGCGGATGAAAAGCAGTGCTGAAATCTGTCTTGGTACCCAAAGCTGTCTGAAGACTCCTCTAGAAATGCGAAGTAAACCGCGCATCTCGATCAGACATAATAGTTGAAGGAACACCATGAAGCCTGACGATCTCACCAACATACATCTCAGCCAACTTGTCCATCGAAGCAGTGAGCTTCATCGCCAAAAAATGAGCGGACTTGGTTAGTCGATCGACTATGACCCAAATTGCATCATTGCCTTTAGAGCTCTTAGGCAATCCCGTGATGAAATCCATACTGATGTTATCCCACTTCCATTCCGGAATAGGTAAGGCTATAATAGACCTCCGGGTCTCTGATTTTCGGCTTTGACTTGCTGACAAACCTCACACTTTGCCACAAATTCAGCCACATCCCGCTTCAAACCTAACCACCAGAAATGCTGTTTGATGTCTTTGTACATCTTAGTACTCCCAGGATGTACCGACAAAAGAGTAGCATGCGCCTCCTGAAGAATACTCTCTTTCAGGTTCGCCTGATTTGGAACGCACAGTCTATCTCCGAACCACAGCACTTCATCCCTGATTTGAAATCCGGGCAACCTGCCAGCACCAACCTGCTCCTTCATCTCCAAGATATCAGCATCAACCTCCTGACTTGCAATGATCCTTGTATTCAAGGTAGGCTGAAGCCTCAACTGAGCCAAAGATGCTTCCAATCCTTGCAAGACAACCTCAATACCTGCTCGATCCAATTCCTCAATCAGATGCTTCTGAGTTGTAATCAAACTGGCTAAACTGCTCTTGCGACTAAGTGCATCAGCAACAACATTAGCTTTTCCAGGATGATACTTGATCTCAGGTCGCATGTCCTCGAGCACTTCCAACCATCTTCGCTGCCTCAGATTCAGATCCCTCTGCTGATATATATACTTCACGCTCTTGTGGTCCGTGTACATGTTCAATTTCTCACCGTACACATAGTGCCTCCATTGCTTCAGGGCAAAGATAATCGCAGCCAACTCCAGATCATGAGTCGAGTAATTTTTCTCATGCGGTCGTAGTTGCCTAGACCCATAAGCGATTACTCTTCCTTCTTGCATTAAGACACAACCAAGCCCACGATGTGAAGCATCGCTATAAACATCATACTCAACACCTGCTCTAGGCAAAGCCAAAATAGGTGCAGTAGTTAGTCTATCTTTCAACTCCTGAAAGCTTGCCTCACATTGCTCAGACCACTTGAAGCTCACATTCTTCTTGGTCAGTCCAGTAAGCGGTACAGCTATCTGAGCATAACCTTGAATGAATCTCCTGTAGTATCCAGTCATCCCAAGAAAGCTTCTGACTTCCTTCACTGTAGTAGGCCTAGCCCAATCTCTCACTGCCTTTATCTTCTGAGGGTCAGTTGCCACTCCCTTCTTAGAAAGGATGTGACCTAGAAATGCCACTTCAGATTTCCAGAAATCACACTTGGATAACTTGGCATACAACTTCTGCTCTTCCAGCTTCTTCAAAACTGCTGCCAGATACTCGGTCTGCTCCTCCTCTGACTTGGAGTACACGAGGATATCGTCGATAAACACCACGACGAAAGAATCAATGAACGGCCTCAGAACTCTGTTCATCAAGTCCATGAAGATTGCGGGTGCATTCGTCACTCCAAATGGCATAACTAAGAATTCGTAATGCCCATGTCGAGTTCTAAATGCAGTTTTGTGCACATCTTCAGCTTTCACTCGAACTTGGTGATAACCTGATCGAAGATCTATTTTGGAGAATACAGCTGCTCCTTGTAGACGATCGAACAAATTATCGATTCGAGGAATAGGATACTTATTCTGAACAGTGACCTTATTCAGCTCCCGGTAATCGATACACATTCTCATCGATCCATCCTTCTTCTTTACCAAAAGTACTGGTGCTCCCCAAGGTGACGCACTAGGTTGAATAAAGCCTTTCTCCAACAGTTCCTCAATCTGCCGTTTCACCTCATCCTGTTCCACTAGAGCCATCCTATACGGTGCCTTAGAAATGGGTGCACTTCCCGGTTGAACAGTGATGCTGAACTCTACATCACGATGCGGGGGTAACCCAGGAAAATCTTCTAAGAACACAGTCGGATAGTCCCGAACCACAGGAATCCTTTGCACTTCCACAGGAGTCTCTTCCTTGCGGATAGTTGCCACCAGCTTAGAACATTTCTGCTTCCCTTGGAAAGTGACTTCAGGTCCACCTGGAGCCTTCACTGTTACCGTCTTGGTCTTACACTCGATGCTTGCACTGTACACCGACATCCAATCAATGCCAATGATAACATCGACTCCCAAGATAGTTAGCTCGATCAGATCAATGCCAAAGATTCTATCTCCAATCACAATCTCGCAATCAGCATAATACCGATTAGTGGTTAAAGTTTTCCCTGACGGAGTAGCTACTGCTAAGATCTTGCCTGGAAAAATCTTCGGTTCAACTCCCAACACTTTAGCAAATTTTGGAGACACAAAGGTATGAGAGGATCCAGTATCGAACAATACAACAGCTTTCATTCCATTAAGATATAGTTCACCTGTTACATAATACACATGACGTTGTTTATCATGTGTTGACACCCATAGTGCTAATTATGAAGTTTATTGACTATAGAAATGATACCTATCATGTTTAATTAAATTATTTCGCGAAAAATACCCTAAAACCTGTATCTTGCTTGCTGGTTGTATGTTGTCTGCTATTTTTAACCCAGTAGATGATCTTAAAATAAATTACTTTCTGAATAAGAATTGTAGCCTTATCTTTCTAGTTTCCATAACATCTTGAATTTCTAAATTCTGAGTTGTGTAGCAAAAGTTATGCCCGTTTTACTATAGCTGTATTTTTACTTTCAGATTTTCATATTCTTGTACGTTTCATATTTAAACAGTTAAAAGGCTGATCAAATGATAAAATTTTGCTCTGAAAATTTCCAGATTGTTAGTAATCATTTTTAGGAGTCTAGAAAATATTTTTAATGAATTTTGTTTCTAGTTTTTGCTGATTCTAAAAATAAAATAACTTGATGTCGAATTTCTGCCTAAACATGAAGTCTGTAAAGAATTGTGTGTTTGACCTAACTACTTTTGTCGGTTTTTGAACTTTAAATATGCGTTGGAACCGTGTGGAAGTCTAGTTTCTAGAATTTCTAACGGATTCAGTTTTCGATTTTCGAAACAGTGGGAATTTGTATTTTTGCATGGATTACTCTTGCTATCCAGATTTTTATATTCCAAATTTTAATAGATTAATTATTCCTCGTACTATTGCATGAATTAATGTATGTATGTTGCATTGCATGATTTTAATAAGTTATTGTCATCATTCCAATTGTCCTACTTCATGTTATCGTCCTATCGTCCTACTATTGTTACTATTGTTCATCTCATGGCTTAAATTGCATATTGTATTATTGCATTGATGAAATAATTAATAAGCCGGGGTTTAAGGAATTGACTAGAGTAGTTGACGATATAGAGACTGAACTCGGATGATGACCCGTGTTATTATCGTTATCGTCATCGTGTAAGAAATTACATCATGGCTCGGGTTATTATTGTTATCGTCATTGTGCAAGAAATTATTTCAATGGCCCGTGTTATATTGTTATCGTCATCATATTCAGTACATGAACTATAGATTCTACCACTATAGTCTAAACGAAATTGATTGTATGCATCGAACCTGTGGTATGGAACATATGGGACACAATAGTACGTGCATTACTTAGGATTCAAAATGATTAATATACTTAAGAATTGCATCATATCGATATTGCATATTGTTCATCATTGTTTCTCTTGATATCGAATATTGGTTAAGTGTTTTTTTAAGGAAAAGGTGGAGTATGGTCACCCTGTTTCATTAATAAGAAATTAATGATACAAACCTAGAGAACTGGGCCAGTTTACAACCTACAGACAGTAAATAAAACATATATGAAGCAACATGATCCGTACATACAACAAATCCCTCCAACAAGCCTGGAGGGTGGGCCGACAAACAAGCTCGGTCCAGCAAAATTATATATACTTCAGTTTAGCTTCGTACACTGCCCCCACGGCACATGCACACCCACCTAAAACTAGTCTGGCAGGATTTTAACACTCGTTGATCCCTGCCTTATCCTCGCTGGGGGGATCCCATCTTTGGGCCCAAGCCCCGCAGGCCGACTTATGACCCCATGGAACATGCACAGCAACCGTACCCTCCTACCATCTCCACCACTCATCCTACAAACGCGCCAACAGCTCCCACAACCGCTACCAAAGAGATAGTCGTGAAGAGGATACCTTCACCTCTCTCACGATTGTGCTTTCTCAGGCGATTTCTCAACAAAAAACTATCTCGCTCACCCCACCAAAAACCACGCTCCAGGAGAGAGTCGTGGAGAGGATACCTTCACCTCTCTCATGCTTTTGCTCTCTCAGGCGATTTCTCACCACAAAGACTCATCTTGACTCTTACTCCCAACGAGGGAAGAGACGACGCTGTTACGAGATAGTCGCCTAAGTTGGAGGAAGCTCAATAGCCTGGTAGTAGGCGCTGTCAAGAATGCATCGGTGGCATCGTTGGATACCCAAACAATTGAGTGCACATCATGGAAGGACCCCATCTTCAGGCCCAAGCCCCACAATCGTGCAATACAATGTGCTACACAGTCCCCACCTTCCACAGCAAACCATCACCAGCCTGGCCCCACAGGCCCCATACCAAACCATCGACCTCACACACTTGAGCCCCAGATCCATGGCGTTCGCGAGAACAGGCGCGGGAGGATGCTCTGGCGCAACATAGTGTCTCCGCGACCTGAGGAGACGAGAACCGCGATCTGGGAAAGCACAATCGTGAGAGAGGTAGTGGTGGTCGTACCCCATCGACTGTGGCCATCAGGTGAAGTAGCCTGCATGCAGCCCCCGCCCCTCAAGAAAACACCCCCAACAGAACGGGGTACAAGCTCCAGCCACTATCAATGGCGCTGCCATCAGCACAAACCCCGACTACTTTGCCAACTACACCAACCCTGGAGGCCCAAATCATGGTTACAGATCACCGTAATCGGCCCCGAGAGCGTAGGACTTGGTGGTGGCGGCGAAGGAACCATTCTGGCACCACTGAAGGAGACAGACGACGACATCGGTAGAAGGCATAGGGCACAAGAGTAGCGGCTGAGCACGGCTCATGGGGGGACCCCATCTTTGGGCCTTAGCCCCACAACTGTACTACACCGCAATCATCACGCCGAGACACACCCAACTCAGACAGCGCCACCAACCCCCCACACAAATAAAACCCCTACCGTCTAGCACACCGGCACTGCCATCCTCACTGACTCCCTCATCAATACGAATCGCAGAGAGAGAAGCAAACCCTGGCATCTTCACACGCACTACCAACCCTCGAGAAAACCAAATCATAGCCACTGAGTGCCGTGATTGGCCCGAGAGTGTGGACATGGTGGCAACCGCGAAAAACATCCGAGTAAACAACTAGCAAAGCCAACCAAACCCAACCTAACCCAAATCCCAACCAACCAATACCTCCAAAATGTTACAGATCTGGAGCGGAAAGCCCTAACCAACAGCTCTGGAACGGAAACCCCAACCAACCAACCAACTTACCCCACATGACGTTGAAGGTGTCGGTGCGACTGGGCAATGGAGGTGGCGCGCTGGAGGAGCTGGAGGAAGGGGGAAGGGGACGAAGGCTTTTCCGTTCAGGAGGATGGATTTGAGAGGGCTGCGAGCACAGCAAGAGGACGTCGAATGGCGAATGGGTAGGGACGTCGAGCGGCGAACGGGGAGCTTCTAGAAACGGCGAAAGGGTAGGGACGTCGAACGGCGAGAGGGTAGGGACGTCGAAGGGCGAGAGGGTAGGGACGTCGAACGGCGAACGGGGAGGGGGCGGCAAGATCCCGGCCGCCACCCCCTCCAAACTCTCTCTAGATCTAGGGTTTTTTTTGGGTTTTTTTGGGGAAGCTTCTCTCTCTAGAAAATCTAGAGAGAGAAACTCGTTCTGTCTAGCCTTGGCTAAGTATTATTGTTATTGATCATTGAATATTGTTATCGAATATTGAATCATTGTTTATAGCCATTGCATCGATTATCATGATATTGATTATTGTCCCATGTTATTGATTCCTATTAATCCATTGAATTCATTGTTATACCGTTATTTCATTGTTCCTTACTTTCTTTACTTGCTGTCCATGACTTACTCTAAGAATAGTTTTTTTTTCTTTTTAGATTATATTATTGAGTTGATCGGATAAGCAACTTATGGATGACGTTAGTCATTCAATAGATCAATATTATGTATTCGTATTCCGTATTTTTAGAAAGCAGAGTGCGACAATTACACTATATGGAGAGAGAGTGTGAGATAAATGAAAAGATATGGGCCTTAACTAAAAGCTGTTCCCTCGCAATAAGGGAAAAAATATATCATGTAATCGAAGCCGACCATACGATTCTATTTCAACCACACCTTCATGCATTAAGATGCGCACAAATAAGTATCCAACGCAATTTCTCAATTCCGCACTGTGCATGTATTAGGTATATGATAAAACTATCCCCCTTAAATTGATGTGTCTTCTTCTGACAGTGTCATTTCATTGGCTATACTCGTGCATTAGATAGAGATTTCAGTTGAAAGCGAGTGTGGGACCCACATGGAACAGGACAACGATGGCAGGTGGCCCACAATTTACATACCCCCCATGCGTTATCGTTGTCTAGATTGCTAATTAAACTCACACCCCATTCTTCGTCAAAGCCAATTCCGTCATTTTTTTCCCCTTAAATAGTAATAACAATCTGCCCGTGCAATGCATGTTTTAATTTTTTTCTTAATTTTTTTTTTTTTAAGGTAAAGACTATGACGTTGTCTAGTGTGGAACTTGACAATTCATTCCACCCATCTCAAATTTTTACCATATTCTTTACAATTACTTCTAGTGATATCAACTTTTATTTTATATGAGTGATATTTTTGTAAACAATTATATTGTAAATAAATTTTGAACTTTGAGGATATTATGATAACTGATAATATTTAACTAAATTGATGGTTAATATAACTTCAGCCCTCTTAGGGTAGCAGTAGTGTTGAACTTCCACTAATATTTTCCCGAATTTCAAGAATTTTTTTAATTATTTTTTTGGAATTTAAATCAAAAATCAAAATCGGGCACAAATCTTGGAGCATCGGATGGCTGGATTTTGGCGCCGAGGTCGCTAAAGTCAGTGCGACGTTAGCAGTTTTTTCCTTTCTAATGAGACTGTGAGTCCGAATTTTGGAGTAGATCGAACAGACCAGATTAGCCGGCGCGAAAATTGAGGTGATCAGACGGTGATAGTTGGGCAAAAATGCCGACCTCCTCGTACGACGTGATTGCCACCGAGAAAGGCCGGGCATGCTTTTCGA
Organism: Hemerocallis citrina; assembly: GCA_017893485.1. Lineage (NCBI taxonomy): Eukaryota > Viridiplantae > Streptophyta > Magnoliopsida > Asparagales > Asphodelaceae > Hemerocallis > Hemerocallis citrina. The sequence continues at coordinate 253,813,545 of CM030359.1, forward strand.
GACTGTCGGACGGCCAAGATAGCACCACGTCAGCATGCCACGTGCCATGGTTGCAGCTCTTGTGGTACCCATCACCTTTCCACGTCATTACTTCTTCGACTGGGTCAATCTTGCTATGTCAACTGAGCTTTGCCACATCATCGCTACGTGCCACATCATCATTTCTTCAACTGGGCCAATATTGGCACATCAACAGGGACCCACCATGTCAATGTACATGGCTGGGGAGCAGTTACATGCTTTGCGCATGATAAATGGAGGGGGGTTACGATTGCGCCATGCCACCTCACTCGGATAGCTAAGATTTTGCGACGTCACCCTTTTTTTTGGGGGGGGGAGGGGGGGGGGGGGGGGGGGCGGCGGAGGGGTTACACATAAAAAATGTGGTTTATGCATAATCGTGGTAACTGTATTTTTAAACGTAGTTTCTCTCCCAATAAATTTATCATCCCCAATTAATTTTTTAGACTTCACTTTCAACTCTCCACTTCCAAATTGTTTCTCTTTGTATAGAGCTCAAATTTGGCCGCTTTCTTCGTCGAAGTCTCTTTGAACGATCAGAAAATATTTTAAATATTTTAAGCAAGCGTTGTTTAGGGTGGATTCGGGTAGCTATACTTCTTCTTCCGACCGTGACGAGCAGGAAGTGCTCTCGGCTTCTTGATCTCGCAAAGGGAAGGAAGCGGTTGGCTAATATGTAATCATAAAGATGATTGATCAGAAAAGAGAGGATAGGAAATATCTTTTTGCGAGGGCTCATTCTCCTCAAACCCCACTCCTAGTTTGCCAGTATTTAGAGGATTTAGAAGATTTGTTGCAGTATGAGATTAGGTATGATGACTAGAGAACTATTTTATTTATGAAGACAATCACGTTAAGAGTATTCTTGTGAAGGAGGATCTCATGAAGATTAGGGTTGGTTTCGGGACCCCCTTTGATTACGAGTTGCTCATTTCAGGTTCCAGAGTCAGGGTGTTCTCTAGCATGTCGAGTGAGTTCTGCATGATTTCTTTTGATTCTATCTATGGTGGGTTGCGCCTCCCCATGCACCCCTTCATGAAGGTGGTGCTCAACTGGTATGAGCTCCGTCCCGTTCAGTTCGTGCATAACCTGTTGAGACATCTTACGGATTTCATCCTGTAATGCCAAAAGATTGGTACCGAGCCAAAGCTGAGGATATGGAGGAGGCACTTCAGGATGCATAGGCAACGGATGGCGAAAAACTGATAATATATCTCTTCGATGAGGAGTGATCAGTCACCCCAAATCAATCAAGTATTGGAAGTGCAAATATTTTGTCATCTGAAATTCTGAGCTATGGAGGTTTCCCACAAGGTGGGGGGATAGCATGTCGAAGAGGTTGATGACTGAACCAGAGTTACTGAAGAGGAGCAGACAGTATGCGATGCTCTCCTTAAGTGCGGGAAGATGAAGTGGAGAGACTTGTTGTAGTATGGGAATAAGTACGACGACCTAAAGAACAATCCTATTTACGAGGATGATCACGTTAAGACTATTCTTGTGAAGGAGGATCTCATGAAGACTAGGGTTGGTTTCGGGACCCTTTCGAGTATGAGTTGCTCCTTTCAGGCCCTGAGTGGGATGTTCTCTAGGATTTCGAGTAAGTTCTGCATGTTCCTTTTGATGCCATCTATAGAGGATTGTGCCTTCCCATGGACCCCTTCATGAAGGCGATGCTCAACTAGTATGAGCTCAGTCCTGTTCAGTTCATGCCTAACCTGTGGAGACATCTTACGGGTTTCATCCTGTAGTGCTAAAAGATGGTGGAGACATCTTACCGAGTCGAAGCTGAGGATATGGAGGAGGCATTTCAAGCTCCTTAGGCAACAAATGGTGGATAACTGGAATTATATCCCTCCTCCGACAGGAAGAGGAGTGATCATCCATCCCAACTCTATCAAGAATTGAAACTGCAAATATTTCATCTTCCGAGGTTCCGAGCTATAGGGGTTTCCGACAAGGTAGGGGATGGCATGTCGAAGAGGGTGATGGCTGAACCAGAGGTTACTACAGAGGAGACAAAAATGAGTGATGCTCTCCTCAAGTGCGGGGAGATGAAGGAGAGACTTGACGGAGGAGGTCCTCTTCTCACGGGGGCTGAGCCCTATGGGCCAATGTGTGACTGTAGTTTATGCTTTCTTATTTGTATTTCAGCTCTCAGCCTTCTTATTTGATCTTTCTTTGTAGAATTAGAAGGTATGAACTCCAACACTCTCCTCGCTGCTCGGGTCGATTTGCACAACAAGGCACTTGCATATAATAATACGAAGAAGATACTGAACCGATCTGGCCCGCCAAAGGTCACTAGGAGTTCTTTCACCTCCACTCCGACGGTGGTGTAGTAGCCACCGGAGGGGGCCTCGATGAGTCCCAAAAAGCCCCGCTAACCGGCTTGGCCGTTGCGGTTTTCACCGCTGAGGAGAAGAAGACTTACACGTTGGACTAGGGCTTGAAGAGGTGTGACATACTCCTGGAGGACTCGGGCAAATGCATCGAGGTAGCCAGAATGCCCCCCCTCCCCCCCCTCCCCCCATGCGTGAAATAGTCGATCAATGGGTCCCTTCTGGAGATATCCCGAGTCGTATTTCGGTAAGTTCTTCTCCTTGTAAAATTTATTATTATTTTTAAGTTTCTAAGTCCTGATATTTTCTTTTTGCAGATCACTTGCCGAATCGGTACCTTGGTCAAGCAGATCCATGCCGAGGAGAAGTCTTGGAGAGACAAGGGAGTCAGGACTGAGAAGGACATGAAAAAGACTGCCAAGGAGGTGGAGACCTTGAAGGGTAAGGAGGTGGAGAATGAGAAGTAGGTTGTAGTGGACAGGTGGAGGCGAACGCGAAGGTCCACCTTAATAGCGTGATGGAGCAGTCTGTAACACCCCACAAAATTGAGTTATGACAATTTTGCCCACAAGTGCTATGCGCATATATTTTGTACCATTACGAGTAATATCCCTAAAGTATTTTAATATAAATGTCCAATGTATTTCTGCATTTTAATTATTTATACATTTTTCGTCTTCTCAAAATTCATTTTTTATCCTATTATGGGCCAACTTAAACATTTATTTCAAATCTTTGTATATTTACGTGTATTGCACGTGCTTTCAATACATGTGTCGATTACGTATATTCTACCATTATGTGAAATATTCATAACATTATGAATATAAATATTGTTACGAATGTTATATTTCAATTGTTTATAAATATTTCTCCGTTGCTCAAATCTATTTCGTATTGGAATATTTATTTGATATGTGTGACACACGTATTTGCAGGGCACGTGTTGATTGTATTCTTTTTCAAAATAAAATTTTATGAAGTGTGTATGTTTATTTTTGTTTTTGCATAAAAACTTTTTAAAACTAGTACATATTACAACATGTAATATATGCATTTAATTTAAATAAAAACTCCTAATAATTTGTATGTTGATTATGTGCACACACATAGTACACATGTGCACATGTGTTTCTCACCCCACACAGTGGCCGACCATAAATGAAATGAAGACGGGGTTTAATTAATTTAAGTTAGTGGATGAATGGGGAGTTAATTAAGAGTTATGGGTAGTTAGACTAAATTAATGACCACTCTCTTTTCCCCATTATATACTTCCCGGGCCAAAAGTGAAGGGGGGTAATTCCCATTTCATTTTTTTTTGTTTTGATTGCAAAATATTCACTATTGGCTTGGAGTTGCTTTTGTTGTGAAGTCTTGGAGCTCAAATTTTGAGGTGGGAGATTGGAGCTTCTTGGAGTTCATTTGCTAGGGAGTAATTAAATTCTTCAAATAGGTGGGTATTTCTCCAACTTTCTAATATAATTTTATTAGTAGAATGCTAGATTGTAGAATATATATGTGTGAATTGTCAGATGCATGATAACTTATATAGATTGAGTATTCATGTTTAGATTATTTGTTGTTGATTAAAAGTGAGAAATTAAGATATGATTGATTTGGGGGCATTTTCATAAGTTTCTGTTTTAAGTTTTAGTTACACTTCAGAAGATCATATCTATTAAACTAGATGGAATCTAGAGCTAAAAGTTTTATAGGAGCATCTATTATATGTCAAGAAAACCTCATTAAAATTTCATAATATTTGGATGTCGTTGACTATTTTAATGAAATCTAAACTTAGGTGTAACGCCCCGAATCCCAAGTAGACTGAATTCGAGATGTTCTACAGGATCTTTTCACTTTCTTTAGTACAATTTTACAAGGAAGTTTAAACTTTCATCTTACATCAGAGTTTACATCAATATTACACTTTTTTTTTGCACAGCGGAAGTAAAATTTACAACAATTAAACAAATGTACAACAACATGGTAAAATCTTTATGCATCCATTCCTCTTACACATGCAATTACCTGCATACAAACTGTGGGTACGTCAGTTTATTCAACCGACGAGAATTATACATGGCCATCCTCTCTATGCCAGAAACAGTATAACGATTCTCATTTCTTAACAGATCACAAACTTGTTCACATAACAATTAAAGTAAAGGGGGAAGAATCTTAATGATGTCGTGTCGTGATCGTGCACTTAATCCTTAATGCAATTACTTAATTTACATGACACTAATGCGCACTTGTTCGGATTCTATGCATCCCATACTACATAGGTCCGAGGGCAAGCCTCTTAACTGATCTTCACTTTTGTAGGGTGCAATCCCTCACCATGACTTAATCTACTTCTGTAATTACGGTGAGTATCCTAGATGATCTATGAGTACAAGCACGTGTCCTGGCCCCTGGAGTAGAATTCCGCGCCATGTCTTGACTCATCAAGCATGCATTCTGCGGTAATTCGGCCTCCTCCCTGAACACGATCCTCTTGCAGTCACCAAACACCCCACAAGCGTGACTAAAGTCCGATCATTCTGAGTTGTGCCCGCACCATGTCTTGACTCATCAAGCATGCATTCTGCGGCTCACACACCCGCACCGTAAACTCTAGTTCTCATACTTATGTTTTTCTCTCACTTTCATCACCTCTTCACTATGTACTAAATATTAGAATCATGAATACAAATCAAAGCTCTAGAGTTAGCCTCTCCACCAAACCGGACTTATTCATTTTATTTACACATGACCAACCCTGGTCTTCCTTTCAATTTCATTTCATTTCCATTGCTGGGGGAGACTTAGCTACTCTTGGTTTCAATTTACAATTCACAACTTCCAATTGAGCACTTTCAGCTCATAATTCAATTTAGAGTCTCACTGACTTTCTTATCATGATCTTAGCCTTTTTCATGTTCATTTAATTCTAATCTCACATCTATGATTCTTTTCATGTAAATCTATACAGCCATAAGAGTTCATTGACATCAATCATAAAGTTCACAACTTTCAGCAATAAGCAAAACTAGAGTCTCTGACATATCAAAATCCACTCTGTACAGTCGACTTGGAAGAGTACCAGTCGACTCGTACAGTCAATACAAGTTCATCATAAACACTCGGGAGAGTCGACTGCTGCACACGGCCAGTCAGCTATCCCGCAACTTTTCATGTTCACAGTGTTACCCACGTGATAGTCGACTGTACCGACCCTTTTATTCTTATTATCATCAGCATGCTCAGGCAATTTCTAATACATTGAATTTACTTCTCATAACATGGTAGCAATTATAATAATCATGGTATAATTCCTACATTAGAAGTCCTGAGAAACACCCACCTTATTTGAAGAAATAATCGAATTCCCGCAAAAGCTCCTTAAAGTAGTGAACGACTCCTCGCTCCATGCTCCTTGCTCCACACCGAACTCTTCAGAAACTACTCGGCCTCCACAAGAAAAACACACACAACTCTTTCACAATATTTCTCTTACAATAATGATTTTAGTGTAAAAGAGATAGGGAAAGAGATGGAGTATTTATACTAGAAAATAAGTGGAATGGAGGGCTAGGATTTATTAGGGAGTTGTAAGATCAAGGGTTAGGATGCACTAGGGGGTTGAAATAACTACCCACACCTCTACACAACTACCCATGATTTGATCCCCACTTCTAACTCCAACCGGCCACCAAGAGTGCTCAATGCACGTGTACATGGAGTGCACGTGCAAAACAAGCCACACTAATAAAAACTTGTACACTCATGACAAGTCTTATAAAAAGGGTGTTACACAAACAAGTTGTAAAAAGGATTTAAACCATGGGCTTTAATTAGTTTGGGCCAAAATAATTATTTCAAAAGAAAATAAGCAAACTAATCATTGGACTTTAAGAAAATACTTTATAGAAAACAATGCTCTTTAATCATCATGTTGGGAAATAACATGCTACACAAGCATACCATATGTGAAAATAAATAATCTTTCGTATATTTGAAAAATCGGGGTATTACATTAGGACTGGTTGGCAATTTGGCTAGTTGCTGGAAATTTATACATATTTCGGATTTTGATCATTTCAGCATCTTAGATGAGGTATTTTGGGGAAGGTCACAACTAAGAAGTTGAAGTAGACTCGTTATCCTTTCTTTAGAGTCTAAGAAATTAATTTTCCATGATGAATAGGATTTATAATGAATTTTACAAGATTTTTATAAGATCGAACAAGTGGTAGTGTGTATAGCATTTCGACCCGGCTGTATATTTCGAAGAATTCAGGGTTATAGACACAATACTTTAGGGAAAATTACAACTAAAAAGTTATAGTAGACTTTTATACCTTTAATTTGATCTAAATAATACAGAGTTTAATGAAGTATAGAATTTTTGTGATTTTTACAAGTAGCATAAGCTGCAGTTTTCGGATTTTGAACCTACTATTTTGCAAATGAATTTAGACGAAGTAATTGAGGATAAATTTAGATTATCTTAACTACAAAGTTGTAGGAGACTTATTTAGATGATCTTAACTACAAAGTTGTAGGAGACTCAGTTATGATATGTGAAAATATGAGAAGTAGTTGTGGGCTAACATTCTCAGTGTTTGATTTAAGTCCGGTGGGTAAGATAGCTCTAGGTCTTAATAATTATACTTAAACCTAAGGACATGCACTAGATTGGGTATGTGATGAAGTAAGGGTAAACATGAGTATGAGGGCCCTCAGTTGATCTACGGTGTGAGATTTTCTTCCCAGAATTATCGAGATGTAATTAGGAGTGTTCCCAGCTCATCTGCGGTGTGGGATTCTTCTCCAGAATTATCGGGAATGAGTCGATGCTCATGGGGTATTTGGTGACTATTGAGGCGTCATAGTTTGCGGTGGGAGATTGTCTTCCCAGAATTATTGAGATGTGATTGAGAGTGCCCTCAGCTCATCTGCGGTGTGGGATTCATCTCCGGATTTATCGGGGTGTGGGCTTAATACTCATAGAATATCTAAATCTTATACTTTTCACAGGTGAAAATTTGCATAACAAGGGATTGAACCCTGTTTCATGGAGTACGTTAAGGGCTTGCTCTCGGACCTATGTAGGGATGCATATAATTCGAACAAGTATGCATTAATGTCATCGTAGTGTGAATGTCTGCATTAGGCATCAGGTTTATATCATACACTGACATGTTAGGATTGTCACTTCTCACATTTTGTTCGCATTTAAGTTTGTGTTTGCTAAATTTGAAGAATCGCTGCATTATAGCATTACATCAGTTGTATGCAACTAACGTGTCTACTGTTTCCTTGTTGCAGGATTGGATTCGACATGGACTTGAAGTCACTGTGATGGGTTGACATAAGATTGAAGAGTTTCCATCATCATATATTGCATTGTATTTATTTATTTATGCTGTGCTATTGTAAAGAACAATATTGTAAATGAAAAAAATTTAAATTCCTTGTAAAATTTGTACGAAGTTGATGTAAAAGATCATGTTTTGCTAAGAATTACCTGTGTTTGGAATTCGGGGTGTTACAAATGGTATTAGAGCCGATTTCAACAAGTAGTACAAAATTTTAAGAAAAACACAATTAGGGTGGACATTAGAGTGTGAGTGTCAGTTTGGAGTCATGAATGATGAAGTTATTGAACTTGTATTTATGATACTCCCCTCGTATACAATTGTTGTGATATTGTATGCGAGCATGCTTTCTCTTGGTATCAGGAGGGTTATGGTTGGTTTGAACTTACATTCATGATACCTTATACGTAGACTAACTTTTCTCTTTAATTTTTCTTCGTGGATTTTCCTTGTAGTACTTTTCATCTTTAACCTTTAATATATTTTTTCGTCCAAATAATTATTTTCTTATACTATTAATTCACTTTGACATTTATTATTCTATCTACAATCCTTAGTCTTAATCTTTTAATTTTTTCTTACTTGTTTTTCAGTCTTAAAATTTTGTCCTTCATATTTTTATGTGCTTTTATGTTTACTCGTTTACATTTGCTATTACTTTTTTACGTATTTTATTAAGTTTTAAATTACCTCTTATTAAATTATTATTGCAACTATTATTTTCTTTATTTATTACTTCTATTATATTTTTAAATTTTTGATTTTTGCTTATGTACATTCATTTTATATACGATTTGATTTTGCGATACTATATTTTTCCATTATCTTATATTGTCCTATATATTTCAGTATATTTCTAACAAGATTGCAATATTTTTTACTTATATAAATATGACATACTTCTACACATTTTCTATTTTCTTCCTACTATTTTTTATAGCCTATATTCGATACTATTGTTATTACATATTATGTGCCGGGGAGAAATTCTGAGTTTGCCTCGGAGATGTTCTGAGTTTTGTTCTTCATTGAAGAAGAGGAAGCGAGAAGAGTGTAGCCTGACCTATAGAATGATCAGTGCTTCGGAACCGAAAGTCAGGATGAACGGGGATTTTCTTGTTGGAATTCTCTTCATGGTCCTGTAGGACCATGGTACACTTGGAAGCTCTTCGACCTATAGGGGCTTCATCGAGCCTTTTCTTGAGGCCATTAAGAACCTGTCAGTTGGCATCAAACATGTAGATGATGTTCTTCCAAAAGAATTATTGTGTCTTATGTTCGGTGATGGAGGCTAGTGGTTCTGCCTAGACTCACTTGGTAAAGTAGTTGAAAGCTACCACTAAAAAATTCCTATGTTCAGTTGCGAGAGGAAATAGCCCAAGTAAATTCATTCCCCACATGGCAAAGAGGACCAAACTTGACATGGAGCTAAGCTCTACCTGGGGGTTCGCTTGATCAAAGAGAACCTCTGGCAGTGGGTGCATCAGTGGACATGCTCTTGGGCGTCGTCGAGGAGTATAGGACAATAGTATCCATGATTGAGGATTTTCTGTGCAAAAGATCTCGCACCCATGTGGCCACCACCGATTCCTTCATGTACTTCTCTGAGAGCATATCTAGCCTCCTCAGGGGAGAGGCACCGCAGGTATGGCCGGCCATCTATCAAAAGTGTAGGAGCACTTGAACAAGACTCTTTCAACTAGTATATATCTTTCGGCTCTCACCTGGATCTTCCTTACTTCTCTTGCATCTACTAGCAAGATTCCCTTGTTGAGGAAGTCGACTAAGGGTTGCATCCATTTGTCTTAGTGAGCCTATGGGGTGATTATATAAGCTCTAACACTTTTTGTTCGATGCTTGGCTTGAGTAGGACTTTAGTGAGCATGGTATGGTCGAGTGCTTCGAAGGGAGAGGAGGCTAGCTCAGAGAGGGCATTTTCTTGCCCATTTTCATCGTAGGGGATCCAAGTGACTTCGGCCTCTTAGAAAGTAGCTAAGAACTTCTTCACCCAAGCTCAGTACTTGACCATACAGTCATCACTAGCCTCATATTCTCTTAGGATTTGGTTCACCACCAGGTGGGAATCACTGAGAACTTTTAGCTTTTGGGCCTTTGCTTTTCGAGCTAAGAGGTGGTCGGAAATTAGCGCCTCGTATTTGGCCTCATTTTGGGAGGCTCGAAAGTTGAGTCAAAGTGAGTACTAGATGGTGAACTGATCTACGCCGAGCAGGATAACCCCGACCTCGACCCCACTCCCTTCAACATAAGAGGAGTCATCGACATAGACACTCTAAACTGGGGAATCATTGCCTTCCTCAGCGGGATCAAGGATAATGCTCTCGACGATGAATTTGACTAAGGCTTGGGCCTTGATGGCCATCATCGGTCGGTGATAATGGTAAAAGTCACCGCAAATCAAGGTCATACGATTCTAGCACGGATCCTACAACTTCTACAAGTAGATTAACCATAAAGGGTCACTTTAACAGGTTCGGGATTTCTTCAAGGTCATCTACAAGACATGCGTTGCTCTTAATGCCATTAAAAGCGACTAGGCCCACAGGGAGAGACACCCAGCCCATGAAGGGCTGTAAGGCAAATCTCTTATCTCAGACAAGAGAGTCGTATCTCTTAAGGGGGAGAATCAACAGCAGATAAGGAATTAATATCAATCTAATGGATTCATATCAATCTCCTATATTGTTTCTCAGGCCTATTGTAATACCCCGCAAAATAGTATATAACTATTTTGTATATTAATCTGTGCACAATTGAGTGCCGCACGTATTAATGGATTTTTCTCAATTTTAATTGAGTAAGTATGGAAACATATTATTTGATATGTTTTGAACCCAACAAATGTGAAATTTTTCACTCAAACACTCAACCTCACTCTCTCTCTCTCTCTCTCTCCCTGCATTTTAGCCGACTAGGGTTATTGGAGGGAAGGGGTTTTGATTTTTGTAGAGGGGATCTAGGCGGCTATGATGGTTTGAGAGTTCCCTAGGAGAATCCACTTGAGTGTGTGGGAGACCCTAAGCAACTTATCCAGTCCTACACTTAAATTCACTCCCATAAGAAACCCCTCCCCTCTCCATGTGTGGCCGGCTATTACAAGAAGCTTGAGAGCCAACACGCAAGCTCATTTGAACCCTCTCTTCTACTCTAAACTCTCCACTCTATTCCTTTGCTTGCTGATTTGAGAAACAATAAGGAGAAGAAGGAGCTAAGCTAGCTAGAAGGAAAAGAAAAGCAAACTTGGAGGTGAAGCAATGCTTGGTGGTGATTATTTTGTGCTAGTACTCTTCATAAGGTGGGTATTATTCTCTCCTTGTGTTTCTTGATATGAATTGTCATGCATGTTGTGTGAGCTAATTTATATGACATGATAAATACATAGAACATCTACAAAAAGTCCTAATGATCTAAAAGAAACTAATGGACTAAAGTGTTAGAGAAAAAGGTGTAGAGGTGGTTGTTTGTAAGAATTGTTTTTCTTAAAAGATTAGTATCATGCAAAATACTTCTTTTAGCTAGATATAGCGTGCTCAGTGGTTAATAATTTCTTGATTTCAGATGATTGGCATGTGAATCTAAGAAGAAATACTAGCTTAAAGTTGTGATCTTGTAGCTAAATTTTCTGTTTTGGACATATTTGTTCATGCATGTTGATAATGAAGAAATTGATGCTTAAATTTGAGTTTAATAAATTATAATCATGCTATAATGTGTTAGGAAGGTTCTTGAGTAGTTTTAATCTAATATTCGATAACTAAAGCATGTTTATACTTCATGTACTCAAAATGTGTAGTCTATGTTACTAATTTTACACATGCAAGTTGTCACCAATTTAGAATCTCTTAATGATCTTTAAAATCTTGTTTTTAAACTTTAGAACCATATTATAAGGAGTAGTTCAGCATGTACATCAATAGATTATAATTTGTATGTGAATAAAGTAGTTATTCTAGCTCATTTGGGCAAACAAGTTATAATTATTGCTCAATGTTTTGAGGTGTAATTTAGTTTTGTGTTAGATAGTGTTTATGTTGGTTATACGTGCTTTTTAGGGGATGAAATTTTTCTCATTCCATGCTCTAATTTGCTGTGTATGATGTGTAATAATTGGGGGCTTGTTCGGACTCGATTAGCCCTTGAAATGAGTCCGGAAAGAACACATAAACGGCAGATTTTGTCGATATTACTGGCTGTTTGGTTTTCTAAATTCACTGTTTTAGGGTGATTTTCACCTCTTTTGCATGATTATCATGTGAAAAAAAAGTAGTACCATTTTTTGGTAGTGTGGGGTCACTTAGATGTTGATTTTATTGCCAAAAAGAGCTCAAAAAGTCAATTTAATCGCTGTTTTGGGGCTATCGTTGTTGGCTATTTTTCGCTCACTGTTTTAAGCGTTTTGCACACTAGCGTAGCATGATAATAACACTCATAGGGACCCTAACTTGTTGTAGTATAGTGTAACTAAATGAATCCTAGGTTGTAACTTAAACACCTAATTTTTGGGGTAGAATAGGAGCACGAATCTCCTCGAACGAGTCGGTTGTACATGCGCCGACTTACTCACTGTCCATGGAGTGCTTCAACTGCTGTCTTGGAGCTACCACTCATCGGGAGGATCATGGAGGAGATGGGAACCAGTATGACTCGAGGAGAGCTTGGTCGCGACCCGAAGGTGTGTTCAAACTTCAAGCCTAGAGGGCGAAACGACGATCAAGGAGAGCTCGATTCGCTGTTTTCGTTGGGCCATATTTGGGTCGAGTTTGGGCCAACTCTTGGGCCGATTTGGAGGCCAAGTTGGACACAAATTGGGTTGGGTTAAGTCTTAGCTAAATGACTAAGTTAATTAATAATATAAAACTATATAAAAATCATATAGAGTTAGATAATCGTTTGAATCGAATAGAAAGTTAGACTAGTTGTCTTAACTTAATTTGGGTAAATGGGTTCTATGTTAGGTCTCTAATTAAAATATCGATCTATAATGAATGTAAGTCGTAACGCTATTTGGTTAGTGATGTAAAAGCAAGAAAATCGCATAGTAATTCAACTAGTTGATTGAACTCATGGGTTAATAAAAAGCCAGGAGTCATCATACGGTTTAATTGAAGCATCAATGTCTATGTTAAGAAGCTAGAGTTGCAATAATAGAAAGACTAGATCCAATAGAATCTGGTAAACTAGATAATAAGATAATCAGACTAGAACTCTAGAGTTAACAATAATCTCTAGCCTTGTTAATCTAAATGGTCAGACTCTTGTAACAGTGATGTTTTAACCAGTAGGTCAATATTGTGAACTATCTGGCTGCGTGGTTCTAGAAGCTAGGTGGTACTTAAATTGCCGGCAGTGTTATTGAGTTGTGCCTTCCGAGGAAGAGAAAACTGACTAATTTGCAAGATTTCTATTTATGAAGTAAGACCAGTAGTGTACGCTAGCTTTAGGCCGCATTATTACTGTTTGTAAGGACAAATACTAGTTACGTGTTATACTCACCTATTAAGGGGACACGTGCGGCATCGTCTCATATGTCAGGGGGGACACATGCAGCGTTGTCTCGACTGTTAATTTCTGGGATATAGTGTAAGAACGAGAAGACGTACATATGTGGCGCAAACTATTGTCGGAAACTAGGGGATAGACCCTTAACTGACCGTCTATATTCTATGTTATCAATTCAAATGTGGATGTTCTATTTTATCAATACAAATGGGGAGCAAGAGTTTAACTCTGAATCTCTTGGCGGAATAGGGTAAATCCTGCTAATCTGTCTTATGCCCCTGATAACTTTTGGTAGGGTCCGGGCGTGGAGAAAGACTGCCGATTCCGGCGGAGTTGTAGCAGAGTTGATGATCACCAGCCTGTCCAGGAGTGGAGAAAGACCTCCAGCCTGGGCGAAGTGGAGAGAGACCATCGGTTCCGATCGACCAGAGTGATCACCGACGTTCCAGAGTGGAGAGAGACCACCGATTCGATGTAGAAGCAGAAATGGACCGCATACACTGCAACTCTACCAGTCGCTAAATAAATGTCAAGATAGAGTAAGAGTACAAGAGTAGGTTTGCATTGCAGGGGATCGAACCCTATAATCTAAAGGACGTGAGCTTGATTGAGAAGTATGTAGTATGAGACGCATATGTTTCCAATTAAGTGTGCATTAGAATAAGAGCATCCTGTGCATTTGAGTTTGTGCATTAGATTCTAAGTCATAGCATACACTGACACTTCTGTTTGTATGACTTTCACATTTTCTGCATTAATATTAATTGTTGAGGATTTTGGAGATAGCTGGTTTTATCTGCATTGCGTCAGTTGCATTCAATTGAAGTGACCACAGTTTGTTAGTGTGCAAGACCTTCCTTATCGGGACCTTCCAGATCGTGGGAGCAGGGGACTCGAGTTGCGTGGAGCATCCAAGTGAAAGACATAATTTTTTACATTGTAAATTGTTGATGTAAATTTATGATGTAAATATTTATAAACAATTGTACATTGTAATATTAATAAGGTAATGAAAGTTTCAATTTCCTATGATTTTACTGTGTTGTGTACTCATTTGAAGTAAGATTCTGGATTGTGTCACGAGTTTCTAGTTATGAAAAGCATGGCGTTACACCTATAAATACCATCCCCCTCCTCAGTTAGAAGATAATCAAAAAATCTACAATTCTCTCTCAAACTCTCTTTCTATCTCTTGTTCTGACTTGAGCGTCAGAGGGTCTATCACCGGGGTCACCCCCACTGTTTCAAGTATTTTGCAGGTCCATCGGTCGCATAAGCAACCGTCAGATTCAGATCCTGGTATTCAATCAACAATCCTGATCCACTCTCATGATCTCTAACTATTTTTTATGGCTAACATCGAAGGTTAGATCTTTAGTAGTTCCTTCAAATATATACTCACTATCTGTTTGCTCCTAGACTAAAATAAGCAGCAACAGATTGACATCGTCTGTGGGAAACTACACAGATCTACATCAAAGATCAGACTTACTGTCATGCCACCAAGACTAAGAGGGAGAATAGCGGCCTCAAGCCATCTAGCCAACTCTCTTCGTCAACAAGCTTATCTCGTGGAGGACGCAATTCATCCTCAACACCTGGATCTGCCCCAACAGCCTAATCAAGCTCCTATTAACGGAGAGGCACCGAGGGGCTCCCGAAAAAGCTTTCATGAACCGTGTTATGAACATCATCCCCTACATGACCATATCTTAGTCCATAATGCCTCCAGCGACTCGATGCCCTCGCGAGGTCCCCGGGGGTCCAAGAGATCTCCGTCAAAAACATCAATGCTAGACAACGACAGACCGATCTAAGTATTCATTTGGACGAGAGGCATGCACGGGGCAAGGCCTCCCACTCAAAACGTCAAGAGAACCAGAGAAGCAAGTCTCCCCGAAGACAGAGATCAAGATACTCCTCCTTTCACAGGGGGCACACTATAGAAAGAAGCTCGACTCATGAGCGTCAAAATATCTTGAGAGAAACAAAGAACAAGAGGCCCTAGTCATTAGGGCCGAATTAGAAAACTTTAAGCACGACATCCTCCACGCTATCCGAGGTACTCATGGTCAAGGTCGACGCTCATGGAGCTGTCACTCTACTCCGTCAAGAGAAAAGAATCTAGTGACTCAACTAGATCTATGGGGAAGGATGACCAAGTCCTTCGCATCTGAGAAGTAGAAAATCGTCTGGAACAGATAAATAATGAAGGGAACCACACTAGTAGGCTTACCTCCCCAGAAAACCTCATTTAAGTAAATCCATCCTTGATGTACCCATTCCAAAGAACAATAAAGCTCCTAAATTAGAGTCATACGATGGTGAATATGGCCCAACTAACCAAATTAAGAGTTTTAAAACTCTCGTGATGGTCTATAACACCACCAATGCGCTCATGTGCAGAACATTCCCTGCAACTTTGAAAAAGTCAGCAAGGGAATGGTACTGTCGCCTCACACTAGAGTCAATATTTTCCTCGACCAGGTCGAGGAGCTCTTCATAATGCACTTCGTTACTAGCCGCAGGGCTGAAAAAAAAGTGTTTCCCTGTTGGAACGGAAGTAAAGAGATGGAGAACTACGGAAACACTTTGTCAAGCTCTTCATTGTCGAAGAAAGGTCTATCTCTTCATTAGGCCCATCAGTGGCGGATGCCGCCTTCGCCACAACGTCGCTAATAAAGAACTGAAAGCCTCCCTCGTAAAGAAGCCTCCTAAAGATTACTTTGAGATCCTAGAAAGCAGTGACAAATATATCAGAGTCGAGGAAGCTCTTTGTCCTTAAGGCATGAAAAATTCAACTTCTGGGAACAAACAGAAGAACACAAGCAAGGAACGACCCATGAAGTTTCAGAAAGATGACGCAGGTAAACGCCGTCCTCCTCCAGCACCAAGCTTCGACAAGTTCAGTCCCCTCAAGTCAAATGTGTCGGCCATCCTTATGGAAGTAGAGAAGGACAGAATAATCACCCCCCCCCCCCCCCCCCCCCCGCCCCGCCCGCCCGAAATGTCCACAACTAGCAAAAGAAGAGACAAGAACAAGTGGTTCGCATTACATAAAGACCATGGACACACTATCGACAACTGTCGAGCCCTCAAAGAAGAAATTTAAGGTCTGATTTTCTGGAGCTATCTCTCTCAATTTATCCAACAAAACAATAACGCCGAAACCCCTCCGGCACAGGGGGGCTAATAAGCATCGAGAGAGGCCTTTGAATCCCAAGACACAGAACACATGGTCATTCTTCACTACATTCATGGAGGTCCAATGGGGGAAGATTGCAACTCCTGCCACAAAGAATTTGTCAGGGAAGTCAACTCGGTACACAATATCCCGTTTGCCAAGAGCACCAGGGTCTCGATATCTTTCTCCGACAAGGACTTAGAATGTGTCTGACCAACTCATTGCGATGCATAGGTCATAAAATTTTGCATGATAAATCATGAGGTACGCCGCATCCTGGTGGACAACGAAAACACAATTAACATCATTTTTATGAACACTTTCAATGGCCTAAAGCTCTTCTGAGACCGACTCAAGCCAACTAGATAAGGATTCTCCGGTGTACGCATTCAAATATAAGGAATCATCACACTCGATGTGACAATGGGAAAAGCCCCCAGCTATTCGAATGGTAGCACTGGACTTTATGGTAGGCGACGTCAAAGCTGCATACAACGCAATATTTGGCCGTCCAGGCCCGACGGCCTTTCATGCAGTTGCTTTCGCTTGACACATGAAAATGAAGCTCCCAACAACAGCATGCGTATGCCAAGTTGTAGGGAGCCAATAGGTAGCATGGGCATACTACACCACCACAATGGGGGGCTCGATTCTCCCCTTACACACCATAGAGCCACCGCCAGAAAGCCATCACAGTAACTCCAAGACCGTAAACAAGCTTTAAACCACTGCCAAAGACAATCCTGCAAAGAACTTCGAAACCTGTTAAATTATCTCCCACTAGGTCCAAATTCGTTATCATCAGAATACATTAGTAGACTTGAACCTTTCGCCCGAAGCCGCTCCGCTCATTCAACGGAAAGAACTAGTCATGTCGAAACACATTGGCGAACCTGAAGATTTTCCCTTTTCTCTGCAAAACGAGGGGAGGCTCACTCCAAAACAGGAAAGTCCAGGCAAGGTTTACCATTGTTCGCCTAACGGCTCACCAACTTGAAGACCCGGGGGGGCAATGTGATATTAGCAGGGACTTGGAAAGTGGAACACCTCGTGAACTTCAACAATGGCGCTTAACGCCCACCTCCTTTATATAATTTCAATATTTTTAAATAAAGGTCGGCCGCTAGAGCAACCATTTAGTTTTACTTTTCTACAAAGATTGCTTTCTTTATTGTTCATTGCATATAATTAAGGTCAGCTACTAGAGCAGCCGCTTAATATTATTCTCCAATAAAATTTTGTATTAACTTTTGCAAAATTATTGTACAACTCTACGGATGCATACAATAAGTTAAATACCAACTTTACACCTAAAACCGACTCCAAAAACTCATTAGGAGCTCCTTATAAGATAGGTTCGGAGCCCATACCCATGGCTCGAAGTTATTCTAGCAATTTGCAACGAAGCAAATTCAGTTCAACATGGTATTAGATCTGCTCCTACAACCTGTTAAATTCCTAAACTAATAAGTTCGGAATCCATATCCATGGCTCGAAGTTACATTAACAACCTGCAACCAAGCACGTTCAGATCTCAACTTGCCATTTGATCAGTTCTTGAAACTAGTTAAGTTTCCTTGAAGACAAATTATAGGTTCAAAATTGTGGATTGCAGTTACACCAAAAAACTTACAAAAAAGAAAATTTCGGAGTTCAACTCACCACTCGATGTGACTCTCACAAGTTGTTGGAGGACCCAAAGAGCAAGTTTAGAGTCCAACTCTTCCCTAGAGTTGCTCACACAACTAGCTAAGTATAAAACGACAAGTCTGGAGTCCAGCTCTCCCCAAGAGAAGCCCCCAAGACTAGCCAACCCCTAAGACGATGACTCACAGGACAAGGCACAAGCATGTAAATAATATCTTATTTCGCAAACAACGTGTCTCATTACAACTGTAGAATTATAATGAGCCTACGTCTCAAGCCAAAACATCGTTAAAAAAAGTCTGGCAACCAACATACAACAAGCTGTCCTACAAGTCATCCTTCCACCTACACAGTAGAGGGATGTTCCACCTAAGAGACAAAAACTTTTTTCACAGGCCACCTTCCAGCTAACAGCTCCCCAGGGTTGCCTCAACACTTGACGATAAAATTTAAGGAAAGCCTTCCTTAGGTAGGCAAGCTTAAAGTGCTTCCTACCACCTTCACCTGAGAAAACTCAAACTTCTTCTCGCATGACATGCTGCGCAAATGGACAAGTTTTAACTTCGTCAAGCGTAGCGTATCGCAAAGAAAAGCATGCTCGACATCCCGAAGACCTAATCTGGTGTACACGACTACTTGTCAGCATAAAGACGAACATTACTTCAACACTGAACAAACACAAAAGACTTCACTTCAATATCAAGAAGACTCAAAACAAGTTCCTTCAAAAACTCGTTGACTCGAAACAACGAGTTCAACGCTCGGATCTCTGCTTGAGCTCCATTAACAGCTCATTGACTCCAAACAACGAGTTCAATGCTCTGCTTTTCGCTCGAGCTCCATCAACAGCTCGTTGACTCCAAACAACGAGTTCAACACTTTTCTCCCCTGGAGCTCCATCAACAGCTCGTTCACTCCAAACAACGAGTTCAACGTTCTGCTCTCCGCTCAAGCTCCATCAACAACTCGTTGACTCTAAATAAAGAGTTTAACGCTCTGCTCTTTGCTCGAGCTCCATCAACAACTTGTTGACTCCAAACAACAATTTCGACGCCTTGCACATCGCTCGAGCTCCATCAACAACTCGTTGACTTCAAACAACGAGTTCAACGCTCTCCTCTCCACTCGAGCTCCATCAACAACCTTTTAACTCCATACAACGAGTTCAACGTCTAGCTTTTCGCACAAGCTCTGTCAACAACTCGTTGACTCCAAATAATGAGTTCTATGCACTGCTCTTCAGTTCGAGCTCCGTCAACAACTCGTTAACTCGAAATAACAAGCTCAATGCCCTGCCCTCCGCTCGAGCTCCATTAAAAACTCGTTGACTCCAAACAACGAGTTTGACACCTCGCTCTTCGTTCAGGCTCCAGCAATAACTCATTGACTCCAAACAACGAGTTCAATGCTCTGCCTCCGCTCGTGCCCTATTAACAACTCGTTGACTCCAAGCAACGAATTCGATGTCTTGCACACTACTCGAGCTCCATCAATAACTTATTGACTCCAAATAATGAGTTCAGCACCCTGCACTTCTCTCAAGTCCTTCCAACTGTTGGTGTATGCCCTAGAGACCAGTTGTGTGTTGACATTACTAGTTTATATTGTATCATGATATTTATTTTATATATGAGGTATTTTATTTATTGTGTTGTTTTTTGTGATTAAATGAACATAATAATGTCCTTAGAATAGTAGGTTCAATACCATAGGATATCAAGTACATGACTTGATTGTGAGATCCTATTAGTTGTAATCAGAACACTATTCTTAAATGTCCCTAGTCAAGTATTATTGTGAATTAGGACAACAATAATACATAGAGACTAGTATGTGCGTAGACTGGTGACCATATGTAGCGCCCCGAATTTTCAATAAATAAAATTAGAAATAAGTGGCACAAATTTGAGAATCAACTTCAATTGTAATCATAAACATAGCAACCAAATATAAGAAAAATTAAAACTTTTTATTACATCGACTCTTTACAACACAGCAGAATTCAAACACTTTAAATTACAAATTTTTACAATATGATGAATTACAATTTTCAGTTAACTCAAAGATCTTTCTTAATTCAACTTTACCCATAACTGTAAACCTGCAAAAATCTGAATGAAAAGTCGGCACGTCAGTTAAATGCAACTGATGTCAACTATAGTAATAGTGATACTTTCCAACCTCACAACCACAAACAATAATAATTAATACACGACAATAATAATAATAGTAAAATATGAACAACCTGGCAATAATAGTTGGAACGTAAAATAATAATAAATGAAGCATTAAACATCAAGTGAAGCTAGGTTAAGTATCAAGTGTAAGAAAACAGAAAGCAAACATGCATAAAACAAGTCAAGAAAACCACAAATGCATATGCTGATTGCTAATGCATACTTGTCGGATTCTCTGCATCCCATTCTACATAGGTCCGGTGCAAACCCTTATCGTTCTCCACTTTATAGGGTTTAATCCCTCGTTATGCAACTAATCCTACTACGGTGATTACTTTACGATTTAGAGTATTCTGTGAGTATTGTGTCACGCCCCGGTAATCCCTGATAATCAACTTTCCCATTTTCGTGATATTGGGTACACACTCTCGCAACCCGATAATTCTGTAAATTGAAATCCACACCGTCCGCCAATGGTACCTCATCACAAAAATATCCCATGAGCGTCGCCTCGGCCCCCGGTAATCCCGAAGATTCATCTTACACCGTCCCTGATCACACTCCGGTAATTCCTGAGACTATCTTCCACCATCTGGGCATATGAGGCCCCTTACCCATGTTTTCTCTTATTTCCTATCTGTAGGTTTATTGTTATTAGTTAAGTCACAATTCTCCCTAGAGTTGGTGTACCCTGTCGGACTTAATTCAACTAACTTAATAACGAGGCCCCACTGGCCAAAATATTCACAAAGTCTCAATCGCCGGCATGTTAAGGTCCCACTCAACCTCTAGAACCTCAAAACTCAAAAATATCGTCTCAACATTTCTTGGTATCTCATAAATCCAAATAAATCAGTGCACATCGAGGTTTTCCTCAAATCTAATTGTCAATAAAACCAAATACTTCCAAATTACAACTGTATAATTCGTCAAAACTGAAACGAAGTGTGAACAAAACTGAGATCTTATACTCTCAAAACAGTGCAGAATAAATCTAATATAATACTTTTGGAAATATCAAAACGTTCACTTTCTAAAACCACAAAAATAGAACTTAAACACCATCAAAACTTAAGAATTCACACTCTCTTAAAGTGGTGTAATCTGAACTAAATTGCCTAGAAACGGAGAAGTAATCTTTGCAAATTCGAAGAAATAATCGTTCAAGAAATTGAAAGTTGCAGCAAAACAGATGTGAAAGTCAAACACAACGGTCGACCAGCAGACATAGTTATAAAACAATAGTTGACCGACAGTTTTCAAAGAAACCAACAATTCAAATTCATGGCAGTCGACTGACAGCCATAGTATGGAAAACTACAGTTGACCGCTAATATCCAAGTGGCGATAGCCCTATCGTGACAGTCGACCGCATCTGCACGTTCAAAAGAACTGTGGTCGACTGACACGCAGTCTGCAACAGCTGCTTGGATTTGCAGATTTTCTCAACACTGATATATGTTCAAAACTTTGAATACATGATTTCAAACGATGAAAACCTGAGATAAATCAAGTGCATCTTGGGCAAAGATAACTCAGTTCATGCATCAAATCAAAATTCTCATGAATTTCACAAAAATCCCAAATTTTAGAGTTATAACATGAATAAGAAGATGTTTAAAGAAAATTTTCATGTAAATACTTGAAAACCATAAAATGCAGTCAAGATCTCTTTTCATACAGAATATAAAACTTAAACATGTTGAAAACTGAGATTTTATCCTGAAATACACATTCGTTGGTCAAAATACCTTAATCCGCCCAACTCAACATCAAGTTCCTTCATCTCTCATTAAATTCCAATTCAAAACAATAATAACTCCTCAACTTAAATCCAAAACAGTAAGTACATTGGGTAAACAACAACTAATGGTTCTTTATTCATCCATGTGCATGTGTGAAATCACTATTCTGTTTGCATCTTATATATATACATGATATGAATCCATAAAGCAAGAAATTCTCACACGAGCAATGTTTAGATATATACTAATTAGATGTAAATTCTACAAATCGCATACATATTCAATTCGAACATGATTATTCAAGCATAGCATAAGAAAGTGAAGATCTTTGTGTATTTTATTCATCAACTATTTAAGCATGGAAAATTACTCATAAATTCATATTTCTTCATGAAGGATGTTGATTATTTATTCGTTCATTAAAATCTATATTCACACATCATCTCTCATAATCATACGACTTCTAATCATGCATTCTACTTGAACAATTTACAGACATATAGCAAACAAGAGGTAAGAAAGCATCACCTACCTCAAAAAAGACTTATTTGAAGAATAATAGTAGTAGTAAATAAAAGCCCATTCCTTCCCCTTGCAAAAGTCCAAGATTCAAGTTTTAACTCAAAGAAAATAATGAGGAAAATAAATTTTGGGTTCACAATAGGTAACGGTGGCTACTGCTGCCCCTAAATAGGCCGAGATCTAGTTTTTTGGGTTTTTACAAAGTTTACAAAAATATTCCTCAAAAAAGTTATTTATTTATATATATGGATTCTTCCAATTATTAGTTAATCAAATAGATTTAAAATATAATAATATTAAATCCCCTAACTCTCCTAATTTGGCTGACCAACATGTGCAACCCATAATTTGAAATTTCATATTTTTACCCCCAAGGGGCAATTTTACACAAAAGTTATTCTCTTTATAATATTTTGCAAAAAAGCCATAACATATTTGTAAAAATCTAGAAAAATTAAAATTATTATCTACTAATAAAGATTAGATTTTCCACATAAATTTTCTAACTTTTTGTTCTTTAGGAATTTTTTTTCAATAAAGTCCCCAACAATCCCAAAATTTGCATATTTATGTATTTATTCAATTAAATCAATAAAAATCAATCAAATATGGATATAATCTAATTCCTTAGAGACTTCTATTGAATAGCCAGCACTAAATGTAGCCAAACAATTTTTAAGTTCAATTTTCAGTCCTAAATGACTTTTTACATAAAAAACCCCTTTCTTTAAAAAATTTACAAAAGTAGTTTTCTTTATTCAAAAAAATTTCAAAAAAAAATCAAATATACCCAATAACAAATAATAGAATTTGTTCATCAACTCATAATTCTAAATTCACGCTTTGAAAAATATTTGCACGTCTTTTGCACGTGTGAAAATGTCAATTTTACAAAATTCATAATAATTAAATAAATTGATTTAAAAATTATTTATTAATTCAAAATATGTATTAAAAATTAGGGGGCGTTACACCATATCTCACGGGTCATAGATATGAGATATCAAGTCTTCATATGGGTACATATTAAAGTATCAATGTACTGGATTGACCCACCATAAGAACGTTGTATGGATCGTTACGTGAGTGCCATAAGCGATTCTCACAATGACATGGTATATGTAGTACTTTGACTTGAAGTCACTAAGGTTTTCTATATGAGAAGTTATATGTTTTAATGCCGTCAAACGTTGCATGTAATAAGGTGATTATAAAGTCGACTAATGGATATACAAAAAATCATGCAGAGGGATGTGAGTGATTAGATAGGATTTGTCCCTCTTACATAACATGAGTGATATCTATGGGCATCTTGATTGAGTGAGACTGCAAAATGCATGGTCATGCTCAAATAAGTCAATATGAGATATTGAGCTCATTTGTTTTAGTAAGTCTACTCGGACATCAAGAAACCAAAGATTGAACTATACAAGGGTGACACGCTCTATGCCTTGTGGTAAACTAATATATCTGCACAAAGGGACTAGACTACATAGTAACATTTGTCACCGATAGGTTATGTCTAATCACTGACATTCCGGTTACTTGAGTAGCAGTGATGTATTGCTAGATACCGCTCACTGTTTGTAATACTAGAATATAATTTTAGTATTACAGTCAACGCAACGGGAACCTACAGTGTCGCACACTTAGAATGGATCGAAATTGAGATTTAAATTCATAAGATGAATTCAATTCGGGATCCACATAAGACTTGAACTCCTAACAATGGTTGAACATTTAATTAGATTAAATGGGCTAACTAAAGTTCAAAGGTCCACACACGAATCTGAACCAGGTCAGATTGTGAGTCCAACAACCTCATTACTCTCTTAGGGTTGATTTTCTACAGCTATATATATGATACATATCTGTGAAAAAATGTCACATAGAAAAACCCTCACCGTCACAGAAATTGTGTGGGAGAGAGATCGTGAGGAACATCCCCTTCCCGCAGCTAGCACCACGGCGTAAGGAAAAGCTTGATTTGATCCGTTTGTGTGGATACAGTAGAGGCACCGCAATATTACAATGCTGTTATCGGCATACTGTGGAGACAGCGGATCCATCTTCAAGGTATAACTCTTAAACACGATTTATCGTTTTTACATGGATCCATGGCTAGGTTTCTATATTTCTATGTAACTTTTCTACTGTGTATTTGATCTGAGACTACCATCGAAACCTAACAGCAAGCCCCTTAACTCCATGCAATAGGATCTTTGTTCAACGCCGGCCTTGAGTTATCACTACAAACTTGCTGGGCATAAACGACAAGCTCCACGTTCAACTCCGTCTCAGCGTTCTTTCTCCAAACTTATCGGGATCAAACGACACGCTCTATAACCAACTCTGTCTCAGAGTTGCCTTTCCAAACTTTTCGAGATTAAACGACAGGCTCTGTAACCAACTCCGTCCCAGATTTCCCTCTCAAAACTTTCCGGGATCAAACGGTTAGCTCTACGACCAACTCCGTCCCAGAGTTGTCTCTCCAAATTTGCCATGATCAAATGGCTTGCTCTACAACCAACTCCATCTTAGAGTTATCTCTCGAAATAGCAAGTTCAAACTTCCAACTCCATCTAGAGTTTCTTCTACTCACTTTTCGGGCACAAACGGCAAGAGTGAGCCCTACAAGCTTGTAGGGAACAAACAAGTTTAAACGTTCAACTTCGTCTCAGTGTTGTTTTTACAAACTTGTTGTGTGCAATTTCTACACCCCACTCAATCTCAGAGTTATCTCTTCAAATTTGTTGGGATCAAACTACAGGCTTTACATCCAACTTCGTCTTAGAGTTGTCTCTCTAAACTTGTCTGGACCAAATGGTAAGCTCTACGACCAACTCCATCTCAGAGTTGTCTCTCCAAACTTACTGGGATCAAACAGCAAGCTCTACATCAGCTCTGTCCTAGAGTTTCCTCTATATACTTGTTGGGAACAAAAAATAAGTTCAAATGTTCAACTTTGTCTTAGAGTTGATTTGACAAACTTGCTAGGAATAGACAACAAGCTCTACACCCAACTCGAAGTCAGAGTTTTCACTCCAAACTTGCTGGGAACAAATAGCAAGCTCTACATCCAACTCCGACTCAGAGTTGTCTCTCCAAACTTGTAGGGCACAAATAGCAAGCTCTACACCCAACTCCATCTTAGAGTTGTCTCTACAAACTTACTGGGTGCTAACAACAAGGTCAAATATTCAACTCTGTCTCAGAGTTATCTCTCCAAACTTGCTGGGCAAAAACATCAAAGTTCAAATGTCCAACTCCGTCTCAGATTTGTATCCACAAACTTGCTGGGAACAGACAACATGCTCAATGTCCAACTTTGTCTCAGAATTGTCCCCACAAACTTGCTGGGAACCGACATCAAACTCTACATTTGACTCTGACTTAGAGTTGCATCTACGAAACTTGTTGTGCGCAAATGGAAAGTTTGATGTTCAACTCTGCTTCAGAAGTTGCCTCTACAAACTTGCTGGGGCATAAACACCAGACCAACGAAACACCCATCCAACAACAAAGCGCTCAACCGACAAAATAAGCGAACAACATAATCCTTGTTCGGTGAAAGAGCGGTTCGGCATTAGGAACGATCAGACAGTTGATCAACGAAGCAGCAACACTTGTGCAAAGCAAATTTAAGCTCATCAAAAGTGTTTTGCCATTGTTGTTTACATTCGTCTTTGAAAACATCTCCATTACGTTTTGATGTGGTTTGTTTTTGGGAGGGGTGTGGATGCACTAGGTGTGAGTTCTTACTCGATTTGTATTGGTGGAAAGATACGGTACCAGACGGTATGCCTGACCCTCGACGAGAGGGGCGTGATGGTCTTTTGAGGTGGATGTCGGGGGATCAGCTCGGCGGTTGAGGCTCGGCTCGGAGCTGGGTGCTCGGATCCAAGGGTCTCGTGTACCTGCAGTCGGCCTAGGAACACCGAGGTTGGTACCGGTGGCAGGCCCTCCGACGGTCTGGTTAGGTACTGAAGTAGAGCAATAGTAGCTAGGGTTTTGAGGGGGAAAAGATTGATTACCTTTAAATGTCGGGGAGGGCCTTGTATTTATAGGCAAACCCAACTAGGTCTAGACCCGTTTGGGGGCCGGGTCTGGACCCGGTTGCCCTTGGGCCTGATGTGGCAGGAGGCCCAGGCAGTTTTGGGGCTGACATGGCAGGATCCCAAGTGGTTTAGGGTTGACGTGGCCGAAGCCCTAAGTGGTTTTAGGGCTGAGGTGGCAGATCATGTGCTGCGCTGCTTTTGAGGAGATCGGATGGCCTAGGATGGGCCAGGTCTTTTTTGCCTTATGTCACGTTTGCTACTTCCTTTACTAATAAATGATCAGCCATCACCTGCAAATAGAAAGGTTGATCTCCATAATTAGTGAGTTTCTGTTAAGGTCCTTATCAGGAACTTTTTAAGGCAAAAAGGCAGATTGAATCTTAAGTTGCAGAAAAATCAGCAGATAATAAAGGAACAAGATCTTGGGAACCATAAATCTTGCAAAAGTTGCAACCAACTAGAATTTCTATCAAGAATCCCACTTTCTAGTTGACAAACTAGTAAGCATTAGATGCCATTCATGAAGAAAACACCACCTATTGATGATCATCTACGCAAAAACAATCCAATAAATCCAAGCTTCAAAACCCATTTTGGAGAATGAATAGATGAGTTCAAGTCCACTTCAAAGCTCAACTCTGAGATCAACAAGCTTCAAGCCCTATCTCCACACAACTAGCCTAACTCCCCGCAAAACAACAATCTACAAACTGTGAAGACAACTTCCTAACTCCACAAAGGGCATTAGGGAGGATCACCAGGCGTTGTGACCCAAAATCCACAAAAATGTTGGTAGTGATCAAGCACAAACTCCAATTCCAAGTGCCACTTGATCATACCCGGCTTCGAAGAACAACAAGGTCTTCGAGCTCCAAACCCAAAACAGAGACAACACAAGCTCTAACTAAAGCTTCTAAAACCAACTGCCAACTCGACTTCAAGAACGAAGGAGATCAACTAAAACTAAGCTCCACTTCTCCAAACAACAAGAGAAAAGTTCAAAAAACCCTAATCCACTACCCAACTCCACCGAGCTTGCCTACGCCTCACACGAGCTCGGCCACCTATCATCACGGCGAAGAACCACCATCGAGGTTAATTCCTCGCACAATGAAGCACTACCGAACTCAAAGTTGCACCGCCGAGCTTTTATCTAACTTTGTCGAGCTCCTCCCTAGCATCACCGAGCTCGAGGCTTCGCTGAGCTCCTCCTTAAGCGTCGCCGAGCTCCAAAGTCTAAGTCACTGAGCTTGAGGCTTTGCCGAGCACCTCCTTGGTGTCGCCGAGCTTTTAACTCCAAAAACCAGAAGTTGTCGAGCTCCCCTCGCCGAGCTCCAAAATTGTCGGGCTCCAAAGTCATCCAGCTCCCACTTCGCCTAGCTCCAAAATTATCAGGCTCCAAACTCACCGAGCTCCTACTTCACCGAGGTCCCACTCTGCCGAGCTCACCTATTTTTTGGAGTTAAAAGCTCACAAATTACAGGGAGCTCAGAGCTGCCAAGCTCTGAGCTCCCTGTAACACCCCTGCCCCGAACTAGGACAATTTATACAATTTATAAGACAAATTAGATACTATGTAGTACAACTGCCCACCACAGGCTGCCTCTCAAAAGGTGGTTAACCGAATTGGTGACTCTTGATCCTTGGCATTTATTATTTATTATTATTATATTAACATTTATACCTGATATGGGATTTTTGATCGCATATCTTCTCCCGAATGCACAAGCCGAAGCACTGTACATTCCCTCAATTACCTATCGGGTGGGCCCCCAACCAAGCTGCCACATCACCCAGGCATCTTTGACCGCAGTCAACCGAACATGAACAGCATACAAATGCTTTCATTCCATTACCGTGGGCCACCCCATTCATTTACCATGCATTATTCAACACACTTACAATATGCATCCATGCATATTATGCTACAGCCACTTTCAAACTATATATATATATTTATATTTATATACTATTTTATAGTCGTTTGAAAACTACGGGGTGTTACACATCCCCCCCCTTCAGAAATCAGCGTCCTCGCTGAGCACGGGGCATGCATAATCTAGTGCAGGATCTACTTTGTAGCCGATGTGGAGCATCTGTGAGCGTCGCTCTCGTCTTTGGAATTCTGAAGACCAATCCCACTCTGCGGATCATTCTGTGGATCTCTGTCCATCGTCCCAGAATTCTGAGGATTGTCTCACTCCGCCGATCATTCTGGAGCCCATAACTCACTGCTCTCCTACACTCGGTGTCGAAAGTCGGCTCTGATACCATTTGTAACACCCCTGCCCCGAGCTCGGACAATTTATACAATTTATTAGACAAATTAGATACTATGTAGTACAACTGCCCACCACAGGCTGCCTCTCAAATGGTGGTTAACCGAATTGGTGACTCTTGATCCTTGGCATTTATTATTTATTATTATTATATTAACATTTATACCCGATATGGGATTTTTGATCGCATATCTTCTCTCGAATGCACAAACCGAAGCACTGTACATTCCCTCAATTACCTATCGGGTGGGCCCCCAACCAAGCTGCCACATCACCCAGGCATCTTTGACCGCAGTCAACCGAACATGAACAACATACAAATGCTTTCATTCCATTACCGTGGGCCACCCCATTCATTTACCATGCATTATTCAACACACTTACAATATGCATCCATGCATATTATGCTACAGCCACCTTCAAACTATATATATATATATATATATATATATATATATATATATATATATATATATTTATATACTATTTTATAGTTGTTTGAAAACTACGGGGTGTTACACTCCCAAGTCGCTGAATCCCTAAAATTCAAAAAAAAAAAAGATTAGAGCCGGCAAAATGATCGGCCAAGATGAAGGCCTCTTGCAGTTGCTCACAACCGTCAGATCTTCCAAAGAAATGGGCACGCTCAAGATGGATGTAGGGGACCGCACCATGTCACATGCTTCCCCCTATCAACTCACTCTGCTTTGCGACCGCTTGATCACCCGGATACGTGAGCTGGAGCTTGATAGATGCTCCAAATCGTGCCACAGTGCCCCTCATCATCATAGCACCATCACGATCATTCAATCACCTCAGCAGGCTAGCCAAGTGATGATCAGTGTCTGAGATTGCTTCAAAAAGTGTGTTGGGTCAGATATTAATAAACAGTCCCTAAAATTCAATTAAAATTCAAAAATTTAATTAAAAATTACAAAATAATTATTAAATTAGGAAATTAATTAAATTTTCTGAAAAATAATTAAAAATTAGAATCATTAATTAAAAATTCAAAAAAATAATTTTAAATTGGGGAAAAATTATTAAAAATCTGAAAAAGTAATGGAAAATTCCAAAAAAAAATCCAGAAAAATATTCACCGCCTCCAGAAGATTATGATCAGCTTCAGGTATCTCCAATCGACCCTGAAACTAAGATTGTATATTGTGATTTTAAAATAAGGCAAACTACTTTTCGAAAGCTAAGAAAAAATGTCTTTCGGGAGTGGGGGGCTTATGATAATGGTAAATCAAGGCCATACAAATCCAACACAGATCCTACAACTTCTATAGGCAGATTAACCATAAAAAAACCTTTTTAACATGTCCGGACCTTCTTCAGGCTCATCTACAAGACATGAGCCGCTCTCAAGCCCATTTAAAGCGACTAGGCCCACTAGGAGAGACACTCAGCCCATAAAGGGCTGTAAGTCAAATCTCTTATCCCAAGAAAAGATAGTCTTATCTCTTAAGGGGGAAGAATCAACAGGTGATAAGGGATTCATATCAATCAAACAAATTTATATCAATCTCCTAAACTGTTTTTCAGACCTATAAATACCATCCTCCCTCCTCAGTCACAAGGTAATAAAAAAATATGTAATTTCTCTCTCAAACTCTTTTTCTAACTCTTTTTCTGACTTGAGCGTCAGAGGGTTTGTCCCCCCTGGTGTTTCAGGCTTTTTGCAGGTCCAACGGCCGCGTCAGCAACCGTCGAATTTAGATCACAATGTTTAATCAATGATCCAGATTTACTCTAGGGAGCTCTAATTACTTTTTGCGACAAAGATCAAATTAGATCATTAGTAGTTTCCTTCAAATATAAAATCACTGTCTATTTGCCCTACACCAAAATAAGTAGCAACAATCGGTAGCTAATATTGTGCTGGCACAACCCGATGGACCACTTCATAAGTTGCCCGGAGCTCTCTGACTTGTGAAGCACTTGCTTGAGTGGTTGGTCGATGAGGATCAAGATAGAGTAAGCTTGGAAGTATAAATGGATTTTACAGGTAGCCATGATCAGAACATATGCCATCATCTCCATCTTGGAATAACGAAGCTTAATGTCATGAAGGAGTTTGCTCACATACTAGATCGACATTTGAATCATGTTATCTTCTCTCACCAAGACGACATTGAGGGTCGGATCTGAAATACCATATAGTGGTAGGCCACCTCTCCCAGCTCGGGCTTGCTTATGAGTGGAGGATTGAAGAGATATGCCTTGAGCTGTTCAAAGGCTTTTAGCTGTGCTCCCCCCACTCAAAGCCTTTTGCTCCTCGAAGAGCTTTGAAGAGTTGGAGGCACTTCTCCCTTGACTTGGAGAGAAAGCATCCGATGGCGGTGAGGCGCCCTATGAGTCTCTGAACTTCTTTGATGTTGGATGGGGTAGACATGTCAAGTATAGCTCATATCTTCTCCAGGTTGGCTTCAATTCCCCTTAAAATAACCATGAAACCTAAGAGTTTTCCCGAGGAAACCTAGAAGGTGCACCTCAAGGGGTTCAATTTAATGTTGCGTTTTTGCAAGATGTAGAAAGCTTCTTGGAGGTCAGCGACATGGTTCTCTTTCTTAAGGATCTTTTCGAGTTCATCGTCTACACAGACTTTCATGTTTTGGCCAATTTGCTCCTTGAAGACTTTGTTGGCCAGCCACAGGTAAGTTTCTCTAGCATTCTTTAGCCCAAAGGGCTTGATTTGATAGCAAGAGAGACACTGGTCGGTGATGACAGATGTTTTTGGGATGTCTAGAGAAAACATTCGGATCTGGTTGTATACTGAGAAGACATGCATAAAGCTGAGAAGCTCATGCCCGATGTGGCTTCGATCAAGGCATCAATGTTGGGAAAGGAAAGGGATCCTTCAGACACACTTTGTTCAGGTCGATGAAGTCGATGCAAATTCTTCACTTGCCATTAACTTTCTTTACCATGACTACATTAGCTAGCCACTTGGGGCAGCTATCTTCTTGAATGAAGTGGGCGGCTAGGAGTTTGTTGACCTTTTCATTGATTGCTTTTTGCCTGTCAGGGGTGAATTTGCGGAGCTTTTTCCATACTGGTTTGGCACCTGGATTGACGCTCAGGCGGTGCATGATCAATTCTTCCAAGACACTGAGCATATTAGCAGCGGTCCAACCAAACAATTATCGGTTCTTCCTAATGAAATTGAAAAGTTGTTCTTTGAGTTGGTGGGAGAGAGCTTTGCTTACCCAAAAACACTTGGTATGATCTTCTTTGGAGAAGAGGATCTCTTCTAGGTCATTCATAGGCTCGGAGTTAATTTGAATCTTCTCTGGAAAAAGTTCTATGACATCGAGGGAGTTGACAGAGCCCTCCATTATAGCGGTGTAACATGCTCGAGCTGCTTCTTTGCTTCCCTTAACTTCTCCTACCCCTGCTAGTGTAGGGAACTTTATTTTCATGTGGAAGGCCAAAGCTATGGCGTGAAGAGCTGCCAAGCCGGGGCGACCGAAGATGGCATTGTAGACGGCTTTCACGTTGACTACCATGAATTCCCTAGCCTCAGTCTGGGCAGTTGGGGCATTTCCCGCAGTCACATTGAGGATGACTACCCCTTCAATCTGGACCGAAACCCCGAAGAACCTATGGAAGGTGTACACAACGGGTTTTAGTCAGTTTCTTGAGAGTTTGAGGCCTTCGAATGCTTGTAAGAAGAGGATGTTCACTGAGCTCCCATTATCCACCAAGATGCAGTACATTTTGTGGTTTGCCATGCAGAGGCTGATTATTAGTGTGTCACAATGAGGTGTTCGGTTTCTTTCCAGGTCTTCATCCAAGAAAGTTACTGGAACTCCCAAGCTCTTGCCTGGAGGGAAGTTGTATACTGAGTTTAATTCTCTGACGAATGCCTTTCAAGAGGAATTGGACACCCCACCCATGAGTCCTCCATGGATGGAGGGAAAACATGCCATGGGTTCCCAATCTCGGCGCTCAGAATCTCTATTTGCGCGCTTGTTAGATCTTCGATCTGAAGGAGGCTCGATCATGTATTTTTGAATGTAACTAGAAAGGTCACCTTGTTGGATCGGAGCCCCAATAACTTCTTTGAGGGTTCGGCAGTTATCGATGTTGTTGTAATGGTCCCTATGAAATCTTCACCATAGTTTCATATTTTTTTCTCTTGCCTAGCCTGTTCATCCTAGAAAAGGGATGGAACAATCCACCCCCCTCAATTTCCATGAAGACCATTGATATGTTGACATTGAAAGGAGTGAACTTGTCAAAGCAAGGTGCCTGAGGAGGGTGACGCTGTCCTGACCCATCCTTCTCGGTCTTCTTGGTCCTTCTTCATTGGTATTCTTTTATTTGTTCCAAGATGAAGGCTCTCCTTGGTTCTGGGGATGAAAAGCCTATTCAACTCGGATGTACTTCTCTCTCCTTAGAAGAGTTAGGATAAGTCTCAATAAGGCTTCGTAGCCAGAGATGCTTTGAGGTCAATGTGGTGGACATTGTATTTGAATGCAGCAACCACCACAGCCGATTTAAGGGAGGAAACGGATCGACACTCGGCTGTGAAGTGCCTGACAAAATCCTTGAGCGGCTCCCTTTCCTTTTGCTTCAAGTCAAGTAAGGAGGCCCATGTCTAACCGATCGTGTGGCTGCTGACGAAGTGTATGAGGAAGAGCTCTTCAAACTAATCCAAGAAGAAGATAGACCGTGGAGGGAGACGTGAATATCATTCTCATAACAATCCCTTTAGGGTTGCTAGGAACATTCTACAAAACAGCGAGTCAGAGGCTCGGTGGATCATCATGAGAGTTTTAAAACTCTTAATGTGATCTGCTGGGTCCCTTCACCGTTGTATGAATGGAAGGTCGGTGGTTTGAAGTTCTTAGGGATAGGAGCTTCAAGGATTGTCTGTCAAAAGGAGGTCGGCTAAGGAGGTATCCCTCGTTTCAATGACCCTGCTCTCATTGGTCCTTCTGGGTCTATTCAACTTGGTTCTGGGGATGAAAAGCCTATTCAACTCGGATGTACTTCTCACTCCTTAGAAGAGTTAGGATAAGTCTCAATGAGGCTTCGTAGCCAGAGATGCTTTGAGGTCAATATGGTGGACATTGTATCTAAATGCAGCAACCACCACAACCGATTTAAGGGAGGAAACAGATCGACACTCGGCTGTGAAGTGCCTGACAAAATCCTTGAGCGGCTCCCTTTCCCTTTGCTTTAAGTCAAGTAAGGAGGCCCTCGTCTAGCCGATCGTGCGGCTGCTGACGAAGTGTATGAGGAAGAGTTCTTCAAACTAATCAGAGAAGAAGATAAACAGTGGAGGGAGACGAGAATATCATTCTCGTACCGATCCCTTTAGGGTTGCTAGGAACATTCTGCAGAACAGTGAGTCAGAGGCTTGGTGGATCATTATGAGAGTTTTAAAACTCTTAATGTAATCTGCTGGATCCTTTCACCGTTGTATGAATGGAAGGTCGGTGGTTTGAAGTTCTTAGGGACAGGAGCTTCAAGGATTGTCTTGTCAAAAGGAGGTCGACTGAGGAGGTATCCCTCTTTTTCGATGACCCTCCTCTCAACCAATCCGGGCAAGGCGGTCCTCCATCTCTCAGGAGGTGATGAAGGACTTCATATACTTGCTCTGTGGAACGAGTTGACCCATATGGCTTCTCTTCTTGTTCAAGTATAGAGTGCAATCTGCTTGTCTTGTGGCCTCTGCTCGGAGCAACGTAGAGTGCATTGAAAACTTGGTGGATGAGTTCCTGAAACTCTGCCTTCGTCATAGGTGCCTCCTCTCCTCTACTTTCCCTAGGAGCTTGGTGACTGACGGGAGTTAGGCTCCTTTTGCTTTTCTAACTCTTCGATGAGGGGGATCGCCGGGACTTATGATGCCGAGGGGAAGGGCTCCTTTGGCATTTCGAGTGAGGAACATCACCTCAGGAGCGCCTATTGCTTGGGCTCTAGCATAGGTCTGTTCCTTTCTATCTCGCATTGATGATGCCA
The DNA here is from genome assembly GCA_017893485.1 of Hemerocallis citrina. Classification (NCBI taxonomy): domain Eukaryota; kingdom Viridiplantae; phylum Streptophyta; class Magnoliopsida; order Asparagales; family Asphodelaceae; genus Hemerocallis; species Hemerocallis citrina. The sequence goes on from CM030359.1 coordinate 253,848,379, forward strand.
CGAAGATCTGGCTGCTAGAATGGCACCACAAGGGGCACCATGGAGGGGGTCGAGGTGCATATCGTCCCTCTGTTACCAGCCGAATGAAGCTCGAGGCGAAGCTACTGGAAGCCAGCCAAAGCAGCCCTACTATGAGGGAGCGGCGAGGACAGGCTAGTTGGCTCCTCTGGAGACAGAGGAGGAGGAGGAGGAGCGTTGGCTCAATAGCTAATAGCCACTACCATCGTTTATTTGGGGGCCAGGCTAAAAAAGCAATTTTTTGTCGTCAAGATTTGATCAGAGAGGTAGATCTGTGTAGTTCCATAGACAACACCAATTTATTACTGTTTTTCCTGGCGTGTGAGCAATCAGATGATGAGTTCAGATTTTGAGGAAAAACTAAAGATGTATATCATCGATCTTAATCTGAATGATGGTGGTTGAAGACTCCTTGATCTGAATATAAACAGTTGAAAGCTGAGAGATCACCGGTGAACCAGCACAAAGTCTATACACCGGGGTTGGCTCTGATGAAAGACTGTCCGATGCTCAAGTCAGTAACTCAGAAATGAGATTAGAGTTTTACTGAAAAGTGTCGATTACCAATAACTGAATGAAGGGGACAGTATTTATAAGCCTGGGGGTCAAATGCAGAAGACTGGCATAAAAAGGCATATTCTGGAGATTCATTTGGTAAAGAGATATAGTTAGTTGCTCTTGCATTGATGAGGAGATAGAGTCAGTAACTATTCTTGAAGTGGTTGCTCTTCTCTTGTTGGCGAGATAGAGTTGATTACTCTATGGGTTTTTTGACTGACAACCTTAATAGGCTGGAAAATCCCTTCTGGCTTATGAGGTATGTAAACAAATATTGTGGATCCGGTTGAACTGGTGGGTTGGGAAACAACCCATATTCATCTAGCAGGCATACTGCTGTAATTACTATTCTGCCTCTGGAAGTTTTGAGATGCGTGCTAGAATTATATGGTCCTGATTTGTTACATTTTTTACCCATAGCAGATTTAATTGTATCTTCATCTACTTCATCTTAGCTTTCTTTGGGATTGCCATGCAATTCTTTTGAAAACTAAAATATATATAATTAAATATAGGGTTAATTGCGAAAAACCCACCAACTATAGGGTCAAAGCAAAAAAATTCATAAACTATTGGCCAACGCGATAAACCCCTCTAACTCAGGAATCCAGTCAACTTATGTACCAAAACCATATGAAATGTCTAAATTGCCCTTAAATTTTCACTATCTCTCTCTCCCCCAAAAAACCAAAAAAAAACCACTTTAAAAAAACAACCCCCCAACCCCCAAAGAAAAATCAAAATCAAAATCAAAATCAAAATTCAAAATTCAAAATCCAAAATCCAAAATCCAAATCCAAATCACCACCAAACATCCTTAACTTTATCATCCCGACCTCCACCGATAGCACCATCTCCATCCCCTGACCTCCTCATCTCTATGATCATCATCCCCGACCTCCACCACCATCATCATCATCACCCTTCGCCCTCCAACCCGACCTCCGTCGACCTCCATCTCAACCTCCATCCCACCATTTTCACCTCCTTCATCATCATCTTCCTTTCGTCTTTACCTACTTCATCATCTTCTTCCTCATTTTCTCCAACTCCAAAAAACACAGTCAACACCATTCTAAAAATTTATCAATCAAAGCAAGAAAAAAAAACATTAGTTTTGATGATGATGGAGATGGGGAGGCATATTTTTTGGACTTGGATTTTGATTTTGGAATCTGGATTTTGGATTTTGGATTTTGGATTTTGGATTTTGAATTTTGGATTTGAATTGGAAGGGGGGAGTAAAAAATTGGGGTTTTTCTTTTTTTTAATTTTTTTTAATGGTTTTTTGGTTTTTTGGGAGAGAGAGTGAAAATTTAAGGGCAATTTGGACATTTTACATAGTATCCGTACATAAGTTGACTGCAATTCTGAGTTTGGGGGGTTAATCGCGCTGACCGATCATTTAGAGTTCTTTTGCATTGATCCTAGATGATGGGTGTTTTTGGCAATTTATCCTTTTATATATATATAAGGTTGACACCATAAGTTAATGTGAACTTGCGGAAGTCAAAATGATATAACATGCACATGCCATGAAAATATAAGGTAGAATTGAATGATTTCTCCCATGTGTATTTGTAGACACATTGTTTTCTTTCTCTCGATTTCGAAACGCGACAGCAAACATGTTGATAGTTTGCCCATTTAGGACAAACGCGGGTAATTAACTTACGCGTACTGATGTACATTCAGTTCATAGAAGATTATAATTGACTTCACATTTTTGGTGAACACACTTCATGGAAAACCTTTTAGGTTAAAATAGTGGCTTACAGAAAGATTATTAGGTTATAGTGTCAACAGCATGTTATATAGTATTTTCAGTCATTTGCAGGAGATACAAGTGGATGGCATGAGATAGATGACGATAGCTAGGGGTTGAAAGGGATGCTTTTTCGAGAGGAGCATTTTTCGATAGGAGCCTCTCATTATCAATAGTATGGGGTTGTGTTGCTGCATATTTCGGTCTGGGAGCAAACAGATGATATGTAGATTCTTAACAATAAAAGCACACTTGCTTCCTTCTTGTCGGTGTTGACCGTTTCTCGATGCGGTTGCTGACCTGTTAAAAGTTCGAAACATCGGGATTGTTTTCGGTGACAAACCCTCCGATACTCAAGTCAGTAATCAAAAAGATTATGAAAGAACTTTTTGTGGAGAAAATACTGATTACCTTTCTTATGGTGGGAGTAGAGGGGTATTTTTAGTCGCCTTTGAATACAATTTCGACGTAATTCCTTATCTCTACTTTCCGGTATTTTTGGATAAGAAATAGAGTTTAAATAGTTTCATGATAAGAGATTTGGTTTAAACTGTCTCTTAGAGATAATCATGAATTTGAATTACTCTTTTAAATATCCTGGGTTTATTCATAATGGAATGTCACCTTGTCGTAGTAAGACAAACCCGTTTTTGGGTTATTAGGCTTGGAGAAGACCCAGTTCTCATTTTCGGACCCATTTGTAATGGAAGTTATCGTTTTACCCCTGAGAGCTTTGATATTCGTGCCCAATTTTAGCATATCACAAGCCCCCACTCTCGAAGGCTGAGTTTTACAGTCTTTAAGGAGTAGTTCACCCGTTTTTAATGGCCCATAGAATTTACCGGCATTCTCAGTGTCATTTTAGAGCTTGCTTGGAGTGGTTTCCTGAGTTTTAAAATACTGGGAATTATTTTTAGAATTTTCTGTTTTTTTTGAATTTTCTCCAATTTTTAATCATTTTTTGAATTTTTTATTCAATTTCCGAATTTTAATATTTAATTTTCAAAAATTATAACTAATTATTCTAAATTAATAATTACTTTTTTAGGATTTTAAAAATATTTTTCCAAATTAATAATTATTTTTAGAATTTTTAATTAACATTTTCAAATTCTTAAATATTTTTTGCAGAATTTTTAAATAATTAATTCAATTTAATAATTAAATAAAGAAATTAAATAAAAGAAATTATCTTGAATTAATCAAGACCATTGATCACAATCGAGCTCGCACGCTGACGAGATTGGGCGGCCATGATGAGGGGATCAGATGAAGAGGCAATGTGGCGCGATATGAGGTGTCGATCAAGATCGAGCTCGCGCACTGATGCGTTGATGAGAGAGGGAGTGACATGGCGAGATCTAGGCCGCTGATCATGATCAAGCGCGCATCGGGAGACAGAGTTTTTCTTCCATTTTTGGTTCGAGGGCGAGTTTGCTTGCTTTTGGCACCGAACGATGTAGATGGCTCGGCTAAGTGACACGTGTGCTTTGACCATTGACCATTGACCATTGATCAATCAATGTTTTCCCATGATTTTAGTTCGGGGGCATGTTTGCTTGGCGTTTGCCACCGAATGCTGAAGGTGGTTCGGCGAGACAACACGTGTCTCATTGACCGTTGACCAGTCAACAATTTTCATGTGATTTCATGCTCGGGGACACGCTAGCTCGGCGCTTGTCTCCGAACATTGAAGCCGGTGTGGCGAGGCGACCCATGTCTCGTTGACCGTTGACCGTTGACCAATCAACAATTTGGCATGATTTTGCACTCGGGGACACGTTTGCTCGGAACTTGCCACAGATCGCTGAAGGTGGTTCGGCTGGGTGACACGTGTCTGTTGACCGTTGACCAGTCAATGGCTTTTGTGTGATTTCATGCTTGGGGACACGTTTGCTCGGCGCCTGTCTCCGAACGTTGAAGATGGTTCGACGAAGCAACACGTGTGCTATTGAGAATTGACCATTGAAAAATCAATGATGTTGTGTCATTTCACGCTCGGGGGCCCGTTTGCTCGATGCCTGTCTCCGAATGTTGAAACTGGTTCGGCGATGCGACATGTGTCCCATTGACCGTTGACCAGTCAATAGCTTTTGTGTGATTTCCCGCTTAGTGACACATTTGCTTGGAACTTGCCACTAAATGCTGAAGGTGGTTCGGCTGGGAGACACATGTTATCAGTCGCTTAGTATTCCAGTCCGTTTGAATTCTAGCCGCTTGGCCTTCGTGGTGGTTTGGGCTTCCTAGTATTGTGAGCCTCTCCAATCGTTTGGGCCCAAGAAGCTTGTATGTTGCCTCTAGCCTCTATTAAAACCCCAACCCCACCCCACTCCTTCATTCTTTTCTTTCCACTATCAAAAAAAAATTTCTTCTCCTGGGCGGCTCTGCTAGCAGTCGCGGCTAGGCGTTGAACTTTTCCAGCAATTTTTCCGACCGTTGTTGTCACATCATGGTATATATATATATATATATATATATATATATATATATATATATATATATATTATCATAGAAATCTAGGGTGTCTTTGAGAGACAAGACCTCCCCCTCGAGCCATAGTGGAGGTCGGCAAGTAATTCTCTCCCCGAGGTTGGATAAGGGGAAGGAGGTGGTGGAGTCGGTGTTCGTAAAGACGGTTGTTAAGAGGACAAGGGAAGTGGGTTCATTAGGTAGGCTTCCAGGTCCTTCGACGAACCTAGGTAGAGTTCGAGACTATTCAGCCGACCTTTTATCGAGAGTGTTGAACAGACCGCGTGAGCATTTCGAAATTGACGACATATCGTCGATACTTTCGGAGGAAGATTTAGGTTGTATTCGAGAGTGCTTTATGATTTCAAGGGAGTTCTACCTTCTTCTTTCAGGGCCGGGCGTTAGGGCTTGTTCGCCAACCTCCCTCGATACCTGCTTCTTTCCGTTCGACGCCTTTCTCGCAGGTCTTCGTCTCCCTTTTCTGCCTTTCGTGACCGAGGTTCTAAAGTGGTATGCCCTTTGTCTGATTCAGTACATGTCGAACATGTGGAGGCATGTCAACAGCTTTGTTCTTGAGTGCCAAGAGGCAGGGGTCGAGCCTCGACTGAGCATCCTTATATGGCTTTACTGAATTCACCAGAAGAATAAGACAGAGTATAGATTTTGACTTTCATCTCGTCAGGGGGTGAAGCTGATCGATAACCCCGATTCCATCAAATTTTGAAGAGAGAAATTTTTCCTCATTCATAGTAGCAGATCGTGGGCGATCCCAACAAGGTGAGAGAAGAGGTGTCGAGGAAGGCAAAGGCCGAACCAGTTTTGAGTCCCGAGGAAGATGGGATGGTTATGAAGCTTCTGAGTTAGCCTCCTTTAAGTTGGAAGGATGTAACTGAGGAGTTTCTCTTCGCGAAGGCGGGGGGGGGGGGGGGGGGTCTTAGTCCGGTCAACCCTAGTATGCGTATTTTATATGTTTTTTTTGGTAGATATCTTATCTTCTTTTATTTCACATTTTAACATTTTGTGACTTTTCTTACAGGAACTGTTGGTATGGACATTAAAGCAATGATCTTCAAGCGCTCAAGGTTGAGCGGCAAAGCCCCTGAGGAGAAGAAGAGGAAGAGAACGGCTGCGAGGCCTTCACCAGCGAAGGCTGCTAGAGATTCGGCGCTTGCTTCTCCGGGAGTAAACTTGGAGTCTCCCCCTTCCGCTTCTCCTGCCCCATCATCCGGGGGATTCACGCTAGGTGCAGCTCTTGCACTAGTAGCTCCTCCTCTTACCGTGATGGCGAAGGCGATTCTGACGGAGGAGCATAATAAACTGTTCATCCCTGGTTGGCGTGTCATGAAACACGATGGGTTCCTCGAGGACTCCACCACCTGCATGCAAGTGGATCAAAATCTCCCAACTCCGAAGGATAGAGCTGCCATGACAGCGGGGTCAGTGGGTGATGATGCTCTGGAGATTGCCAGGGCTAACATGGCGGTAAGATCTTAATTAATTTGTCTAGGCACTTAGCTTTTTCATGATTTACTAAAGTTGGTCTTTCCCTTTGTAACTTCACAAGTTTCATCTCTTGTAGATCACTTGCCACTTCAGCAACCTGTTGAAGCAGGTTGCAAAGCAAGAGAAGGAGCTGAAGGTTGTGAGTGACCATGACCGAGCGGAGCGGGAAAAGACAAGTAAGGCGTTAGAAGAGGCGATGCGCTTGTCAAAGTCCCAGGCATCGCAAATCGCCTGGCTGGAGTCGGCCTTGGCGAAGGCCAATGACCAGGTCGCCCAAGAGAAGAAGAGAGTGGACCGAGGGATGGCTCTTCTAGCCGAAGTGAGAGAGAAGGCCGTGAAAGAGAAAGAGGATGCGGTGAAGGCGGCGAGGGATGAAGCCGAGGATCATCTAGCTTAGAACATCGTATGATAGGGCTCTTTGACACGTCAAATTGTGCGTCCCTGGTTTCGATCGCTAAGGATACTCCCTGTACGATCCTGTTCTTGAGGTGTCACGCCCCGCTTCCCAAAAGGAATACGGAATACGGTACATGACTAAGCCTAGCGGATAGTTTTCACCATCCATAAGCTGTACGGATCTACTTGACTCATCACAACAGTAAATATAACAATATACTCAACCAGGCATGCATAAACAATTATAACTCAACAGTATTTAATCACAACAATAATGAATATCCCAAACAAATACAAGATCTGAAACAAAACAATATCCTGGGACTATAAGCCCAAATACAAGTCTCAATACAGTTCATGAATAAAATAGTTCAAAACAAAACATCTAAGCGAATTTTTCCAATGCGCAGCTCAAAATTTTTGCTTACCAACTTCAGTAGGCAAGCAATCACCAAAACCTCATAATATAGCAATTACAAGAAAAATAGGAAGACATAAAAACATAATGCCCGTTAGATGCAAGTTCCGGGCTGCACGCAGTAAAAGCAAGAAAAAGGAAAGGGAAATATGAAACAAAAACAGAAGTACTGACATGGAGATAAGCAACAAAGGATGACAGTCTACGGATAACAGAGATAGCGGGATAACAGTAAAAAATGTAGTAATAACAGCGGTGAAATCAACAGTAACAGTAACAGGATGTGACAGTGAAATAGTTATTCTTATGTCTAATGTTCATTACTATCTAGATATCACTTCATGCGTCCCAAATTATACCACATGGTTGCTACATCATCGTTTTAAGATTTCAGAGTGGAACCTATAGGGACATGTACTCAGGCAAACAAAAATAGTAACAGTAATAAAAAACAGTAACAGTTTCATGGATCATGCCCTCATGCATCCAGAGATAAATAGTGGGGAAAATGAGTTCCCTTCTGAATACGCATTTCTATATTGTCCACTACTAGATCTTTTCCTTGAAAACCCCGGCTTGATTATTTTTTATTTTTATTAAACAGATGTGAACGAGCACCAACAGGGCTAAAGACATGAAAAGAAAAAATGACAAGTATAAGATGAAAAGGAAACACAACGGAAGACAAAAACAACTCATAACAGTCAAAACAACGAAACTTCCGGTTCTGGACAGCAAGACACTACTGTACCAAATATGAGATTTCCGTTGCTAAATAACTGAAAATCTCGATTCATTAGAAAACCTGGAAACTAGACTTTCTGCCGAATCCAACGCATATATACAAGTCACACATCAGCCACAGAAACAGGGTTGAAAACAACGTTTAATACAGAAGTTATGTTCAGCCAGAAATGCAAAATCTTGTTTATAAACATGAAAAAGATTTTAAAGCATCATAATTAAATCTGAGAAAAATCTCAAGGATTCCCTAGAATATCTAGTCTCAACATATAAAATATCATAAATTTATATTACAGATAGTATACTCAATATAATTGGGAAAACAGAGTAATGCAACAAAACTTCGAATCTGAAAGTTCAGATACAGAAGTACCAAAACAGAGATAATTCATAAAATATAATTCAAAATCCAGTCTGTCAAAAGCCTACAGTTCATATGCACAAAGTTTTCATCAAAAACGAATAAAATCAGGTTGAAAACATAGTTCTTTACTGAACAACATACAGTTTGTAATTATAACGATTGGTTTCACAAGCATGAAATGAGATACAAAAGTCATTAATTAATTTCACAAAAATTAGGGATTGATCCCAGTATTGTCTAAACATACTCAGCAAAATGTAGAGTTCAAATTCCATTTTAGTATCAGTTTTAAAATAATATTTCATACAGAATACATATAGTTCTAAATCTGGAATATACGATATGACTGCAGTAAAACAACAATAACTCATGCATCAAAAATCGGAATTTAGATCTGTAGAAAGTTCTGAAAACTAGAAAACAAAACCTACAAATCATGCTCACAACTTTATTTATTTTATTGATGTTAACAGGGTCGAAATTACTGTACAAAAATAGGGCCGCAGCGAAACAAAACTTCTTTTATACATTTTATCGAATAGTTTAATTGCAACAAACGATCCAAACTAAGATGGCATACAAAGCATGGTATATAGGTAACTCAAATTAGCATGGCATGTGAATAAACAATCTATAATAAGATAGTACATTATACAAACATTCATGAAGCAATCATCTGCAACATACGATATGTCACAACAAGCATATAAATCAAGATGTCCATCTAATCTAAATTATTTTTATGCAATGGATGACAACTACTGTGAACTACTCATGATTAAGAGATGAAGGAATGGATCAACTGACAAAATATGGTCATCATGAGAGCATCTGTAGTCGTTTGCTATATATCGATAATATCGATATTTAGGTTAAAAAGCAGCTGCAGTCGTTTGCTATAAATCGATATTATCGATAAAATGCTACAGTAGATTGCTATATATGAGAAGCGATATAGCTTTTATCGATATCTGAGGGACGGCATTCGAAGAGCCGTCCCACTAAAAAAATTACTATTATAAGCGTCGGACGGCACTTGAAATGCCGTCCGTTCGAAAAATTTCAATTTTAGCCGATTATTTAATTCCCAAAAATCAAATTAAAGCACACTGTGTCTGTGCCATTTTCGCTATTCCCGGACGGCACTTGATGTGCCGTCCGTTGGGAATTTATTAAAAAAAAAAAAATTTCGCTGAATGACGAGATTGCCCCCATTCAATTCAAAAAAAATGGATGACGAGATTTCGCAGAAGGGTATTTCGGTCAAATAAAAATTATTTTATCAGATGCATATATTATTGGATGGTTAGATCCAGATAAGCTTATAGGATGGTGAACTAACAACTGACTAAGTATCATTAAACAAGATTAGGTAATAGTTCTTGGGAAGGCTGACTATTAAGTATCATTAAAGCCGGGCTACAGTCCAAAAGTGTGTGGGACGGCACTTCATGTGCCGTCCTAGACACACCTGTGGCCGTTTTTTTTTTATTTTTTATTTTTTTTTAAACAGACGGCACTTCGTGTGCCGTCCGACGATTCCGCTTGCTTTTTCGCCTCCGACGGCATATGAAATGCCGTCGCTTAATATTAAATAATTGTTTGCTATAATATAGCTTTCGACGAGTGCAGCGAAATCCAAATTTCTATTTCTATTTATCGATATATGGATAAATTTAACAATAACGACTACAGATGCTCTGAGGGTACTAACAATTTCAGGTGAGACTACTTACAGTGTTTAACTTGTATGAAAAAAAAAATACAAGCTACTTGCCTGAAAACGACGATGATGAAGAACAAAATAGCGGGAACAGATCTCGAACAACGAACACAAACAAACAAGAGAACGCACAAACAAGGAGCGAGATCCAACACCAACCGAAAAACATGTGCTATGTACGTGCTCACAGGCGCACAACCAAACAGTGACAACAGTAAGGATGGACGACACAAGGGCGGGGCTGTCGAGCTTCGACGGTGGCAAAGCAACATAGGAAGATGACAACAGTGGGGGGTCAGAGCGGCGCTGGGCTAGGGGATCGCGGAGCTAGAGCGGGGCTCGGCACAGCGGGAAGACGACAATAGTGAGGGAGCACGGGGGGGTCGTGAGGAAGATGGGTGGTCACTGTGAGAGGGTTAGCGAGGTCGGGGATGAGGAGAGGCTGTCGACGGGAAATGGATGCAGGGGGATCGTCGGCGTCGTGTGTAGACGACGATAGCAAGGAAGGGGAAGAGAGTGATCGAAAGTTGGGGGTAGAGGTAGATGACGGCTAGAGGAGAGAGAGATAGAGAATAATTAGGGTTTTGGTAATTAGGGTTAGGGTACAATTAGGGGGTTATATAGAGTCAATATGATTTTGGGTTAACTGGGTAGTATCCAATAGGAAGAAAAGAATCCAATAAGAAACAAATAAGCCACGAAATAGGTTTAAACAATAAACAATATCAAGAACAAATTTGTAGATCAAACGAATGAGAATATAAAGGCTGAATCAAAACAAAAATAGATTATAAAGAGAGACAACAACACACAATCAAAAGGAACGAAAAGAAATACAATCACAAATAAAACAAAATAACCAGAAATTTAATTAAATACAAATAAAAATACAAAAATGGGTAACAGGGGTTACATGAGGACGAGGAGAAGAAGGGAGAGGAGGACGAGGAGAAGAAGTTGTCGTTCCGAAGGCGGTCGAGGGGAGTGGTCGTGAGTCTACTCCTCCCATGGATCAGTCGGCCGAGGTGGGCCTTTGACTCCTCTATAATCAGTTGTCTCTTTGTTTTTGATTTTTTGCTAATGTATAGATACCTAATAGAGGACTGACCACCGCTTTATTGTATCTTTGCATTGCAATAAAAACTTCCTTCATTCTCGTCTTGCGCAATGTTTGATTCTTTTTTGCATTTTTGCGCATCTTGTGACTTGGTTGTTTTTGTTGGAGTGATCTATAATTTACTTTCATCGGTAGGTGGCCTTGTATGACGGAGGTAGTCGTTACTCGGTTGAAATCAAACGTCTTCGAACCAAACTTTAAGCTTTATAACTGGTACTCAGCCGCTCGCGAGAGAGTCTTTTTAAAGCAAAGACAGAGCTTGTCCATTTGAGATGAGGATTGTCTCAGTGGGACATAGAAGCGAGGCATCAGGAGGTCTCCAGAGAGGTGCCCCCCCAGGTGTACAAGATCATCCCTCAGGGAAAGCGATTACTAGAGAATCTTTGAGGGTCAACCTCCTTCGCCACTCCTTACTCTTTTTTACCACTAAAAGGGATGAGCTGAGGAGTGTAGTGCTCTAGTGTAGCTTAGAAGTGGCTCATCTCAGGAGAACAGTTCTCGAGTTTTCTGTGGGGAGCGTACTCGTCTGACCTTCAAAGTGAGGTACAATTCTGTCAGAGAGAGGATCGTTGAACTAGATACGGAAACTCATTGGCAGAAACAACTTTTAGATGGTGGTAACGTCAGGAGAACTTCTTGTTCATGCAAGGAACATGCCCAGGGGAGATCGTTCCATGAACTAGCCCTACGATTGCCTGAAGTCCGGCGAAATCCAGGGGATGCTCAAAGCGGACTGGTTGGTTCGTCTAGTGGGTCTTTAGTTGGAGGGGCGACAAGAACAGTGGGCCTGAAGGTACAACCCGGCTTGCGGTCTGGAGATCTCCTCAGGGGGCTCGGGAGACCAGAATAGCGCTTGTGCAGTAGCTGCGAACCACAGGCCGTGCGTATCTCTTAAGAGGAGCATTCGTCTTCCTAGAAGAAGTTAGGGAGATTTTCGTAATTTTGTAGAGGTTTGTGTCTTAATCAAGCTTGTAACCAGATTCTTCTTATGGAATAAAATTCTTCCAAGATTTTAAGCAATGTTTCTGTGAATCGTCTCTTTATAACCTCATACCACCTTTGTACTGTGAGTTTTCGTTTTCAAATTTCAATAGTTGTGGGAGCAATTCTGAATGGTGAGTTTCTCCGCACTTGCTTGTTTGCAAGTGAGTAAAGTGGCGTCGAATCAAGTGTTGGACTCCAAACTTTTCGTTTTAATTGTGTTGTGGTCGTGAAATCACACGTGTATGTTTTAGGTTGGAACAACAATTTGAACAGACTAATAAACGAGGTCTTTTTATAAAAGAGTAACTAAATGGTTGCTTCTAAGTTGCGAGCCTTTAATACATGATTTGGCCATGCCCTATGCATTGGACTTATTGGAATACATAACAAAACAGAGGGGCTAGCTTTCTTGGTACTTCATCAAGTGTTTGGCATTCCAGGTTCTTGGCACCGTATTGCTTGCTAGGTCTTCAAGTTGATATGCTCCAGGGCAGCCAACTTTGGAGATCCTGTATGGACCCTCCGAATTCAGAGCTAGCTTTCCCTTTTTGCTGGGGAATGAGATTGCTAATTTTCTAAGAACCAGGTCTCCTTGTTTGCACTGGTAGATCTGTTGGCGAATGGATGCTCTTTCTCTGATCTCATCAATGAGGTCGAGGTTGCCCCGGAGGTCGTGGGAATTCTGTTCTTCATTGAAGGCGAGCAAGTGAGACAACTTCCATTGGAATGAGGGGTTCATAGCCATATGTCAAGTTGAAGGGGGATTCTCCCGTCAGGGTTCGCTTGGTGGTGCGATTGCTCCAGAGTACATTAGGAAGTTGTGCAACCCACATCCCTTTCATAGATTTGTCAAGTCTCTTCTTGAGGCCGGTGAGAATTTGCATGTTGGCATTCTCTGCCTGACCGTTGGACAGGTGGGATACCGAAAAGAATCACTGCTGGATGCCGAGGTCCGTACAGAAGTTGCGGAAAGCCACACTTGTGAATTGAGTCCCGTAGTCAGTTACTAGGATCCACGGGATACCGAACCGACCAACAATGTTCTTCCAAAAGAACCGCTGGATTCTGTTTTTCATGATTGTCACCAAGGGCTCAGCTTCGATCCACTTGGAGAAGTAATCGATTGTGGAAACAAGGAATTTTTTCTGACCAGGCACCGGAGGGAAAGTCCCGAGCAAGTCCATCCCCCACATGGCAAAGGGGATCAGACTGGACAAGGAAGAGAGCTCGGCTTGAGGCGTCCGCTGGATGGATGAGAACTTTTGACAGGGAGCACAATGTCAAACATGCCAACATGCCGCTGGGCGTCGCTTAATAGTGTGGGCTAGAAGTAACCATAATTCAGGATTTTTTGGGCGAAAGGTTTGGCTCCCATATGGGCGCCCCTAACCCCTTCAAGGATCTCTCTGAAGGCGTACTAGGCTTCTTCGGGGAGAGACACCGTAAGTAGTGTAGCACCCCGAATTTCTAATATAATATCTTAGAAAATACGTGGCACAATCCCAGCATCAACTTCAATGTAATAGTACACATAGCCCAAAAACACAAATAATTTTATTCCAAACTTTTATTACAACAATCTTTTTCAAATGCAGCGGAAATACAAACACCTTGAATTACAACTTTTCTTTCTACAACACCTCTTTACAAATTTTTACACAAAGCTCTATTACATCAGTTTATCTCAAAACTATCTCAAGCATCCCAACCTCCAAGCACTAAGCAACAACCTGTAACACATGAGGCTAGAGATGATCCCTAACCCCCAAAACTAAAGGGATCAGCCATAAATGGTGTGAGTGACATAAAACAACAAACAACATAAATAAACGATAAGCATGGATTCTTAAACAACATGTACTGAACAAGAGAAACATATACTAAACATGTATTGTGAAGTAAGAAACGAGAGGAAAACATGAAAACATCAAGTGTAGCTCAACTAAGTGGTAGTAGCAGAAAACAGAAAAATACATGCATAAAACCAAGTCAAGAAAACACAATTTCTATATGCTGACTCTCTAATGCGTACTTGTCGGAGTCTATGCATCCCATTCTACATAGGTCCGGTGCAAGCCCTTAACATCTCCATATAATAGGGTGCAATAGAAAAAAAAGGTACAAGTAGTTATAGATCAAACTATTCAACACCGCAGTTTGAATACCCGGCTATCAATCACTCTCAATACCACAGATCGGATACCCGGTTATCAGTCACTCTCAACACCGCAGATCGGATACCCGGTTATCAATCACTCTCAGTGATTCTCAACACCGCAGAGTATACCCAACCCCGGAGATCAATGACTCTCAACACCGCAGAATATACCCGACCATCAATCACTCTCAATACCACAGATCGGATACCCGGTTATCAGTCACTCTCAACACCGCAGATCGGATACCCGGTTATCGGTCACTCTTAGAGATTCTCAACACCGCAGAGTATACCCAACCCCGGAGATCAATGACTCTCAACACCGCAGAATATACCCGACTATCAATCACTCTCAATACCACAGATCGGATACCCGGTTATAAGTCACTCTCAACACTGCAGATCGGATACCCGGTTATCAATCACTCTCAGTGATTCTCAACACCGCAGAGTATACCCAACCCCGGAGATCAATGACTCTCATCACCGCAGAATATACCCGACCCCAAAGGTCAATGACTCTCAATATGTCCGTAATTCACTAATCTATCGTCAAACAGTCAAAGGAGAAATCTCTCCACTCAACAAGACCCAAGTCTTTAATAAATTCCATAATCCAAATCTAACAATAAAATATATTGAAAACGTATGTTCTATAGAAGAATAATATTTATGAGGGTAGGTTATAGACCTAAAACATTTAAAGAAATAGTCGTTTAAAGAACATCAAAACACCTTAGAAAAGTATCGGTACCAGTCGACTGCAAAAGGTCACCAGTCGACTGTCCATTGTGAAAACTAACATCATTAAGAAGTAAGATCTAAGTGTCTACAGTCGACTGCAAAACTCACCAGTCGACTGTCCAGAGGGAAATCCAGTAATTTTAAGAAAATAAGTTAAGTATTATAAGTTGACTTATAAAAATCATAAGTTGACTTACCAGAGAATATAAGTTGACTTATAAAAGTCATAAGTCGACTTACCATATCATAAGTTGACTTATAAAAACATAAGTCGACTTACCTGATCATAAGTTGACTTACAAAAATATAAGTCGACTTACCAGAGAGAACTTGCAGAAATCTTTAAGAAATATTCTAAGTGTTATAAGTCGACTTGCAAAGTCATAAGTCGACTTAAAAGAGATTATAAGTCGACTTAAAAAGTCATAGGTCGGCTTACTAGAGAAAAATCTACGATAACTTTGAAAAATAAATTCTAAGTGTGACAGTCGACTGAAAAGGGTCTAAGTCGACTGTCCAGAGCGGATTTTTAAGGAAACTAAAGATCATAGCAGTCGGGTCGTACCAGTCGACTGAAAGGTCTGCCAGTCGACTGTCGGCCTACAAACTGCCAGGTTTTGGTTGTACATGATAATCAAAATTAGGAATTTCCAAAAGCAATCATCGTTTACTAAAATAATTTGTATTCAGGTAAAAACGACAATCTCAAATAATCCTCATTATGAATACATTACTCAAATCATCCAATATCTCAAAACTTAATTCTCATGTTCTTAACTCCTAATTCTTCCATTAGGATTTCTCAATACTGAATTTTCTTCCACAACTCAAGACCAAAATCTGATTTGTAATTACAAAATCCAGATGTTCATCCATCCAATCCCTTATTATCATAACCACACTCAAATCTTGAACATGTTTTCAAGCAATAAAGAATTCTTCAATCAAGATCTACTAAACGTTCATAGATTTCACATACATAATACAACAATAACCATTGCATCGTTCTCATACGAAATACACCAAGTAAACATACACGTCAAACAAACAACAAAACAATCGTTCACATAAATCAAATCACAAAACAAAGTTCATATCACTCACCTTAGAAATGAAGAGATCCGACAAGAAAGTCTCCCTTTTTGCGAGATCCAAAATCCTCCTCTTGATCCTCAAAAATTACAAAATATAATGTTGTGCAGCGAATGATGGTTGCACACCCACTTATATAGGCCGGAAATAATGATTTAGGGTTTTAGAAATGCATTTGCAAAATAGTTCTTCCAAAATATAACTTTACATATATAGCTCTGTTCTTGGAAACTCAATAAAAATCATTTAAATTAGGATTTAAAAGTAAAATATACTCATTAATCTCAACCGGTACTGTTCAAAACGTTCAGAAAATAGATTTTGCATTTTAACCCCTAAAAATGACAAATTTGCAAAAAATTCCTTCTTTTCTCAAAAATTGCAAATAGATCCAATTAATTTCAGAAAAAATCTGGAAAAATAATAAATAAATCCAAAATATTAAATAAGGATTTTCCATAAAGAAAATTTTACATTGAATTTCTCAAGAAACTATTTACACGTGTTTTGCACGTGTAAAAGTTAACTCTTTAAAAAAATATTTATTAAATCTTCCAGAAAATCATTTAATTCATTTTCTAATATTTAAAATTAATATTTGAAAATACGGGGTTCTACATCACTCCCTCCTTAGAAGAGTTCTGTCCTCAGAACTACTGCTAATGAGGTCCAAACAAACCCACCAACGAGGAATGAAAACACATGGATAGAAACATAATTTAAGGGAAATACGATCACACCAAAGAATGCATTCCATCAAAAGAAATACATCATACAGAAGAAACACAATCATGCAATGAATTCAGAAAATCGACCTTCCGCTGCGCAACTCTGATAACTTGCCATCGGAAGCCATGCCGCAACAACCTCTGAACTCCTGCATCCAACTCTGACCTTCTGCTCCATCCTTCCGAGAATCAGTAGCCACTCCCGCCTTAGAAAGGACATGACTAAGGATAGCCACCTCAAGACCTTGCCAGAAAACACCTCAAGCTCTACACTTAAGACTAGCAATAAATGGGCGACAAAAGTGCATGCAAGAAAACAGTATCAAATAAAACTTTTGTCTTTATTTCATTAATCCAAATAAATCTTGTTACATGAAGAAAATACTCAATCTTCAATTATTCCCCAAATAAAAGTTTTACTTAATACAAAAGAATGAATTTCTAAATTCTTGCACACACGAGTCACATTCCTGAGTTACCCGCATCCTCCTCAATCAATGCGAACACTCGCCCCTGACTCAGATCCTTGCCCTTCTCTGCACCATCTTTCCTTCAGCTACGGACAGCTTGGTCGAATGTGCCCTTCACGACCACAATGAAAACAAGTCTGCTTTGCCAACTTCGGACATGCTGACCTGTAATGAACTGCCTCCTTACAGTAGAAACAAGTCACTTCATGAGTTGCAGGTGCCTTCTGCACTGGATCACTGAACTTGCCCTGCTTCACTGGGAACTCCTTCCCATTCTGATCATCTGCTGGCCTCTTTTTCTTGTTCCAGGTCCCTTGCTTCTCCTGGAACTGGTCCATGTCTTCCTCAGTCATAGCTGCTCTTCTGACCAGCTTGTCGAACCTTCTAATGCCCAACGGGATCATTCTCGACCTCAAGTTTGGCCTCAAGCCCTGCTCAAACTTCTTGGCCTTCTTCGCCTCGTCAACGACCAACTCTGGTGCATACCTCGAAAGCTGAGCAAACTTGGTCTCATACTCCTGCACGGTCATGCTACCCTGCTGAAGATTCAAGAACTCGGTCGCCTTCTTCTCCTGAACATCCAGGGGAAAGAAGAGATCCCTGAATTCCTTTAGAAAAGCTTCCCAAGTCATCGGCTGATCTCCCAAAGTCCTCTTCAGCGATTCCCACCAAACACCAGTGTCCTTCTCCAGCTGCATCGTAGCCAACTTTACCTTGCTGGCTACCGGAGTCTCCGATACCTCGAAGATGGTCTCCATCCTTCTAATCCAATCGTCAGCTGCGGTTGGATCAGATTGCCCCTCGAAAACTGGCGGCCTCATCCTCTTAAAGGATTCGAACTGCTTGATAGGATCGGCATTAACCAATCCCGGTCCAGCTCCATGATTTTGCTGCTGATTCTGCTGTTAATTCTGACTTTGCGCCAAATTAAATGCCATTAGCGCATTTAGAGTCTGATACACCTTGGCGAATTCAGCCTCAAGATCAATTCCAGTTCCTCGAGAACTACCAGATACATCATCATTGTTACCACCATTCCTAGGCCTGGGTGCAACCATTCTGAATACTGCAAAACGAGGGAAAAGTTAGAGCATCACACGCATTTCACATTCACAACCATACCCTATGGCAAAACTTCAACCATACCCCAAACCATAACATTATGTTCTAACTCTATGTGATACTCACACTCTGATGTCCACACCTAGGTACTCACTCTCTAGTGTCCACACCTAGGTTGGTTTTCATACTATGTCTATTATTACTATTGAAGCATGCTCTGATACCAATTCTGTTGCGCCCCGAATTTCTAATATAATATCTTAGAAAATACGTGGCACAATCCCAGCATCAACTTCAATGTAATAGTACACATAGCCCAAAAACACAAATAATTTTATTCCAAACTTTTATTACAACAATCCTTTTCAAATGCAGCGGAAATACAAACACCTTGAATTACAACTTTTCTTTCTACAACACCTCTTTACAAAATTTTACACAAAGCTCTATTACATCAGTTTATCTCAAAACTATCTCAAGCATCCCAACCTCCAAGCACTAAGCAACAACCTGTAACACATGAGGCTAGAGATGATCCCTAACCCCCAAAACTAAAGGGGTCAGCCATAAATGGTATGAGTGACATAAAACAACAAACAACATAAATAAACGATAAGCATGGATTCTTAAACAACATGTACTGAACGAGAGAAACATATACTAAACATGTATTGTGAAGTAAGAAACGAGCGGAAAACATGAAAATATCAAGTGTAGCTCAACTAAGTGGTAGTAGCAGAAAATAGGAAAACACATGCATAAAACCAAGTCAAAAAAACACAATTTCTATATGCTGACTCTCTAATGCGTACTTGTCGGAGTCTATGCATCCCATTCTACATAGGTCCGATGCAAGCCCTTAACGTCTCCATACAATAGGGTGCAATAGAAGAAAAAGGTACAAGTAGTTATAGATCAAACTATTCAACACCGCAGTTCGGATACCCGGCTATCAATCACTCTCAATACCACAGAACGGATATCCGGTTATCAGTCACTCTCAACACCGCAGATCGAATACCCTGTTATCAATCACTCTCAGTGATTCTCAACACCGCAGAGTATACCCAATCCCGGAGATCAATGACTCTCAACACCGCAGAATATACTCGACTATCAATCACTCTCAATACCACAGATCGGATACCTGGTTATCAGTCACTCTCAACACCGCAGATCGGATACCCGGTTATCAATCACTCTCAGTGATTCTCAACACCGCAGAGTATACCCAACCCCGGAGATCAATGACTCTCAACACCGCAGAATATACCTGACCCCAAAGGTCAATGACTCTCAATATGTCCAAAATTCACTAATCCATCGTCAAACGGTCAAAGGAGAAATCTCTCCACTCAACAAGACCCAAGTCTTTAATAAATTCCATAATCCAAATCCAACAATAAAATATATTGAAAACGTATGTTCTATAGAAGAATAATATTTATAAGGGTAGGTTATAGACCCAAAACATTTAAAGAAATAGTCGTTTAAAGAACATCAAAACACCTTAGAAAAGTATCAGTACCAGTCGACTGCTAAAGGTCACTAGTCGACTGTCCAGAGTGAAAATTAACATCATTAAGAAGTAAGATCTAAGTGTCTACAGTCGACTGCAAAACTCACCAGTCGACTGTCCAGAGGAAAATCCAGTAATTTTAAGAAAATAAGTTAAGTATTATAAGTTGACTTATGAAAATCATAAGTTGACTTACCAGAGAATATAAGTTGACTTATAAAAGTCATAAGTCGACTTACCAGATCATAAGTTGACTTATAAAAACATAAGTCGACTTACCAGATCATAAGTTGACTTACAAAAACATAAGTCGACTTACCAGAGAGAACTTCCA
Organism: Hemerocallis citrina; assembly: GCA_017893485.1. NCBI lineage: Eukaryota > Viridiplantae > Streptophyta > Magnoliopsida > Asparagales > Asphodelaceae > Hemerocallis > Hemerocallis citrina. Next base: position 253,868,545 of record CM030359.1, read on the forward strand.
GAAATCTTTAAGAAATATTCTAAGTGTTATAAGTCGACTTGCAAAGTCATAAGTCGATTTAAAAGAGATTACAAGTCGACTTAAAAAGTCATAAGTCGACTTACCAGAGAAAAATCTACGATAACTTTGAAAAATAAATTCTAAGTGTGACAGTCGACTGAAAAGGGTCTAAGTCGACTGTCCATAGCAGATTTTCATGGAAACTAAAGATCATAGCAGCCGGGTCGTACCAGTCGACTGAAAGGTCTGCCAGTCGACTGTCAGCCTACAAACTACCAGGTTTTGGTTGTACATGATAATCAAAATTAGGATTTTCCAAAAGCAATCATCGTTTACTAAAATAATTTGTATTCAGGTAAAAACGACAATCTCAAATAATCCTCATTATGAATACATTACTCAAATCATCCAATATCTCAAAACTTAATTCTCATGTTCTTAACTCCTAATTCTTCCATTAGGATTCTCAATACTGAATTTTCTTCCACAACTCAAGACCAAAATCTGATTTGTAATCACAAGATCTAGATGTTCATCCGTCCAATCCCTTATTATCATAACCACACTCAAATCTTGAACATGTTTTCAAGCAATAAAGAATTCTTCAATCAAGATCTACTAAACGTTCATAGATTTCACATACATAATACAACAATAACCATTGCATCGTTCTCATACGAAATACACCAAGTAAACATACATGTCAAACAAACAACAAAACAATCGTTCACATAAATCAAATCACAAAACAAAGTTCATATCACTCACCTTAGAAATGAAGAGATCCGACAAGAAAGTCTCCCTTTTTGCGAGATCCAAAATCCTCCTCTTGATCCTCAAAAATCACAAAATATAATGTTGTACAGCGAATGACGGCTGCACACCCACTTATATAGGCCGAAAATAATAATTTAGGGTTTTAGAAATGCATTTGCAAAATAGTTCTTCCAAAATATAACTTTACATATATAGCTCTATTCTTGGAAACTCAATAAAAATCATTTAAATTAGGATTTAAAAGTAAAATATACTCATTAATCTCAACCGGTACTGTTCAAAACGTCCAGAAAATAGATTTTGCATTTTAACCCCTAAAAATGACAAATTTGCAAAAAGGTCCTTCTTTTCTCAAAAATTGCAAATAGATCCAATTAATTTCAGAAAAATCTGGAAAAATAATAAATAAATCCCAAATATTAAATAATAATTTTCCATAAAGAAAATTTTACTTTGAACTTCTCAAGAAACTATTTGCACGTGTTTTGCACGTGTAAAAGATAACTCTTTAAAAAATATTTATTAAATCTTCCAGAAAATCATTTTAATTCATTTTCTAATATTTAAAATTAATATTTGAAAATACGGGGTTCTACAAGTAGTGTCTGCCATCCACCAGAGTGTAGGAGCGCTTGTACATGACCCCCTCAACGAGCGTATATCGCTCGGCTCTCATTCTAACCTTCTTGGCTTCTCTAGGGTCTGAGGGGAGGATTCCCCTTTCGAGGAATTTGAACAGAGGCTTCATCCAGTTTTCCTCGTGTGTTTGGGGAGGTATCACCATGAGCTCGAGATTTCCTTCTTCAATGCTGGGTCTTAGGATGACCTCAATCAAAACGATTCGATCTAGTCCTTGGAGAGAAGCCGAAGCCAATTTTGATAGGGCGTCGCTTGCCCATTTTCTTCGCGAGGGATACGGAAGACTTCTACCTCCTGGAAGGTGGCTAGCAGCCCCTTTACCTTAGCTAGGTACTTAACCATTCGGTCATTTCGGGCTTCGTACTTTCCAGAAACTTGTTTTACCACTAACTTTGAGTCACTAAATATCTTGACGCACCGAGCACTAGCTTTATGGGCCAGGAATAGACTGGCTACGAGAGCTTCATACCCTGCTTCATTGTTAGATGCTTGGACGTTTATACAGTGTGAAAACTGGAGAATGAAGTCGTCGGGACCAGCTAGGATGACCCCCGCTCCACTTCCCTCAATACATGAGGATCCATCAACATAAACGGTCCAGAATGGGAGTTCTTTTCCTTCCTCACATGGGTCAAGTATAATGTTTTTCACGATGAATTCTGCAAGGGCCTGAGCCTTAATAGTAGTCCTCGGCGGATAGATTATGTTGTGTTGGCTTAACTTGATAGACCACTTCATTTGACATCTCGAGATCTCTGACCTATGCAATACCTGCTTGAGAGGATGGTCGGTAAGAACGACCAATGAGTGGGCTTAGAAGTACGGGCAAAGCTTGTAGGCAGCCATGATCAGGGCGTAGGCCATCTTCTCTATATTTGAATAGCAGAGTTCAGCATTTCGGAGGACTTTACTCACATAGTAGATTGGCCTTTGGACTGTGTATTCTTCCTTTACCAGGACGACACTAAGGGTTTGATCTGATGTGGCAAAGTAGAGATAGAGACTTCTCCTAGTTTAGGCTTGCTCAGGAGTGGAGGATTGACTAGGAACGCCTTGAGTTGGTCGAAGGATTCCTACTGGGATTTTCCCCATTCAAAGCCTTTTGCCCCTTTTAGAGCTTTGAAGAACGGGAGACACTTTTCCCCTAATTTAGAGAGAAAGTGCCCTATAGCAGCGAGATGCCTTGTGAGTCTTTGTACTTCCTTGACAATGGATGGTGGAGCCATATTCAATTTAACTAGGAATTTGCCGGAAGACACCCTGATGGCGCACTTAGACGGGTTGAGCCTCATATTGTGCTTCCGCAAGATGTTGAATGCTTCCTGAATATCGATCACATGGTCTTTCTTGCTGAGGCTCTTCACCAACATATCATCCACATAAACTTCCATATTCCTTCCGATCTGAAGACCTTGTTGACGAGGCACTGATAAGTTGCTCCGACATTCTTTATTCCGAAAGGCATGACACGGTAGCAGTAAAGACCTTGATCTGTTGTGAAAGAGGTCTTTAGAATATCGGGGGGGGGGGGACATTTTGATCTGATTGCATCCGGAGAAGGCATCCATAAAGCTTAAGAGCTCATGACCGGAAGTGGCGTCTATTAGGGCATCGATTCTAGGGAGGGGAAACGGGTCCTTTGGATATGCCTTATTCGGGTATGTGAAGTCGATAAAAATTCTCCATTTTCTGTTGGCCTTTTTTACCATTACAAAGTTGGAGAGCCACTCAGGGTAGCTAGCCTCTTGGATGAACCAGGCCGCTAGAAGTTTATCCACTTCCTCTTTAATAGCCTATTGTCAGTCCGGAGCGAATTTGCGATGCTTCTGCTGGATGGGTTTAGATTCTACGGCTATTCTGAGATGGTGCATGAGCAATTCTACTGATATACCAGGCATGTCGGTAGCGGTTCAGGTGAACAGGTCATTGTTCCCCCTAATGCATTGAACAATGTCTGCTTTGACTTGGTGAAGGAGGACTTTGCTCACTTGGAACTTCCTGGTTGGGTCTCCTTCTGAAAAAGGAACCACTTCTAACTTATCTACTGGCTCAAAGACGGCTTGGTTGCCCCCTTAGGGGAGCTTTAAGGTTTCGAGGGAGAGGACCGTACCCCCCACCGAAGTCATATAGCACTTTTGAGCAATCTCTTGGCTTTCCCTGACTTCACCCACCCCCGCCGAGGTAGGGAATTTCATCTTCATATGGAAAGCTGAGGGTATGGCGTGAAGTGCAGCTAGGCCGAGCCGACTAAGGATGACATTGTATGCAACCTTTACATCGAAAACCATGAAATCCATTTGCTCTGTTCGGGTTGTTGGAGTTTTGCTAGTGGTTACATCAAGAGTGATGACTCTCTCGATGGTTACTAGCACCCTAGAGAATCCGTGGAGGGTGTAGCCGATAGGTTTCAGATGATCTCGAGACAGCTTAAGGCCCTGGAAAGACTCCAGAAAGAGGATATTAACGGAGCTGTTGTTGTCGACTAGGATTCAGAGTACTTCATGGTTGGCCATGTGGAGACTCACTACGAGCGCATCACAATGAGGCGTTTGAACGCCTTCTAGGTCTCTCTCTGAAAAAGTCAAGGGGACTCTGAAGCCCTTGAGTGGAGGGTGGTTCTGCACTGAGTTAACTTCTCGAATGAAGGCTTTTCGGGAGGAGTTCGACTCTATCCCTATTGGGACTCAATGGATGAGGTGGAGGATCGCCTCTTGTTCAGAGTCCTAGTACTCGGCAGGTCTTTCAGCTCGCTTGTTAGCCCCCTAGGCGGAGGAGGACCAACTCTGTCCTTCCTGACAAACTTGGCCAGTTTCCCTCACTAAATGAGTGCTTCGATCTCCTCTTTATGGGCCCAACAATCATCCATGTTGTGGTCATGGTCCCTATGAAAATGGCACCATTTATCTCTGTTCCTCTTCTTACCAGGGGTATTCATCTTCGGGGAGGTTGGAGCAATCCTTCCTTGTCGATCTCCATGAGGATGGCCGAGACACTGGCATTAAGAGGGGTGAACTTTTCGAAACGAGGAAGAGGATGACACTGACCACTATTGTCTTTTTGAAGCTTCTTGGTACCTTCTTCATCCGCACCCTTCCGTTTGTTCCCAGATAGGGGCTCCTTCTGGTCATGGGGATGGAAGGCTTCTGCGGCTCGAATGTACTTCTCACTCCTCAACAGGAGCACCAAGAAGTCCCGGAGAGGCTTCTTGGCGAGGGATGCCTTCAGGTCAGGCTTGGTTGGTGTTGTGTCGGAACGCTGTTGAGGCCACTGACTGGTCGAGAGAGGCGATAGACTAAGCTTTGGTGGTAAAGTGCCGAACATAGTCCCTCAGACGTTCACCCTTTCTTTGACTGAGTGCTAGCAAAGATGCACTTGTTTTCTCAGCTCGATGGCTGCTGATGAAGTGACTGAGGAAGAGCTCCTCAAACTGGTCAAACGAGAAGATAGAGGCTGGAGACATACGTGAGTACCATTCTCTCACAGGTCCCTTCAACGTGGCTAGGAAGGTCTTACAGAGGAGCACATCTGAGGCATAGTGAATCATCATGAGAGTTTTGAAACTCTCGATATGATCAGCTGGGTCTGATTCCCCGTTATAAGATTAAAAGTGGGGGGGCCTTGAAGTTCTCGGGAACCTAGAGCTTCCATGATGGCTCTGGAGAAGAGAGGTCTGCTATCGCGAAAATTATTGGTCAGTTGTTCTTCTTCGTAATTGATTCTGTCCAAATGCTTTTCCATCTCCCTGAGACGGCGATGGACCGAGTCATCCCTTTGGTCAAATTTAATCCACCCTTGAGACTCTCCTGCATGAGGGGTGACACGAGGAGGGCTAGGTACACATAGGTCACGGCTCTGAGCGAGTTAAAGACTCGCAGAATGTCATCTTTGAAATTTCGAAATTTCGCCTGAGTGACTGGTGCCTCTCCGCCCTGGGATTGAGTGCTGCGAGTTGATGAACGAAGGTGGCTCGTTGGGGTGAGACTCCTTTGCTGACTATGAGGAGGGGACCCTCTCCGAGTCCTTGTGGAGAGGGATCTTCTGGGCCTCGCCCTTTGGGGAGAACGACCCCTCTGACTTCTACGATGACCAGGGTTGCACTCGACAATATATGACAGTCGATTGCCAAAAGGGTAGTTGAACACAACCGTAAGCTCTGCTCTCTAACTTGGTGAGACTTAAAGCAATCGAATGCCATGTTTCACAATCAACCGCGAAGATGCATAGTCGAAAAAATAGGCAACAACTGAGATCTAAACTTTTGTGAACCTATGTATATTGTAAGGTGTACGATTTTATGGTTAATTCCAAATATTATTCTATCAGGAAAAGAGGGATTTAGCAGCCATTTTTTAGAGAGGGAGTAGGATAAGAACTACACACTGTGGTGGTGAGATCTTGAGTAATTGTAAATATGTTTCTCTTCTTATTCTCTAGTGGAAATCACAAGATTGCCACTGCGCTGAAAAATGGGTATTGCATTAGGTGAATCTCAATAAAAGACTCGTGCATTTGTGTGTGGTTGGCTTCGTTTGTTTGTCTTTCTTTGATTCGATTACTTGTTGCATTTCAAATTGGGTATTGAACTCAAAAAAGCGGTATAAGAGCACCATGTTGATTTTCAAATGAGAGACAAGGGGAAAGTCGAACGGTTCGAGGGAATAGAGTTCTCGATGTGGAAGATCCAGATGATAGCCTATCTCCGATAGAAAGATCTAGATGATCCATTCTTTGGCACTCATTCATAAGCAGTGGAGGTAGATCTAGTTGCATTGGTGGCTTGGAATCATTTAGATCAGAAGGTGCTTGGAAAATTTCAGTTGTCACTGAGTAGGAATGTAGTGCCCCGAATTTTCAATAAATAAAAGCAGAAATAAGTGGCACAATTTCCAGAACCAACTCAATTGCAATCATAAACACAATATCAAATACAAGACAAATTTAAAACTTTTTTATTACATCTCTTCTTATAAAAACACAGCGGAATTAAATACATAAATTACAATATTTTTTACAACACATAGAATCTTCAATTTGCATTTATACTCCAAGCTTTATTTGTATCAATGCTAACCATAATTGAAAACCCTGCAAAAATCTACTGAAAAGTGGGCACGTTAGTTAAATGTAACTGACTTCAACTATAGTAATAGTGATACTTCTAAATCTCACAATAAAAAACTTAATGAACATTAATAAAATAATAATAAATGATACATAAACAATAACAAATGAAACATAGAACAACAAGTGAAGCATGATATCATAGCAATAGTAAATGGAAAATAAAACAACATTCAATGAAGCGTAAAACAACAAGTGAAGCTAGGCTAAGTGTCATGTGTATGAGATGAAACCAGAAAACAAGCATGTATAAAACAAGTCAAGAAACACAAATTCATAATGATTCCTAATGCTTACTTGTTGGATTCTATGCATCTCATACTACATTGGTCGATGCAAGCCCTTATTGTTCTCCACTTTATAGGGTTCAATCCCTCGTTATGAAACTAACCTACTACGGTAATACTTTATGATTTAGATTATTCTGTGAGTATCTAGTACCATGCCCCGATAATTCTTGAGAATCAACTTCCCATCGCGAAGTGATTTTGGGTACACTCCCTCACACCCCGATAATTCTAGAAATTGAAACCCACGCCGCAAGCCATGTAACGCCCTTAATACCAAAATATAGTAATCCGTAGCTCAACAGGATCTACACTTCACTTCGTACAATTTTACAAAAAATTTTGAAACTTTTATTACATCAAGTTCTTTTACAACAACAACGCAGCGGAAAAATAATGAATTACTACATGATTAACTGTACAATTTAAACATCAATAACTTAAAGCGGGAAATGATCTTTAGCATTCAATCATCTTTATATCTTCTTGTAAATCCAAAGCCTGCATTTGAAACTGTGGGCATTTCAGTTACTTATAACCGACGCAATATTATACACGGCCATCCTCGCTATGCCGAAAATATAACGACTTAATTATTTTAACATACACAAACTTGAATGTAAAGAAAAAGTGTGAAAGTGACTATTCTAAACATGTCAGTGTATGCAAGATGCCTTAATGTCTAATGCATGTGTTTATGCTAAATGACACTGTGGTAGGGTAAAAATGGCCTGGAGGCCCCACCAGGGCCCAATACAGCTCTCACTCAAGAAAGGTAAAAATAGCATTCTGGTTCGGCCTCGAACCACCGCAGGGTCGGCGCCGAACCTCACGCTCACCACTGCAGAACTGGCCTCCTCGTCTCCGACGGGCTTCAGCGGTCCTCGGCCTCCGATCCATGACAGCTCCACAGGCCGTCCCCCCCTCTCTGGCAAAGCGGGGGGATGACCTGGCACCGCCTAGGCCCTCCGATTCTCCCAGAAGCACAGAAGACCCATGATCTGCCCTGTCAGCCCCAAATACCACCAAGGGCTTTGCCACATCAGCCCTATACCACTCCTGGTATTGCCACGTCAGCCCTAAACCCCCTGGGCCTTCTGCCACGTCAGGCCCATGGGTTTCCGGGTTCAGACCCGGCCCCCAAGCTGATCCAAACCCGGTTGGGATTCTCTATAAATACTAGACCCTCACCCACCTTTTGAGGTAATCAATCTTTTTCCACTTAAATTCACCTAGTTATTGCTACTCTCTCACAGAGACTGACTAGATCGTCGGAGGGTCTGCCACCGGGACAAACCCCGGTGTTTCAGGACCGTCTGTAGGTACACAAGACCTCGGATCCGAATCCTCTGATCCGAGCCCAGATCTCCGAATCACCCCGAGGTCGCCACAGGTTCCGCCCGGTCAGCCAAGGGTCGTCAGACGAGCAGCATTCTCCTTCAAATACAAATTGAGTCCGAACTCACACCTGGTGCATCCACACGTCTCCCAGAAATAAACCGCATCAGGTTGGCAGCCGTCTGTGAGAACACTGCTTCAGAAGCCGACCCGAGCCCGACCATCAAGCGACCTCGATAGCCGAACTCCTATGGCCTCCAGAGGCCAGGGGGCTGCGTCCTCCGTCAACCGATGGGACACACCCCCACCAAACACCAATGCCGGGCCACGCGCATCAAGGCACGGAGATTCCCATCAGGGATCCCGGCGGAGCGCCACCCGTACAGTCCAGCCCGACCTACGGGGAGTAATCGTCAACCTGACAGATTATCCGCAATAGGCGAAGGGCCGTTTCCAACCCGACCCCGAACCATCCGAGACCGCCGCCCGAGGGACGGAGATCGGCACTCAGCCGCATCGGAAGGCAGCCTTCAGACCAACCACGCCGGATCGAGGGAGCCCCCGCCACTCACGAGGAGTTCCAAGACTTCCGGAGAGAAATTCTCGGGGCCCTCCGACGGACCCCCGGGAAGGAAACCCTCCACTCCCAAACGGGGTCGGATGTCGAGACCAGCGCATCGCGCCCTTCAACAAACCAGCCAGAAGACGATGGCATACTCCTAAGACGCCTCCAAGAGATGGAGGATCGCCTCGATCATATAGGAGACGGCGACCGACGGGCGGCCCAGAGGTACAGACCTGTCCGACCTCCCTTCTCCGCCCCCATCCTCCAGGCAGAAAAACTCCGGAACTTCCGACCTCCTCAATTCGAGACCTACGACGGCGAGGGAGATCCTGCTGATCACATAGAGGGCTTCAAAACCCTCATGATGATTCACAGCGCCTCGGATCCCCTGCTGTGCCGAGCCTTCTCGGCCACCCTTCGAGGTCCGGCTCGTGAATGGTTCTCGAAGCTCACCCCCGGCTCCATTTACTCCTTCGACCAACTAGAAGGCAATTTTCTTGCTCACTTCGTCACCCGCCGGAAGGCAGAAAGGACCAGCGCCTCTTTACTTGGGCTCAGACAGGTAGACAGAGAGTCCCTCAGAGTGTTCGTTCGGAGGTTTACCACAGAAGCAAGGGCGGTCTCCTCCCTTGATCCAGGCGTCGCCTCTGCGGCCTTTCGGCACAACGTCCGTCATGGACAGCTGAAAGCTTCTCTGGCGAAGAGACCCCCCATCGACTTTCCCGACCTCCTCAACAGGGTCGAGAAATACATTAGAGCAGAAGAGGCCCTTAACCCCGAAGATACCCGGGAGGCCATCGGGAAGGGAAAGAGGAAGGTCGAAGAGGTCGAACCATCAAAGAAAGCCCCGAGGGACGCGGGGGCCATGAAGAAGGTCCCGCCGGTCCCCCGCTTCGAGAGATACACTCCCTTGACCCATAATATATCCGCCATCCTCTTAGAAATCGAAGACAAAGGCATCGTCCGACTACCTCCCCGACCTAATAGCAACAGGAATCAAGACCAGCGCTTCTACTGTCGCTTCCACAGAAATCGTGGGCATGATAACGATCAATGCCGAGCCCTAAAAGACAAAATTGAGGAACTCGTCTCACAAGGGTTCCTCCGACAGTTCACCCGAGAAGGCCAACAGGATCGGCGAGATGATAGGAGCCGGAGACTTTCGCCTCCGAACCATACGTCGACCCACCTCCGTGAACAGGATCTCGGGTCCAAAGGAACCATGGATACGCCATTCATCTTGCACTATGTCCAAGGGGGGCCGATGGGAGGAGGGTCGAATACACCCCTGATGCGGTTTATTTCTGGGAGACGTGTGGATGCACCAGGTGTGAGTTCGGACTCAATTTGTATTTGAAGGAGAATGCTGCTCGTCTGATGACCCTTGGCTGACCGGGCGGAACCTGTGGCGACCTCGGGGTGATTCGGAGATCTGGGCTCGGATCAGAGGATTCGGATCTGAGGTCTTGTGTACCTACAGACCGTCCTGAAACACCGGGGTTTGTCCCGGTGGCGGACCCTCCGACGATCTAGTCAGTCTCTGTGAGAGAGTAGCAATAACTAGGTGAATTTAAGTAGAAAAAGATTGATTACCTCAAAAGGTGGGTGAGGGTCTAGTATTTATAGAGAACCCCAACCGGGTTTGGTTCCATTTAGAGGCCGGATCTGGACCCGAAAGCCCATGGGCCTGACGTGGCAGAGGGCCCAGGGGGTTTAGGGCAGACGTGGCAATACCAGGGGCGGTATAGGGCTGACGTGGCAAAACCCTGGGTGGTATTTGGAGTTGACAGGGCAGATCATGGGGCTCCTGTGCTCCTGGGAGGATCTGAGGGCCTGGGCTGCGCCAAGTCATCTTCCTTCTACACCAGGATGGTAGGACGGCTTGGAGGGCCGTCGTGGATCGGAGGCCGAGGGCCATAGTCGCTCATCGGATACGAGGAGTCCAGATCTGTGGGGGTGAACTGGAGACTCGACGCCGACCCTGTAGTGGAGGTTCGGTGCCGAACTGAAGGTTCGGCGCCGATCTGGACCACTGTTTTCACCATTTCTGAGTGAGAGTTGTATCGGGCCCTGGTTGGGCCCTAAGCCATTTTTACCCTACCACACAAGCCCCCCACTCCTACGGGGGTGCGGGAGCTAGCCGTGGAGGAGTGTCTACGGGTGTAAAAAATGGGATGGCGAACCCCTGGGTCTTCCTGAGGGGGGCGTCCTGATTGTCTAGAGCAATCCTCGAGCCGGCGAGAGCCTGTTAGGCGGTAAGGTTGATGGCGAGCCGTTGCTTCCTCCTGAGAAGAGTACCTCGGCGCTCAACCGAACCTCGAGAAGACGAGGGATTATGTGTCGGCAAGGGTGATGGCAAGCCGGTGATTCTTCCTGAGAAGAAGGCCCTGGTGCTAGACCCGACCTCGAGCTGGCGAGGGACTTATGGGCCAACAAGGGGGATGGCAAGCCGTTGTTTCTTCCTGAGAAGAGTACCCTGGTGCCAGACCGAACCTCGGGATGAGGAGGGATTATGGGTCGGTAAGGGTGATGGCGAGCCGGTGGATCTTCCGAAGAAGAGTACCCAGGTGCCAGACCGGACCTCGAGCTGGCGAGGGATTACTGGTCGGTAAGGGTGAAGGCGAGCCGTTGTTTCTTCCTGAGAAGAGTACCCTGGTGCTCGACCGCACCTCGAGAAGACGAGGGATTATGTGTCGGCAAGGGAGATGGCAAGCCGGTGATTCTTCCTGAGAAGAAGGTCCTTGTGCTGGACCCGACCTCGAGCTGGCGAGGGACTTATGGGCCAACAAGGGGGATGGCAAGCCGTTGTTTCTTCCTGAGAAGAGTACCCTGGTGCCAGACCGAACCTCGGGATGAGGAGGGATTATGGGTCGGTAAGGGTGATGGCGAGCCGGTGGATCTTCCGAAGAAGACTACCCAGGTGCCAGACCGGACCTCGAGCTGGCGAGGGATTACGGGTCGGTAAGGGTGAAGGCGAGCCGTTGTTTCTTCCTGAGAAGAGTACCCTGGTGCCAGACCGAACCTCGAGACGAGGAGGGATTATGGGTCGGTAAGGGTGATGGCGAGCTGGTGGATCTTCCTGAGAAGAGTACCCTGATGCCAGACCGAACCTCGAGATGAGGAGGGATTATGGGTCGGTAAGGGTGATGGTGAGCCGTTGTTTCAGAGGGATTGAGCGGGGTGGTCTGCTGCCTTGGCGGTGCTTTTATCGGGTGGCACCACTCCGGGGGTTTCGACTGCCGAGGTCGTAAGCCCCGATTTGTTCGCGGGTGAGAGGTGAGCCAACCGAGCCCTGGAGCTTTAAATCTTAAGTAAAGCATTGCCCCCCCCCCACCCCCCCCGATTCCTCCATCTGAACCGACCCCTGCACAGGGTTGCCAGCTTGGCGCTGGGTGACGTTAGCAGCGCACGTTTCGAGGTCGTGGCGTGATTCTCTAGGTGGCAGTTGCACGTCAATCGGTGAATAGTAACTGCGGAAATCGAGGAGTCGTTTCTATCCCCTATAAATGTTCTCCCCTCTCCTTTCATCGCCCACTTTTTTCTTGCTCCTTACTCTTCACAAAATCCTCTAACTCTTCAGTGTTCGTCTCTTCAGTTTCCTGCAGTAGGCCCGTTCTTCCGAAGCGATCTCAGTTTAACAGGTAAGTCCGTTTTAGCTTAGACACAGATGGAAAGGGCTCAGTCTGGCTCGTCGGTATCGACGTCTGGGGGGGAGTGAAGCCTGTCTTCAAATCGACCTCGTGGGAGGAGACGGTAAGCGAGGAGGAGGTGGTACATGAAGTGAAGCCGTTGCGATCTCGGAGGCATTTCGTGGTGGACAGTAGCAATTCCGAGGAGGAGGGCGGTAGTTCAGAAGAAGTCCGGACCCCAGGGTTGGCTTCCGGAGAGGGGGGCGGTTCTGAAGGGGATGCCGCCGAAGGGCCTCGGAATCCGGCCGGTCTGGCACGATTGTCTACACCCTCGCCGGAGCGAGCCAAGAAGAAGAAGAGGGCTCCGAAGAAGAAGAAGGAGTCGGGGATCGGCGGCTCGAGTCAGGTACCCGTTTACGGTGATCTGACGATAGGATCGTCTGTACAACCCAAACTCTTCCGTTGCTATCCCGACGATCTCTCCGATAAGGAGCTCTCTGGGGTCCAGCCGTCGTTGCCGAGCCGAAAGAGGGTGAAGGTGGACGCACACCCGACAGTTCTGGAGGTAGGTGACTTAGGGGCTCTGCAGTTGGCATACTACATTGGGTCCAACTATGAGCTTCTGCTGCCGAACTCTACTCTTCAGCCGACCGACCCCCTGCCGGATAGGTATTGCGTCTTCCCTGTGGACGCCTTTATCTCCGGACTGAGGCTGCCGATCCACCCATTCGTTCGGGAGGTGCTGAATTGGGCGTCTTTGGCACCGATGCAGTTTGGGCCGAACTCCTGGAAGCAGATCGTCTGCTTCGTGCTGATGTGTGAAGAGCAGAAGGTGCCCCTGCGGCTGAATGTGTTCTGAGCGATGTTGATGATCGGCTCATCGTCAGAGGGAGTGTACTATATTTCGCCTCGTGGTAAGGGGAAGGTAGTCCACGGTCACCCGGATTCTATCAAGTTTTGGAAGAAGAAATATTTGGTGATTCGGAGTGAGGATCCTTGGGATATTCCCACGCGGTGGAACCATTCTAAGCCGAGCTATGAAACGCTGAGGCGGGGGACCTGACGGCTGAGGAGTGGAGGTTTGTTGAGCGCCTCTGTCTGTCGTACAGCATCAATTGGGCGAAGGTGACAGAGGCCCACCTGGCGAGAGCTGGACTGAGCCCGGCCGTACTTTCTAGTATGTGGTTGTTTCCTTTCTCTCGATCTTCTTGTACTTTCTTGCTCATTGTTCTTAATGGATTTTTTTACAGATATGGATGAAGAATCGATTAGGGCGCTGAGGCTCGCCATGAAGAAGAAGAAGGTCGAGAAGAAGGGGGACGCGGTGAAGACGACCGAATTGTCCCAGGTGGTCTCCGAGGCCCCAACTCAGCCTAGGGCCAAAAGGACTCGTTCGGAGACAGGCGGGGACGCGGTGGTCCAGGGAGGCTCGGATCAGGGCAGGGCTACTGACCTTGATAAGGGGAAGGGTCCCCTGGTGGATACCGGGATAGAGGAGAGACTTCGGCGACCGTGGGTGCCGAATTGGTCGATCCGAGAGGGTGATTGCCTGGTCCAAGGGCGCCAGGCCGTGGAGGTTGCCGATAAGCTGGCGACCCCCCGGGACCGTTCGGATATGAAGGCCCAGACCCTGGACGAGGCGTACGTGCGTCTTGTGCAGGCCAATGTGCTGGTAAATCAACCGAACCCATTTGCTCTAAGATCATGTCATTTAAGACAGGTTTCTTAGTATTGTTGGGATATTGCAGGCGACCGTGCAGGGGGCCCACGTGAGAGGCCTTTATGAGGCGGCTTTGCAGCGAGAGCGAGACCGGGCTGACAAGGCCGAGCAGGAGGTGAAGGAGTTGAAGGTAGAGCTCGAAGGCTCTCATGGGAGGGAGACGGAAATGAAGGCGGCCTTCGACAAGGAAAAGGAGGAATGGGTGAAGACGATGGCGGCTCAGGAGAAGAGGTCGGCGAAGGAGAAGGATGAGGTGACGGAGTCGTGTCAGCTCCTGGTGATCAAGGCCCAGGACAACTGTTATGCAAAGGCCCTCAGTCATGTGAGGCACTTCTATCCTACTATCGACCTGTCCCACTTCGAGTTTGATATGGAGATTGAGGGGACACCGAAGACCCCTGGCGAACATGAGCCCGATGGTGACCAGGCTGCCGACCCCCCCGTGAACCCGACCGACACTGAGGTGGGAAAACTAGTTGTATAATTTTTTGTCCTTCTTTTTCCTTCTCTTGATTGTATTTGCCTTCTGCGGACTGGCCACCGCATTTTTTGTATGGAGAAACTAAATTTATAAAAAGGGGGTTTTTGGCTGGCCAAGTGTTTTGACCTTGAATACTTCTGAACCTCCTTGCTTATGCGTTTTGAGTGGGCTGGTTCTCTTGTAGGTTATGGCTCCCCCTCCTGAGGCGGACCCCCGTCGTTCCGACGTGGCTTGGCTTCGGAGCAAGGTTGAGGCCCTGGAGGCCACTTTGGTTCGGTACCGAAAGGGGGCCCGTGATACCGATGCGGCTTTCAATTACTACAGGAATAAGTCTGAGGCCCTTAGTGAGGAGGCAAGCCGGCTGAGGAGGGCGATTGCGGATCGGGAGCTCGGGGGTGCCGGTCTCAGATATACTATGTCTAGTTCCTCGGTGCAGAGGCCCTCCTCTGAAAAGCTACTTCATGATGTGATAGTGGAGAAGGAGATGGAGATACACCGTTATAGGACGATGTTGGGTGTCTCGCTATCTTCCTCGGGGGGTAGGCGAGCGGAGGGGGTTCCCTCTGCGATGCTTTTGATGGAGCGTATGCGATCCGTTGACGCTCAGAGCTCCGTGGCCGGTGTGTCGACTGTGGCAGAACTGAAGGACCGTCATGATGAAGAGAGAGCTCCAAGTCGTTCGGTCGGAGTGATCCCGCCCCTCGCTGGATCCGAGGAGCCCTAAGGCGGCGATTTCCTTTAGTTTGAGATGAGTGGAGTGGTCTTGTAACGGTTGTTGTTTGTTTTCCCCGAATAAAATAAAAGAATATGAAATAAAGAAATCTTTTCCTTCTTTGCTCTGGTCAGCGGTGTGGTGAAGGGCGGTGGAGGCGAGGTCTGGCCCCGCGGATTCGTGAGGGATCGACGTGGGGCAACGGAAAGACTCCCTGGCCCGGAGCTGGGTCGACCCGACCGGGGCTCTTGGGGACGATACCGGAGCGTGAACCTGGGTGCCGATCCCATTGTTCGGTACCCGGTCGGAGTTTGCCGAGGAATTTGGATTTTGAAAAAAAAGAGACTTCTTATATACCAGATAGGGAGGGCCCTTGAAGTGGCCCTTTACATATGAAAGCTTACATCAGTTTTACTTTACTATAGTCAGGCTGTGACCTAGGCTCGCTCTTCCAGGAATTTCATCAGGTGCTCGGCGTTCCAGGGTCGGCTGATGGGTCGGTCGTCCATATCTGCCAGTCGGTATGTACCAGGGCGGACAGCCTCGACTACACGGTATGGGCCTTCCCAGTTGAGAGCCAATTTCCTCTTCTTGGTTGGATCGGAGACAGATAGCTTACGTAACACCAGGTCCCCTGCCCTGATGTTTGTGGGGCGGACCTTCTTGTTGTAAAACTTCGCGATCCGTTGCTGGTAGATGCTTCTTCGGATTGAAGATTTCTCTCGTACCTCGGCGACGAGGTCCAGGTTGGCCCTCAGGCCGGACGCATTGTCAGCTTCATCGAAGGCTATGATCCGGGGAGAGGGTAATCCGACCTCGACGGGGATGACTGCCTCAGTCCCGTAGGTCAGACTGAATGGTGTTTCCCCCGTGGGGATCCTCTTGGTGGTTCGGTGTGCCCATAGTACGCTGGGCAGTTCCTCGACCCACAGCCCTTTGGGGGAACTGTCGAGGCACTTTTTGAGGCCGTCGAGGATTTGCCGGTTCGCGTTCTCCGCTTGGCCGTTGGACTGAGGGTGGCAAATGGCTGAGAAACGTTGCTGGATGCCGATGTCTGTGCAGAAGGTTTGGAAGTTTTGACCTTGGAACTGGGTTCCGTTGTCAGTGACGAGGACTCGAGGGATTCCGAACCGGCAAATGATGTTCTTCCAAAAGAACTGTTGCACTTGTCGTTCGGTGATGCTGGACAGTGGTTCGGCTTCGATCCACTTGGTGAAGTAGTCGATGGCAACGATCAGGAATTTCTTTTGTCCCACTGCTGGGGGGAAGGGCCCCACAAGGTCCATACCCCACATAGCGAAGGGCGTAGGGCTTGCCAGGGACCGGAGATTGGCTTGAGGAAGCCTTTTGATAGGGGAGAATCTTTGGCAGGGGCCGCACCTCTTGACCAAGTCTAGCGAGTCTTGGAGCATGGTTGGCCAATAGTACCCCTGATTCAGGGCCTTCTGAGCAAGCGTCCTGCTCCCCATGTGGCATCCGCCGATCCCCTCGTGCAGGTCTCTGAGGGCGTAGCTGGCCTCGTCGCTGGTGAGGCAGCGGAGGTAAGGTTTGCCGTCGGCCAAGGTGTACGAGCGTTTGAAGAGGATGTCATCGATCATGACAAACCTTTCAGCTCGGACTCTGACTCGTCTGGCCTCGGCTCTGTCTTCAGGAAGCTCGGCATTGATTAAGAACCTTCTGATGGGAGTGGTCCAGTCGTCCGGGTTGGTCCCATCTTGCACACACATCGCTTCCGGCTCCGGGTCACTGATACTTGGTTTCAGGAGGACTTCTATGAGCACCGTCTGATCGAGGCCCTCGAAGGAGGAAGAGGCAAGTTTGGATAACGCATCTGCTTGAGCGTTCTGTTCCCTGGGGACTCTGATAACCGCGGCGCAGTTGAAGGATGCCAGGAGTCGCTTGACTGCCGTCAAATATTTCATCATGCGTTCATCGCGGGCTTCGTATTCTCCGGTGATCTGATTGACCACGAGTTGAGAATCACTAAAGGCCCGAATTTGCTTGGCCCCGGCTCGGCTGGCGAGGGTCAATCCGGCGATCATGGCCTCGTATTCTGCCTCGTTGTTGGAGGCTGGAAAGTTGAGGCGGAGGGAGTAT
The DNA here is from genome assembly GCA_017893485.1 of Hemerocallis citrina. Taxonomy (NCBI): domain Eukaryota; kingdom Viridiplantae; phylum Streptophyta; class Magnoliopsida; order Asparagales; family Asphodelaceae; genus Hemerocallis; species Hemerocallis citrina. The sequence continues at coordinate 253,885,911 of CM030359.1, forward strand.
TGAAGTAGGAATTGGTCGGGGCCACGAAGGATGATGCCCGCCCCACTTCCCGTTTCGCATGACGAGCCGTCGACGAAGACCTTCCAGGTCGGATCCGATCCCTCGAGGCCAGGCTGCTCGGAGACGGTGCACTCCGTTATGAATTCGGCGAGAGCCTGTCCTTTAATGGCCGCCCTTGGCTGATAGCTGATGTCGAACTGGCTCAGCTCGATTGACCACTTGACTAAGCGGCCGGAGTTTTCGGGCTTGTGAAGGACAGTCTTTAGTGGTTGGTCGGTCAGTACTTGGACGGAGTGGGCTTGGAAGTAAGGGCGAAGCTTCCGGACTGCCATGACCAGCGCATAGGCCACCTTCTCTATCTTTGCGTATCTCGTCTCTGCTGGGAGGAGCACTTTGCTCACATAATACAGTGGCTTTTGAACCCCTTCCTCCTCTCGGACGAGGACGGCGCTGAGAGCGTTGTCCGAGGCGGACAGGTAGAGCCACAGAGGCTCGCCCGGCTCGGGCTTGCTGAGGAGAGGCGGGCTGGCGAGGTATTGCTTTAGCTGTTCGAAGGCTTCTTGTTGAGGGGTACCCCACTCGAAGCCCCCTTTTCCGCGCAAGGCCTTGAAAAAGGGGAGAGACTTCTCTCCTGATTTGGAGAGAAAACGGCCGATTGCCGCTAATCGACCTGTGAGCCTTTGAACCTCCTTGACATTCCGGGGCGGGGACATGTCAATAATGGCTTGGATTTTCTCGGGGTTTGCTTCAATGCCGCGTTGGCTGACGATGAACCCCAGGAACTTCCCCGTGGAGACGCCGAAGGCGCATTTGGCCGGGTTGAGTCTCATGTTGTGGCGTCGGAAGACACCGAAGGCTTCCTCGAGGTCGGCGACGTGATCCGGCCCAACCCGGATTTTGACAAGAATGTCGTCGACGTACACTTCCACATTGCGGCCGATCAGGTCTTTGAAGACTCTGTTGACGAGTCGCTGGTACGTGGCTCCAGCGTTTTTCAGCCCGAAGGGCATAACGCGGTAACAATAAAGGCCCTGGTCGGTGACGAATGAGGTCTTGGAGATGTCGGGTGGAAACATCCGGATCTGATTGTACCCCGAGAATGCGTCCATGAAGGACAGTAGCTCATGCCCCGAGGTTGCGTCGATTAGAGCGTCGATGCGGGGGAGGGGGAAAGGATCTTTAGGACATGCTTTGTTAAGGTCCGTGAAGTTGATGCAGATCCGCCAACCCCCTGTTGCCTTCTTCACCATGACGACATTAGCCAGCCACTCGGGGTAGCTGACTTCCTGGATGAATCGAGCGGACAAGAGTTTGTCTACTTCCGTCTTTACAATTTGTTGCCTCGCCGGGGCGACTTTGCGCCTCTTTTGGACGACCGGCTTAGAGTCAGGGATGACGCTTAGTTGATGCATAATCAAGTCTTCGGAGATCCCGGGCATGTCGGAGGGTTTCCAAGCGAAGAGATCGACGTTGCGACGGATGCAGGCGATGATGCCTGACTTCAAGTCCTCGGAGAGTGAGCGGCTCACCCGGAACCATTTCGACTCATCCTTGGCATCGAACAGGACCTCTTCTAATTCATCAACCGGCTCGGGAGCTGGGCCGTCTCTCTCGGGTTCGAGTTCAACGGCGTCGAGGGGGAATACACCCCCTCCGACGGCGGTTATGTAGCACGATCGTGCTGCTTCGGGGCTACCTCGGACGATGCCGACCCCTTGGGGGGTGGGAAATTTAAGCTTCAGGTGGTAGGCCGAAGCTATCGCTTGGAAGGAGTTTAGTCCGGGTCGGCCAAGAATGGCGTTGTAAGCCGCCCTGACGTCGATGATCATGAAATCCAGGGATTCGGTCCTCTTGACAGGAGCCGATCCGGCGGTGACGTCGAGGGTAATAATCCCCTTTATTACGGTTGGGACGCCGGAGAATTCAAGCAACGTGTATTCGGCTGGTTTGAGCTTCCCTTTGGATAATTTAAGACTTTCGAAGGCTTTGTGAAAAAGAATATTTACCGAGCTGCCGTTGTCGACGAGGATTCGGCGAACCTCACAATTAGCTATGCGGAGGCTAACGACGAGGGCATCGCAGTGAGGTAGGTGAACTTCTTCGAGGTCCTCTCCTGAGAAGGAGATCGGCAGCGGTTGTCGCTTGGGGGAGGGGCTGTTTTGGACAGCATTCGCCTCTCGGATAAAGGTTTTTCGGGAAGTATCGGATTTTCCTCCCATGGGCCCCCCGTGGATATAGTGCAGGGTGAATGGCGTACCCATGGCTCCCTCGGACCCGGGATCCCGACCCTGGATGCGGTTCGGAGTAGGGTTCGGAGGTGAGAGTCTCCGGTTCCCAGTACTTCGCCGATCCTGTGGGCCTTCCTCCCTGGAGGTCCGTCGGAGAGCTTTAGAAATTTCTCCTTGAAAGTCCTGGGATCCCTTGTGAGTGACGGGGGCTCCCCCGACCTTGCTCTGTCGGTCTGAAGGTTGCCTTCCGACGCGGCTGAGCGCTGGTCTCCGTCCCTCGGGCGGCGGTGTTGGACGGTTCGGGGCCGGGTTGGAAGCGGCCTTTCTTCTGCCCTTGGAGGTCATGAGAGTTCGGCTGTCGAGGTCGCTCGATGGTCGGGCTCAGGTCGGCTTCTGAAGCAGTGTTCCCACAGACGGCGCCAACCTGATGCGGTTTATTTCTGGGAGACGTGTGGATGCACCAGGTGTGAGTTCGGACTCAATTTGTATTTGAAGGAGAATGCTGCTCGTCTGACGACCCTTGGCTGATGGGCGGAACCTGTGGCGACCTCGGGGTGATTCGGAGATCTGGGCTCGGATCAGAGGATTCGGATCCGAGGTCTTGTGTACCTGCAGATCGTCCTGAAACACCGGGGTTTGTCCCGGTGGCGGACTCTCCGACGATCTAGTCAGTCTCTGTGAGAGAGTAGCAATAACTAGGTGAATTTAAGTGGAAAAAGATTGATTACCTCAAAAGGTGGGTGAGGGTCTAGTATTTATAGAGAACCCCAACCGGGTTTGGTTCCATTTGGAGGCCGGATCTGGACCCGAAAGCCCATGGGCCTGACGTGGCAGAGGGCCCAGGGGGTTTAGGGCAGACGTGGCAATACCAGGGGCGGTATAGGGCTGACGTGGCAAAACCCTGGGTGGTATTTGGAGTTGACAGGGCAGATCATGGGGCTCCTGTGCTCCTGGGAGGATCTGAGGGCCTGGGCTGCGCCAAGTCATCTTCCTTCTACACCAGGATGGTAGGACGGCTTGGAGGGCCGTCGTGGATCGGAGGCCGAGGGCCATAGTCGCTCATCGGATACGAGGAGTCCGGATCTGTGGGGGTGAACTGGAGACTCGGCGCCGACCCTGTAGCGGAGGTTCGGTGCCGAACTGAAGGTTCGGCGCCGATCTGGACCACTGTTTTCACCATTTCTGAGTGAGAGTTGTATCGGGCCCTGGTTGGGCCCTAAGCCATTTTTACCCTACCACAACCCCGAAAAGCCCTCCTCCAAGAGGCGAACGCTGTCCAAAACAACCCTTCGTCCGAGCCACAGCCGGGGCCAGTCAGCTTCTCAGAAGAAGACCTCGAAGGCATTCACCTACCCCACTGCGATGCCCTCGTCATCAGCCTCCACATGGCTAACTGCGAGGTGCGCCGAATCCTCGTTGACAACGGTAGCTCAGTTAATATTCTTTTCCTCAAAACCTTCGAGAGCCTCAAATTACCCGGTGGGAAGCTCAAACCCGCCGGATACCCGTTACATGGATTCTCCGGCGCCCCTGTCGCAATAGAAGGGTTTGTTGCCCTCGAGGTCACCGCAGGGTCGGCTCCTGTCGAGAGGACCGAATCCATGGACTTCATGATTGTCAACATCAAGGCAGCTTACAATGCCGTTCTCGGCCGACCCGGACTGAGCTCCCTCCAAGCGGTACCTTCGGCCAACCATCTAAAACTCAAATTCCCCACCCCCCAAGGGGTGGGCATCGTCCGAGGTAGCCACGAAGTCGTGCGGTCGTGCTATATGATTGCCGTCGGAGAGGGTGTGTTCCCTCTCGACGCCGCTGAACTCGTACCCGAGAAAGATGGCCCAGCTCCCGAGCCGGTCGACGAACTAGAAGAGGTCCCGTTCGACGCCAAGGATGAATCAAAGTGGTTCCGGATAAGCCTCTCGCTCACCCAAGACTTGAAAACCTGCATCATCGCCTGCGTCCGTCGCAACGATGATCTCTTCGCTTGGAAGCCTTCCGACATACCAGGGATCTCTTCAGCGATTCTCAGCCCGTGGTCAACCAGATCACCGGAGAATACGAGGCCCATGATGATCGCATGACTAGGTACTTGGCGGCAGTCAGGCGACTCCTGGCGTCCTTCAGCTGCGCCACTGTTATCAGAGTCCCCCGGGAACAGAACGCTCAAGCAGACGCGCTATCCAAACTCGCCCCTTCCTCCTTCGAGGGTCTCGATCAAACAGTGCTCATAGAAGTCCTCTTGAATCCAAGTATCGAAGACCAGGAGCCGGAGGCGATATATGTACAAGACAATACCAGCCCTGGACCACTCCCATCCGAAGATTCTTAATCGACGCCGAGCACCTAATGAAGTTCCTAGAAAAGCGAACATAGGGTCTAACTTGGCTCATGTATGAAAAACCCTTTGTAAACTCTCATGTGTAAAGGGCGGCTTCGACGACCCCCCCATCTGGTATGAAAGGAATCTCCTTTTTGCCAAACTCCAAACGATTCGACAGATCCGACTTAAACGCCGAACATCGGGATAGGCCCCCGAACCCTCACTCCGGTATCATCCCCAGTGCCTCGGTAGGCCCAACCCAACTTCGAGCCAGGGGCTCATCCTAAGGCTCCGCGTTGATCCCTCACGGATCGACGGAGCCGAACCACGCCTCCGCCGACATTCACCACATTCCTAAACAAAGCAAAGGGGAAAAAGAATTCTTTATTCATACCTTTAGTTGATTATGAGAAAACAAACAATGACCGTTACAGGACCGCTCCACTCATCTCAAGCCGAAGGAAGCTACCATCTTAGGGCCCCTCGGGTCCAACAAAGGACGGGACCACTCCGACCGAACGGCTAGGAGCCCTCTCCCCATCATGACGGTCCATCGGCTCAGCCACGGTCGACGCACCAGCCACGGAGCTCTGGGCATCCACTAGTCGCATGCACTCCAGCAGGAGCAGCGCAGAAGGAACTCCCTCCGCTCGCCGACCCACGGAGGAAGAGGACGAAACGCCCAACATCGTCTTGTAGCGGTGTATCTCCATCTCCTTCTCCACTATGACATCGCGAAGTAACCTCTCGGATGGAGGCCTCTGCACCGAGGCGTTCGACATGGTATGTCCAAAACCGACGCCTCCGAGGTTCCGGTCCACCATCGCCCTCCTCAGCCGGCTCGCCTCCTCACTCAAGGCCTCAGACTTATTCCGGTAATAGTTAAAAGCCGCGTCAGTGTCACGAGCCCCCTTTCGGTAGCGAACCAACGTGGCCTCCAGGATCCACGCCACGTCGGAGCGATGGGGGTCCACCTCGGGAAGAGGAGCCACAACCTACAAGAAAACCAGCCAACTCAAAACGCATAAGCAAGGAGGACTGGAAACATCCGGAGTCAGAACACTTGACCGGTCAAAAAATCCATTTCTATAAATCGAGTCGCTTCATACAAAAAATGTGGTGGCCAGTCCGCGGGAAGCAAATACAATCGGAAGAGGGAAATAGAAAAGCAAAAAGTTATACAACGTGTTTTTCCACCTCGGCATCAGCAGGCGGTTCCACGAGGGGGTCGACGAGCGGATCAGGAGCAGGCCCTTCTTCGACAGGGGTCTTCGGTGTCCCCTCGACCTCCATGTCGTACTCGAAATTGGACAGATCAAGGGTCGGGTAGAAGTGCCTCACGTGGCTGATTGCCCTCGCATAACATGAATCTTGAGCATTGATCACCAGGAGCTGACTCGTCTCTGTCAGCTCTTTCCGCTCCTTGGCAAACTCCTTCTCCTGAGCCGCCATCTTCTCAGCCCATTCCCCCTTCTCCTTGTCGAAGGCCGTCTTCATCTCTTGCTCCCTCTTCTGAGAGCCTTCGAGCTCTGTCTTCACCTCCTTCGTTGCCTGCTCGGCCTTGTCCGCCCGATCACGCTCCCGCTTCAAAGCAGCCTCGTAAAGGTCCCTCACGTGGGCCCCCTGCACGGTCGCCTGCAGCCACCAAACACAACTAAGGGAACCTCCTCTACACAGTAATCACGGGACAAAAGAGGTTGACAGACTTACCAGCACATTGGCCTGTGCGAGGCAAGTATACACCTCATCCAGGGTCTCAGTCTTCATCTCCGAACGATCCCGGGGGGTCGCCAACTTACTCGCCACCTCGACAGCTTGCCGCCCTTGGGTCAAATAGTCTCCCTCACGGATCGACCAACTCGGCACCCACGGTCGCCGAAGCCTCTCCTCTATCTCCGGATCCGCCAGAGGTCCCTTTCCCTTATCAAGATCGGTGACCTTGCCCTGGTCCGGACCACTCTGAACCACCGCGTCCTTGACCGTCTCCGAACGAGCCCTTTTGACCCGCGGCTGAACAGGGGCCTCGGAAACCCCCGGGGACGACCCCCTCGTCTTCAGCTTCTTCCTGGCCTCCTCCTTCTTCATTTCGAGCCTTTTCGCCTTAATCGACTCAGGATCCATACCTGCAAAAAGATCCAGTAAGGGCAATGAGCACAGAGGAACAATGAGGACAAAAAGAAAGAAACAACTACATACGTAGATCGGCCGGGCTCAGTCCGGCATTCACCAAGTGGCCCTCGGTCACCTTCGCCCAGTCGATGCTATATGACAAACAGAGGCGCTCAACAAACCCCCATTCCTCGGCGGTCAGGTCCCTCGGCTTCGGCATTTTATAGCTCGGCTTAAAGTGGTTCCACCGAGTGGGGATGTCCCAGGATTCCTCACTCCGGATCACCAGATACTTCTTCTTCCACTCCTTAATGGAGTCCGGATGACCGTGGACAACTTTCCCCTTGTCCCGGGGTGAAATGTAGTAGATACCCTCAGCCGACGAGCCGATCATCATCATCTCTCGGAAGACATTCAACCGTAGAGGTACCCTCTGCTCCTCGCACAGCAACACGAAGCAGATGATCTGCTTCCAAGAATTGGGTCCGTACTGCATCGGCGCCAAGGTCGCCCAGTTCAACACCTCGCGGACGAAGGGATGAACAGGCAGCCTCAGACCGGAGATAAAGGCATCCACGGGGAAGACACAATACCGATCCGGCAGAGGGTCGGTCGGTCGAAGAGTGGAGCTCGGCAGCATGAGCTCGTAGCTGGACCCTATATGGTACGCCGACCGCAAAGCCTCCAAATTACCTACCTCCAGAACGGTCGGAAGTGCGTCCACGATCACCCTCTTCCGGCTCGGCGACGACGGTTGGACCCCACACGCCTCCGTATCAGAAAGATCGTCGGGGTACCAATGGAACGGCTTAGGCTGTACAGATGACCCTGACCTTAAGTTAGCAGGCACCTGACTCGAGCCCCCTATCCTCGACCCCTTCTTCTTCGAAGCCCTCTTTTTCTTCTTGGCCCGTTCCGGGGAGGGGGTAGATAATCGCCCCAGACCCATCGGCAGGGAGCTCGAACCCACGCCCTGACCTCCTACCTGAGCCCCTTTGACTCCCCCCTCCTCTCCAGGAACCATCCCTAGAATCTGAACTTCGGCGGAACTGCCGTCCCCCCTCCTCAGAATCACTACTCTCCACAACAAGAAACCTTCGAGACCGCAGCGGCTTCACCTCATACACGAGCTGATCGTCGCCTACAGACTCCCCCTCGAGATCAGACTCCTCCCACGAAGTCGGTCTAGAGGCGGGTTTTGCGTTCCCCCCAGACGTCAATGCCGACGAGCCAGACTGAGCCCTATCCATCTGTGCCTAAACTAAAACAAACTTACCAACAAACCGGGGGTCGCTTCGGAAGAACGAGCCTGGTACAGCGAACGGTAGGGACGAAGACTGAGGTATTGGGAGATTTTTTAGAAAAAGGAAGAGGCGAATAAGAAGGGAACGATAGGGGGAGAGGAGGAAACATTTATAGAGGGGAGAAACAACTCCTCGATTTCTGCAATCACTGTTCACCGATTGACGTGTAGCGGGTGCCTTGGAAAACCACGCCACGTCCTCGAAACGAGGGCCGCTGACGTCATCCGGTGCCAGGCTGGCAACCAGACACAGGGGTCGGACCGGATAAAGTACTCGACGGAAAATTTTCTCTTTAAAAGATTTAAGGCTACAGGGCTCGGTCAGCTCCCCTCTCACCTGCGAACAACTTGGGGCTTACAGCCTCGGCAGCCGAAAACCCCAAATTGTTCCCGGGTGGCAGGAAAGCCACCACCGCCTGCACCGTGGGTTCCAGAGATCGGTCGACTCCTCTCTCACCCTCGAACAACTCGGGGCTTAAGGCCTAGTCAGCTGAAACCCCGAATTATTCGCGGGTGGGAGGAGAGCCGCCATCACCTAGAACCCTAACAAAAAGAAGATCGACCCGCATATCCGAGGTTCTTCACCCCCAGATCCAGGACACGGTGGATACCCCTCCCGTCCTGATCTTTCTCGGGCCAGGCAACCGTATAGGGGTCGTCTGACCCGAAAAAGGATCCGGACAGCAGAGTCGCCACCGATTCAAGGTCCATCGGCGCTACAAAGTTTATCAGAAGAGAGATGCCCGCCGAAGCAGACACCTCAGATGGCCATTGAACCACCCTTTGCTGTGATCAAGCCCGCTAGGGGGGAGAGGTATTTATAGCCTCCTCCAAAGACCAGCCTTCATGACATTGGGAAGGCCAATCGACGGAAGCCCATGCGCCACCTGCGTTCAGGCTGGCGGCGTCATTTAATGCCCCTAGAAAATTGGAACATCACACGGATCCCGGAAGCGCCATCAAGACTCCGCTAAGATGACAGGCCATGCGGCTCAAACCTTCTTCTCAGGAAGAATCACCGGCTCGCCATCACCCCTGCCGACACATAATCCCTCGTCTTCTCGAGGTTCGGTCGAGCACCAGGGCCTTCTTCTCAGGAAGAATCACCGGCTCGCCATCACCCTTGCCGACACATAATCCCTCGTCTTCTCGAGGTTCGGTCGAGCACCAGGGTACTCTTCCCAGGAAGAAACAACGGCTCGCCATCACCCTTGCCGACACGTAATCCCTCGTCTTCTCGAGGTTCGGTCGAGCACCAGGGCCTTCTTCTCAGGAAGAATCACCGGCTAGCCATCACTCTTGCCGACACATAATCCCTCGTCTTCTCGAGGTTCGGTCGAGCACCAGGGTACTCTTCTCAGGAAGAAACAACGGCTCGCCATCACCCTTGCCGACACATAATCCCTCGTCATCTCGAGGTTCGGTCGAGCACCAGGGCCTTCTTCTCAGGAAGAATCACCGGCTCGCCATCACCCTTGCCGACCCGTAATCCCTCGCCAAGCTCGAGGTCAGGTCTGACACCAGGGTGGTCTTCTCAGGAAGGCCAACGGCTCGCCATCACCCTAACCGACCCATAATCCCTCCTCATCTCGAGGTTCGGTCCGGCACCAGGGTACTCTTCTCAGGAAGAAACAACAGCTCGCACCACCCTTGTCGACACGTAATCCCTCGTCATCTCGAGGTTGGGTCGAGCACCAGGGTACTCTCCTCCGGAAGATTCAACGATTTGCCATCCCATTTTCATGACCAGGAACACTCCTCCCAGGCTAGCTCCCGCACCCCCGCAGGAGTGGGGGGCTTGTGTGGTAGGGTAAAAATGGCCTGGAGGCCCCACCAGGGCCCAATACAGCTCTCACTCAAGAAAGGTAAAAATAGCATTCTGGTTCGGCCTCGAACCACCGCAGGGTCGGCGCCGAACCTCACGCTCACCACTGCAGAACTGGCCTCCTCGTCTCCGACGGGCTTCAGCGATCCTCGGCCTCCGATCCATGACAGCTCCACGGGCCGTCCCCCCCTCTCTGGCAAAGCGGGGGGATGACCTGGCACCGCCTAGGCCCTCCGATTCTCCCAGAAGCACAGAAGACCCATGATCTGCCCTGTCAGCCCCAAATACCACCAAGGGCTTTGCCACATCAGCCCTATACCACTCCTGGTATTGCCACGTCAGCCCTAAACCCCCTGGGCCTTCTGCCACGTCAGGCCCATGGGTTTCCGGGTTCAGACCCGGCCCCCAAGCGGATCCAAACCCGGTTGGGATTCTCTATAAATACTAGACCCTCACCCACCTTTTGAGGTAATCAATCTTTTTCCACTTAAATTCACCTAGTTATTGCTACTCTCTCACAGAGACTGACTAGATCGTCGGAGGGTCCGCCACCGGGACAAACCCCGGTGTTTCAGGACCGTCTGTAGGTACACAAGACCTCGGATCCGAATCCTCTGATCCGAGCCCAGATCTCTGAATCACCCCGAGGTCGCCACAGGTTCCGCCCGGTCAGCCAAGGGTCGTCAGACGAGCTGCATTCTCCTTCAAATACAAATTGAGTCCGAACTCACACCTGGTGCATCCATACGTCTCCCAAAAATAAACCGCATCAGACACTAATCTATACTTGTTCGGATTCTATGCATCTCATACTACATAGGTCCGAGAGCAAGCACCTGCGTACTCCACATTAAAGGGTTTAATCCCTCGCCGTGATAACGACCCGGGAATAAAACAAGTTTTAGACTTCCCCAAGTACAGATCCCAGCCATGGAGTCCATTGTCAAGCTTATACAGAAATCCTCGTCGTGCGAACTTCCCGTAAGTGTTCCCTCTAGCCCTAGTATACGCATATACACTGGAGTACGGCCTACCATCCGCCCGACTATTCATGATCCTGGAGTCTATCGTCAAACGAATCATAGTCCCGGATTTAATTAAGGCTCGCCTCCATCGTAAGCAACCACAGTCTCGGAATCCACCACCCGACTGGGTCTATAGTTCCGGAATCCACCGCCCGATTGGGTCTATATAGAGGCCCTCCACTCACGTTTGCCCAAGTTTACTACATCATCACTTAGTGCCTAATTCTTAAGTTCAAAACATGAATAAATTATACTACCTAGAGTTAGCTTCCCATCCTACCGGACTTAAACACAAACACCAAGATAGCCCATATAGCCAAATCTTAAATCAATCAATTATTTCAACATTTGCCGGTACCCGGGTCTCACTAAATCTCTAGATAACCTTTCATGTTCCATAAATCATAGGTACTCATACCCTTCAATATTCATGTATTAAATTTCACTTTATTCACATCTTTAACTCTATTCATTCACATCTTAATCAATTCATCTTACTCGTGTAGCTATCATTCATGAAAACTCAATTTACTCATGTCCACAAAGCTATTCTTTTTTCATGTTCATCTAACTTCCAACCCAAAATTATTAATAAATTAAATATCAACTCTTGAGATTTATACTTAGAAATTTATTATTCAAAAACTCGTCACTTTTCTTTTCACCACAATCAATTCTTAACCCCTTAATCATACACATTGTATATTAAATCAAATCAATCATGAAAATATAACTCTTACTCTCAAAAATTATATTTTAATCATTGAGAAATATTCATATTTCCCCATAATATTTTTATAATTTTTATATAATTTTCTGGATTTTAAAACTCCAAAAAAATATTAAAAGAACACAAAAATAAAATGATTCAAGAGCTGGCTCGAACCCGAGAACCTCAACCCCCGCCCAGATGGACACCATGTGACGCGCTTAGGTGCACCCGCGACCCACTAGCCACTTGAGACATGTGCTTAACTGATATATATGGAGTTATATATTTTATATACCTGCTCTCTCTTTATAATTTCTCTTTTCTTTATTTTTCAACTATTTTGTTTCCCATTCTTCTTCCCCAAATTAATATTATACAAAAAATATTTCTAAGCTCCAGAATACTTCACTTACTGGTTTAATTATTTTTGTAGGGATTTATATTCATTTTTACACAAATTCACTTTCTAAAGCATATACATAAACGAAATTTGATTAAAACTTCTATTATCTTTTTAACAATAATATAGATCAGTATTCATATATCACCAAAAATAATATCTTACTGATTTCATCCTTTTTTATGAGTATTTAATCCTCTTTTACCAAATTAGACATTTTCCTTTATAAGAGAAAATAAAAAAAGTCGATACAACTATACTAAATTTGTCTAACTTTCAATTAATATGAATTTCTTCATTAATCAACAATACTCATTTTATTTCCTCAATCGTTCTTCATTTCTCTATACTAATTATCACATTTCTTATACATAAATTTTGTGCAAGACAACAATTCATGCAACAAAGAAACCCATTTTTTTCAATTGTGCCTAGCACTTATCAACATGCATTTAATTTATCCCTTCCTCATTAATTCTATTTTGTCATTCAAAATCATAACCTTTAATTTAATACACAATGCAACTCATGGTAATAAATTTCATCATTTCAACATGCATCAAAATTTGCAAGAATCATTAAAACTAGACTAAGATTTACCACATAATCCCTAAACATGATTTCTCAGCCTAATTAGAAAATAAACAAGACACCTACCTATTTTGATGCACAAATGAAAACTCCTAAGGAAAGATCCTAGCTCCACTCCACAAGCCTAGCACTTCTCCTCCTACCAAAGCAATCTCCAAGCCCCCAAGAAATGCAAGACAAAAATCTCCAGCTCTCTTTCTTTCCGTTCTCTCTTTTGATTCTTAGTTTTGGTGCAAATGACAAACAATAGGGGGGTGGGGGGGGTCATATAGGGGAATTGTATGGCTAGGATTCACTCCACTACCCCATGATCTCAACCCCACTCTCTCCACTCCCCCACTACTCCATATTGGCCGGCCACTTCTCTTGCTTGTGCATGCACAAATGCACGTGCACGTGTAGTGCACAAGCACACTCTTCTCACTTTATATATTATTATTTTTTTGTGTAGCTACTAGTTGTTACAAGACAAGTGTAAAAGTGTACAAAATGAGTGTAGGTTCTCTTAGTGGGCTTCTCATTGTGGGCTTGGTTTTATTTATTTATTTTATTTATTTTAATGGTCTTAGAGTCATCTATTAGGCCTATGGGGTTCTAATTAAGGAAAGACAACTAAATGAGATAAAATAAATAAAAATCTGAAATTTAACAACTTCTAAACTCCATCCAAACCCAATCATATCTCACACAAATATTAGATTAAACCCATATATATGCACATTTATATGTGTACTAGGGTTGCCCCACCATATCACAAAAGGCCACATACAAAAACCCCTCGAAATTAACCCGAAACGAACCAAACAAACCAAGACAGCTGCAACCAGGCTGCTGTCTACTGTTCGAGTTGAACATTAGCCTCGTGTTACTCTTCACCCGAACCCCAACCCTCAAAACCGTAGGTTTTTGACCCCTCAAACCCTAGCCCCCATGTATTTGATGTATTTTCCATATATATTTCTTTCCATATACACATTGCATGCACGAATAATTAGGGTTTATCAGCAAAAATTTTATTTGCATTAAAACAACGAAATAAACATTAAAAATTCCATCTCTAAATCCTTTAAAACATACTTCTCGAATTAAACACCTAGATCCAACATCTACAATCACATATGTTCTCATTAAACTTATTTCTTTAAACAAAATATTAATCTTTCATGCATAAACAACTTCTTTGTTCAAGAAAAATTAATTTCGATCCATACAACAATTATTCAAACCCTAATATTAAGCTTGGATTTTTAACAATTAAAAACAACGAATAAACATGGAAAAGAATCTCAACTTTAAAATCAATCAAGCACGAATTTAAGAGCATACAACAAGTTCTAATTATCTATACAAATCTTCATCATTTACAATTAAATCTATGGCCATCCAATCAATTTTATAAATCCCAAATTAGATCTTTCATGCATCATCAATATTTAACATTCAATATCAACACAAACGTGATCATCACTCTTAAAAATGCATATTTATTTCATATAGACATCTAAAAGTTCATTCATCATGCATAGCAACCATCAACTCTTTTTTTTATAAAAAAAATCGTGATCAAACTATCAAAACATAGATCTACAAATTCACAACAAGCCCTAGCATGATCTCTACTAGATTCATCATAATAATATAATAAAAACACATCGAGAGACAAGAAGTACCACCCACCTCAAAGAAAACCAATTGAAGAATAATAATAAGAAAAAAGAAAAATTTCTCATCCTCCTTACGATATATCGAAAGATCCAAGCCTCCAAAACTCCAAGAAATAATAAAGAAGATAATATTTTTGTTCACAATAGGGAAGAGGCTGTTGCTGTTCTATTATAGGTTGGTGGTCTATTTTTAGGGTTTCTTGACAAATTTTACACAAAAAAAAAAATGCCAAGACATCAAATCTTTACAAATATGTTGATTTGCTAAATTAAGTAGTTAATCAAATCAATTAAGGTAAGATTCTATAACCCCAAATCTTTCCTGATTTGACCAGCTCTCATTTGCAGCCAAGGGGTTTCAAATTTTGAATTTGGGCTCCAAGTGGTAATTTTACATAAAAGTCCTTCACTTTGAAATATCTGCAAACATGCCATAAATTATTCGTAAAAATCCAGAAAATTTAGAATTATTATCCATTATAAAATATTAGATTCTCCAAATGAAATTTCTAAATTTTTATTCTTCAGGAAAAACATTTGCATGTGCAACAAAAATTTCATAAAATAGCCAAATTAATTAAAAAAATATTAATTTAAAATCATTTATTAATTAAAAATGATATATCATTAATACAAAATACTTTTGATTTAATTTTTAGCCCTTTTACGGCCGGAATGTAATTCTTTCATCAAAAATCAATTATATCAACATAGAGTCCAAAAAATGAGTTTCTTTAATCAAGTAATCTGAAAAATAAAATATCATACTTAAATGAGGGACATCAATTATTGACAACAAACTTTTGAGAAATCCAAAATTTTCTAACTTTGCACGTGCAACAGCAATTTCAAGAAAACGGTCAAATAGTCAATTTCACTAATTCAATATTATTTAATAATCCCAAAAATAAATATTATTTTACAGGGTGTTATATCACTCCCCCCTTAGAATAGTTCTGTCCTCAAAACTATCCTTAGTAAGAGGAAAACAAAAATACAAAACTTACACAACAGTTTCAAAAAATCATTCTATCTTTATTGATTACAATGGGTTCCTAACTAAAGAAAATAACGTATAATAAGAACAGTAAAGTAAATATGAAAACTGACAAAGCAACAAGTATAAGCAAAAACCTATAAAGCATTAAACTAATCCCAAGAAGATATATAAAATGTATTAAAAAAATTATAAATTATAAATTATGCAATAACTTGTTGAAGGCAGCTAGATAATCAATTAATGCATACGAATTTCTACAGCAAAATTATCATGACTAATATAAAGTTGTCAATAATACTTTGAAGCACACAAAGCAATCAAAAGCTTCCTTAAAACTTGAATACACTATAAACACAATGCACTATGAAGTTATGAATTAATGAAAATAGACAAATGTACGTAACACAAAACTTAGACAAGAATACGAGTAAAAGAAAACTGTCTAAAGTAACAAATAACAATAAGTTTATTCAGTAAAACAAAATCTTAAGCACTCCAAAGGTTGTTAAAACATTTGTATAAAACTGTAACACCCCAAATTTTTTTTAAAAATTTTAAAACTATTCCTTATTCCAATGATCTCTAACTTAATCTACTAGTTATATATACCATTTCTTACTTAGAAAAATACTCATAGATTTTTATTAAAAATTTCGATAGAGTTTCTCCTGAAATATTAGTCCTTTTACAGATATTCTTTACGGAAATATGCAAACAATTACAAAAATCAATGTATCTGTAATTTATATCAATCCTCCCTGTTGGATCCTGTAGGCAAGGAAAATAACACTAGAAGGGGGGGTGAATAGTGTTGTTTAAAAATTAATTAAAAACTTGAACTTTTCGTACTTTTAAGTCGACTGAAAATAGATATACAGTCGACTGTTGCTCAGATAAGAAGAGTATTTTACTGAAGAGTTACAAGTCTGATCAGTCGACTTATAGCGGAAAACCAGTCAACTTACCAGACAAGTTTTTGAAATAAAACTCAGAGAAATTGAAATTGCAAGTTGAGAGAATACAACCACAGAGAGTCAATCACAGCCAAACACAACGTTGTATCCTGGTTCGGTCCTCCCGACCTACATCTAGTCCCCAAGCAACCCACTTGAGATTTTCCACTATTCTTGAAAAAGTACAAGAATACTCTACAGTCTTTGACAACAACAATGTCAAATCCATAGACCTCTCTCACCACTAGAGAGCTAACCCACTCTACACCCTAGAGTGAAACCGACTCTAAAACCAAGAGTTCTACTCTCCAACCAAGAGGACCACTCTCACAACCCGAGAGTGAAAACAACAACAAAAATTGAGTTTACAACAACCTATAGCCTTGTATGTGATAGTGCTTTTGTATAGTGGCTATTAGGTCAACTTCTGAATTCAGTCTAAAATGAAATCAATGTTATATTATACTGAAATTCAGAGAACCAGGTCTTAGAGAGTTTGTATGCTTTTGAAACACTTGTTCTTATTGAAAACAAAAGACTTGAAAGTTAAAGAATTCTTGGAACCTTTTCCAAATGATTCCTATACTCTATTTATAGAGTAAGAATCAAGGAATGTTGTAAAACAGTTCCATAAACCGTAATAAAATGGATATAAAAGATTTGAATTTGAAAAACTAGTTTTAAATTCAGAAAACTGTCGAAACTTCTTGAACAGTCGACTGGGTTGCCATAATGAGTCGACTGGCCAGAGCTTGTATGAGTTCAAGCAATTTCGTACTATGACAGTCAACTGGTTCCAAGGAGCGGCCGACTGGTCTCATACAGCTGAGCTTATTCAAGCTTGTTTTGACATTTTGATTTTATAAAACACTCAGATTATGTAAAGTATGTGTGAGTGTGTGTGTGACAAGGCTATTGCAAGTTTCTAAGACTCAAAGAAAAAATACAATATTACAAATTTGAAGCGCTTTGAATCTTGTCTTGAACTTGAGTCTTTGTCTTGAGCTTGAGCCTTTGTCTTGATGTCTTGAAGCTTGATCAATTACTCTTGAAAGCTTCATCAGATTGTGTTGCTTTTGTGTATTTCACTATGGTATTGACTTTGAGACACTCTGCAAGAGATATGTGGTATAACAACTTTGTATTGTGTTGTAGTCATCAAAACCAAGAATCAACACTCCCCAGGCCAATTCATTCAACAACACACAGGAAATCATAGATAAGACTCTGGGGGCATAATTCATCATAACGAGCAAGATACAATTTAAAAACCAAAAATTCTTTTGAAAACATATAAATTTTTAGAAAAAAATTAGAAAAACCTTTCAAAAACTAACCACAAACCCCGGTACTCCACAACGAGGTGGGTACGGGCTTTCATACTTCATCACAGCACTATATATATTATTATCCCTTACAGTTATGCATATAATCTTCCATAATACAAAATAATACCCACACGATCTCCATCTCTACATGACTTAGGATAATAAAGTATAGAATAGATATATATACAACTCATTCTGCTACGACATAAGTATAACTACCAAAACCAAAACAATTACTATAGTATCTCACCTTGCTACTAATCAGAACTTGCAAGAGGGTTAGCGACGTCCACCCTCAGGGAGGGACTCCCCTAACCCCTAGAAAACAACATGGGTTAGCCATGTCTGGTGTGAATATAATCTACTAGGTTAGTAAATAAAATAAATGATTAGACGAAAATTGAAAGAACTTGCAAACATAAGGGTAATTAAATGTAACCTGAAATTTAAACATATAAACATAGAAAAAGTGATTTGCACAAAAGTAATCATTTGCATCTTCAGTCAATCAACAATTCCATATTCACTCACCCTACCTTGAAGTTGTGCCACGGCAGGTAATTCCTCGACACAATTCCAAGGTATTCAATATTCACATTAATACTCATCTCTAACCTCATAGTCATTTAGTCTTCTAACATTTCATTTATTCAATCCCATACTATATTTATATTCATTCTCATTGCATAACATCACACTCATTAAATCTTATAACATATTCATATTTATTCTCATCACTAACTTCATATTCATTCAATTATACACTATCACATTCATTTTCATCACATATCATCACATTCATTCATTTTCATAATATCACATTCACTCAATCTTATAATATCACGTTCATCCCATTTTATATATCACATTTATCCATATCTTATAACACATCTCATAACATTTCGTAATACATTAACCTTCATTCTCATTTTATATTACAATTTACCTTCTTTTCATTCTAATTCCATCATACAGCTTATTTAATGCTCATTTTCATTTTATCATATAATTTGCTTTATAATTCATTCTTATCTCATCATGCTATTTAGGTCACTTCTCATTCTTATTAGTAATATATATTACTTTCGTTTTCATTTACATCTCATACTAGTCCTACCATGTGCAAATTGCACAGACTTTACTAATAAATATATTAAAACATCAATAACATTCAATAAAAAAATTCGGTAGAACCTATCCATATATAAAACTTTTTCTCTGTATAATTATAATCCAGTATATCAACATTAAACAATTATGTAGTAAAGATGTTATAGAAAATACAATCTTCAAACTCAAGCATTTAATGACAATAAGGCATCTCCGAACTCAATCACAATAATCTTCCAATTGACCAAATACTTAAATCTCAATTATATATCCAACTGACGGCTTACATAAATTGTCCATGATGATAAAAGACTCCAATCCAAACAGTTAAAATGCAAAATTAATTTTCTAATCAACTATTGTTTATAGCAAGCATCCATTTACTCTTTAATTGCAATTCAAGAGAAGAAACTTCCAACTTATAATTTTTCCAACTACGTCTAAGTTGCAACCAAAATGAAAGCGCAACTAAACTTGCAATGAAACACAACCCCAAAATTTATAGCCTCTCATCAAATAGAGAAATTTGAAGTAAGTTATTGTGAAGTTATCAGAGCATATCTCTCAAGAAAAGAATTTTAGGTTTACTGTACAGTAAACAACACAAACATAATAGACTACAAAAACACTACATAAGAAACCTGCTTCCAGCATGTTAAAACTTAAAATTTAAAGTAACTGTCAAATTTGGACTTGGTGCATCATCTCAATCAACCACCGACCATTAAATTATATTTCTTAACACCTACAAAACAAAGTTTTCTGGTTTATAGAACAGAAGTTTACAAAGAGAATAATTTGATGACTTAAACCAAAATAGTTAAAACACAAACGTGATAATGATCATGAAGAAGATAGCAAGAGAATTTACAACTATAAGGAATGAATAAATCGGGCAACCGAAGGAAATTCATAGCTCGAACTTGCAACCTAAAAAATCTGAATGCAAGAACATTTTGTTAAATCCTATAACTTAATAATAGTAACAATGAAACTCTATAATTATTCATATTCAAATTCATAAATATGAATAATTGTAGAGTGGGAGAAGGGGGATTAAAAGTAAACCATCTACAAAATCTAATTCCAAAATTTTTAAAGTAGACAATAATCCTTCCTATAAGTATTTAACTCCAGGAGACCTTTTCATTTTCTGCTAGTACAACTAGAATAACCTAGGAAGCATTCACTATTAAGTTTTTCTTCTTAATCCTTGATCTTCTCCCTCATATCTTTTACTTGAATCAATAGATATAGCATACACATGGTAAATGAATTACAGCTGGAAAAAAAAACTTCGGCTGTGCACTTGGGTATTTTTTCTCGAGGTGTGAACCTAGACTTAGTAGATAACAATAAGATTCATCGGCATCAAGCACCAAGCCTCCTAAAGAATTATGTTGAAGTGGCTTCAAAGAAGCTACCATTATATCAATCATAGCCTTTTTCCTTTAAATGTTGGAGTGTTTACAGAAGTGAACCTTCTTATAATTATCATGAAAAATCAATAAATTTATTTTAACGAGTCAGGCCCTCGATGTCACACTTTCTGTTTATGTCCTTTCTACCATAAGATACTCTAGATATCAACGTAGTGAACATCCTTTCTGGTATTTGCTATCGATAACTTGATCAGAGACACTTCAGAACCTTAGTCAGCATTAGAAACATAGAAAATTAGTACAAACAACTTTGCAACTGATATTAAGCACACGAACTCCAAAATGCAAGAGTTAAACACCCAAATGGTTTGTTTTACCAACCCGAATTTGTCATCCATCACCTCCAGCATTCAATTACAGACAATCCAAGAGAAAGACCTCTAACCGTAAACCGACCACTTTAGCAAAGATTTTCATTAGCCTGTGTGCACAACTTACATTCACTCTACCCATTCCATTGTCCATAATAGCTTATGCCAAGAGATGCTTGTGCCAACCATCCCACTTCATCAACTTCTCTGACACTTTGCTCGATAATGGAGTTAACTTACTCATCTATACATCATAACAATATCTTTGACTCGGAATCCAGAGAAGGAGTCCATAATTAACTTAGCCCAGCTCCTTTAATCACACCATCTCTACCTCCCTACCCTACCTAAAATCACATTAATCGATATACCAATCAAATGACAAACAAATAAGATTACCATTAACCATTTAAAATGGAGTTTGCTTACTAAAACCCCAAAAGAGGAAATATGAGATACAGTACTGCCTTCCTATAAGGGAAAGTGGGGTTATGGGGCATTACCAAACAAAAAGGATAAACCCAATAAAAATTCCACCTTTCGCCAACAATTCACCATAAAAAACACAACTTTCATTAAAAAAAATCCAAAACTTTATTCAAAAATAACACAGCTGCTCTAAAACCCTAGAAATTTTTATCAAAAAATCAAAATGAGGGAAAACCTTATTAGGAGGAGACGCTGCCAACCAGGTCCATATAGGCTTTCCGCTCCTCTCGATTCGCCGGCGGCTATTTGGGCACGTTTAAAATGATGTTGACGCATTGATTCCCGAGCGTGGCCATGTCGGCATCGTTGGAGAATTTAATGGGTTGGGTTCCGGGGGCAGCGCGTTTCTTGATGGAGAGAAATGGGTTGGGACCCAGATCCAATAGGTGCAGGGGCGCCGGCGGCGGTCAAGGGAGAAAATTGGTTGGTGATGGAGGGTTCGAAGAGCCATTAAAGTTGGATAAGGGATTTTGAAAGTGGGATGATAAGAGAGAAGATGAGGGGTTTTTTTTTTTTAATTCTGAAAATTGAGTACACAGGGTTAACACATGTTAATTCTTACTTTTGCTCTCCTTTCTCTATTTCAAAATGGAGAAAAGAGAGAGGGGGTAGGCCTATTAGCTTAAGACATATATATTACACTTTACTTTAACTTTCATTCTTATCAAATTATATTCCGCACCGCAAACATAGTTTGGGTAATATTACATCGCACCCTAAAGCCGATAGCTTGGGTAATAATCACCGCACCCCAGACAAGCTGGGTAATAATCACCGTACCCCAAGTAGAACTTGGGTAATATCACATCACATCCCAAACCGATAACTCAGTTATTACTTTACTTTATTTTTATTTTTCATCTTACAATTTACTTTACTTTTCATTTCTATTTCATAATACAACTATCATATCAACAACCCACCGATTCACCCTGGGAGTTGTGTCAAGGCAGATAGTTCCCACCATTTCCATGGAAATAGCGGGCGAGTAGTTTCTCGACACACTTCCAAGGTACAACAAACTCATATCACATCATATTTTACTTGATAATCATTCTCATCACCTAATACCACTTATTTTTATTATTCATCACATAATACATTTTACTTCATGTTTCACACTCCTATTACATATTACTTTATTTTTTATTTGTATAATACATACACATTTTATTTAGTTCTCATATTCATTTCCATACCGCAATTTCTTCAATTTATTCACATTAATTCACATACATACTTCTTTCACTTATATATTCATATACATAACACCAAATTAACTTACATACATAATTCCCTCACTTTTATACTCATATACATAACACTATATCTTCACTTTTCATATTTAATCACATAACATAATTTCTTTTCTTTTCATTATCATTCAACGACGTACTTCATTTACTATTCATTTTTATTTACATACTCATAACTCATTTTCTTTAATGTTCATCTTCATTCATATACACATTTTCATTTCAAATCATACACTTGCTTTACTATTTCATTTTCACTTCACATAAAATACTTTCTTTTCTTTCTCATTCACATTTCACATCATATGCTTTCTTTACTTTCTTATTTTATTAATTTGTCGACCAGTGAGCCACAGTATCCCAATATACTGAAAGCTGAAAGCCCAGTAAACATGCAGACCTCAACCCCCCCTCCCCAGGTCTTACGCGTTGATGCTACGTCTTCCTACCAGCCTATGCCAGCGAGGGAAACACCGCACCCCAAGTAAAACTTGGGTAATAATCACCGCACCCAGACAAGCTGAGTAATATAACACCGCACCCCAAACAGAGTTTGGGTAATAATTACCGCACCCCAAGGCCGATAGCCTTAGTAATAATCACTGCACCCCAGGCAAGTTAGGTAATAACCGGGCCTCAAGCCGATAACTTAGGTGATAAAAACACCGCACCTCAAGTCGGTCCTTGGGTGTTAGGGGGTCTAGCCCAAACCCCAAGAATTTCTGTAGGTACTCGTCAACAAAATTTAATTTTTATTATCATTTTCATCTCATCTTTGTATCTCATTTTATCATCACATATCATCTCATCTTTTATTTCAACATATTATCACATCTTTGGCATTTACCATGTTATTCATCTTCTTATTATACCTTATACATGCATACACCATATTATTTAATTTATAAGATTATGAAATCATATTAATTTATATCATGAATGTACCAAATTATTTATTTTATCACATTATCATATATTATGAGTATATCGTGTTATTTAGTTTATTACATCACCTTGAACTTCTCTATATCATACATATAGTAACTCATTAATTTCATCGTTTCTCACAACACATCTCATTATCACCCAGATATCATAAACATGCACCATATTGGTCAATACATCATAACACTATATATATATATATATATATATATATATATATATATATATATATATATATATATATATATATATATATATATATAATTTCTATTTATCATTCGTATATTATACATATATCATGTTCCAATTACTTCATATTATCATATATATACCCAATATATCACCCATAACACCAAATATTTAAATTCATGCAAATTCACCATATAACACAATTTCAACTTATAAAATTCTGTATTTTCTATTAAATCTTCATTTGGCTATAACTCACACAAATCACATCGAATCCGTATAAAATTTTGTAACAACATAATGTATACCTAGTATAATCATACTCACCTGACGAACCAGCATGAAGATATTCCTCGCTCGTCCGGTCGCTAATCAAACTTCACTTTTCAGCACCTATAAAGAAAATTATCGAACTCATAAATCATTAACTCATAACACACATAATCTATCCCCCGAATTCACATCCAACATACTTATACATCACATACAACATACCTAAGCATATCAAATCAACAATTCTCTAGTCTAATTGCCAAATCCCAATTTTACCCCTCGCTCGGAGATGCTCTAATCAATATTTTATATTTTAAGGTTAAAATACCCCAAATTACTTCTATATCCCAAAATTAACTCATATATGCATCTCGGGAATAAATTTTATTAATTGTACGTATTTCCCCATAATTATCTTGTTTTCATATCAATAAACTCTATTTTTACAAATCCCCGATACAGAAAAAATTCCTTATAATTATCAAACAATTGTTAAAATTCATCATAAATTCTTCTAAATTATCCCATATTATTGCAAATCATCCAAAATATTTATTAGCATACAATAGCTATAATTTTACTTACCCTCCTAAACTCAAACCCTAGGTTTAATAAAATTTTCATATTATTACCATAGAAATTGAAATCTTTCACCTCTAGCACGTTCTACATACTCTAAACTACTCTCTACTATGATTTTTATGAAAAGAATTGAAAAGCACACAATCCCATAAACAAAGATACATATTGGTATACCTTCATGAATCTCTCATTAAAATCAATACTGCCACTTTGAAAAGCACCTCAAACTCTCCAAGAATCTCCAAAAAATTGGAAGCTTGAAGTGAGACGGGGGTTGGATTTCGATTTTGGTTCTTGGGAAATTAGGTTTCGTCAGCTGGTTTCGGTCGGTAGAAAAGAAGAAGGGAGGCGAAAGGAAGAGGAAATGGAAATTTGGTAAATAGAAGGTTTTTAAATAATTATGATTTAGGGTTTTGGGCTTAGGCCCAATATCAAATAAAATGCTTATTTTTAAGGATTGTTTACAACCCTGAACTCCAAAATTTTTAACTTCTTGCTAGGACCATGAAATTCCTTCAAATTAGCAAATATTCTGTCCTCTATTATACAAAAGTACACAGAAAAAAATTTGGGTTAAATTGGAATCATCCACTCTGAGAAAACTCATCTCAAAACTCATATATTTGAAAATTTTCCCGTTTAACCTCGAATTCCAATTTAATCATTCTAAAATAAAATAAAGTCAATTAATATAAGAGAATATACTCAAAATCATAATTAACAATAATATAAACCAAATATTTAAAAAAATAAAATTACACGTGTTACAAAAATCATAAAATGCAAAATAGATATATGAATAAATCAACAAAAAAATTGATTACTGATATAATAACATCATAAAAAGATCATTATAGTAAGAAAGATAATAAGTCCAACCATACAAAATAAGAAGCCAAAAGAGAAAAGTTAAGAACATAAGTAATGGCAAAAGTAACTAATAATAAAAGTAACACAAAGAATACAAACTTAAAGGTGATAAAAAAAAAAGATCTGGGAAGATAGTCAATCAAAGACATGTCAAAACACAAACAAATTTAGCTAAGTAAAATAAATAATAATAAACATATACAAAGGAAAACGAAATAACAGTGAGTATATTAAATAAATATTAATATTATAAGCAATACCTTAAGAGTACATTAAAAGAATCCGGCAAAATAGACAATATATATATATATATATATATATATATATATATATATATATATATATATATATATATATATATATATATATATATACAAGAAGACTTAAACGGAGTTCATTAAATATTACAAAAGGGCCAAACCACTAAATAGAACGTGGAAACAAAAGTAAGTGAGAAAATTTGGAATCAAATTCCGATGTAACAAATCTAATATTGCATAAAAACATAAATAAGTTAAAACCAAGTAAACTAGTTCAAGTTATCTGAAAATATGAAGTAGAATAGTATACATCAAAATATCGTAAAGGAAGAAATTATATATGAAACTTAATTTTTAGTTAAATTAAAACTTTGGATTTTGGAATAGTTCAAGAAAAAATATTACTTAAGTGAATCTATAAACATTTATTAACATTTAAATTTGAAGCAAACCAACTCAAAATCTGAAATTTGTACTACTTAAAACTAAAATTTATACGCTTTTAAATAAAAAATTATATTCACTCGAAATCTAAATTTTCACATTTTCAAATCCATATTTATATGCTTCAAAAATATGGATTTATATTATACCAATCCTGAAATTATAAATCTGAAATCACATCATACCAAAACTGAAATATTTATATACTCAAATCTGGAATTTGTCATCTTGAAACTTAATAAATCCAAGAAATCTGTAACTAATCAATTAAAACTAAATTTAATCTAATTCGGTTATAGGGGTTAATCAATCTAAAATGTTCAAGAATAATCGGTTAAATACGAACGTTTCTCATTCTAAAATTCAGAAATCATTCAAATATGAAACCAACAATAAAAAAAAAAATTCTAAAATCATACAAACTCTAAACTTGTTAAAAATCTGAAACTAACAACACAAAAATCTAAATTCATGCGGATTTGAACTTACAAAAATCTGAGATTAATAAATAATAAATAAATAAAATCTGAAACTAAATAAATCTGATATTAATAATATTAAAATAAAAATCTAAATTTAATAACAATAGAAAAAATAAATAAAAATAACTTGAAACAAATTCAACTTTAACCTTAATGGTAAAACCGTTCAATATAATAAAACCATTATAAAATTTTGATTGCGTTACTATATAGTTGTACGTGTATACACCTCATTAACTTTCAAAAATAATATTAAAACAAATATCGCCAGGTGCAACTTTAAAAAGCTATTATAAACTTATCTAAATAGCTATATACAAAAACCTAATATATTCAAAGCAATAACCAAAAGACAACAAAATTTAAGTAAAAAATTGTTAATTATAATGTAATTATTGTAGTATCCGTCACACAAAAGTGACAAACAAAAATCAAACACTACGTTATTCAAACTGTAAACTGCAAACACAAATATAAAAGACAAAAATCTAGATTCGCCACATTCCAAACTTCAATAATAAAATTGTTTCTATTAAACACAAAACTTATAGAACAAATAGACTAGAACTAGCAAAACATATTTTAAAAATAAACAATTATAATTAGATTTGTACTAAAATAGATAAGTCAATAACTAATAAAATTATCCCAATTTAACGTCAATAATAATATAAAATAATTAAAAGTAATTATAACAGCAAGAGAGAACAAATCATTCATCTTCTATTTACACAAAAACAATCAACCCACTTATGATAAAGAAATTTTTATTCGAATCTAGACATACAAATAATTCAAATTTCACAGTTAAGCATTCATGATAGAAACAACTAACTCACACATCTAATGTCCACCTAGGTACTCACACTTCTAATGCCCACCTAGGTTCATTCCCTATACCATGTTTAACATTACTAATTGAAGCAGGCTCTGATACCACCTCTGTAGCGCCCCGAATTTTCAATAAATAAATTCAGAAAAAAGTGGCACAATTTCCAGAATCAACATCAATTGCATCATAAACATAGTATCAATTACAAGGAAAATTTAAAATTTTTTATTACATCTCCTCTTCTTACAAAAACACAGTGGAATTAAATACATAAATGACAAATTTTTTTCAACACATAGAATCTTCAATTTGTATTTATACTCCAAGCTTTATTTGCATCGATGCTAACCATAACTAAAAATCCTGCAAAAGTCTATTGAAAAGTGGGCACATCACATAAATGTAACTGACATCAACGATAGTAATAGCGATACTTCTAAATCTCACAATCACAAACTTGATGCACATTAATAAAATAATAATAAATGATACATAAACAATAATAAATGGAACATAGAATAATAAGTGATGCATAATATCATAGAAATAGTAAATGGAATATAAAACAACATTTAATGAAGCATAAAACAACAAGTGAAGCTAGGCTACGTGTCAAGTGTATGAGATAAAAATAGAAAACAAGCATGTATAAAATAAGTCAAGAAACACAAATGCATAATGATTCCTAGTGAGTACTTATCGGATTCTACGCATCTCATACTACACAGGCCCGGTGCAAGCCATTATCGTTCTCCACTTTATAGGGTTCAATCCCTCGTTATGAAACTAACCTACTACGGTAATTACTTTAAGATTTAGATTATTCTGTGAGTATCTAGTGCCATGCCCCGATAATTCTTGAGAATCAGCTTCTTACCGCGCAGTGATTTTGGGTACACTCCCTCACACCCCGATAATTCTGAAAATTGAAACTCACGCCGCAAGCCAAATTGTACCTCATTAAGAATATCCCATGAGCATCGCTTCGATCCCGATAATGCTGAAGATACATCCCACACCACAAGCGATCACACCCCGATCATTCTTGAGAATCAACTTCCCACCGCAAGTAATTTTGGGTACACTCCTTCACACCCCGATAATTCTGGAAATTGAAACTCACACCGCAAGTGCTTACACCCCGATCATTCTTGAGATTATCTCCCACCGCGAATCATATGAGCCCCCCTATCCATGTTTGCTCTTATTTTATCATAACTCCAACTAGTACATGTCCTTATATTTATTATGTTCAATTATCACATTCCCCCTAGAGTTGGTGTACCATACCGAACTTAAATCTAATGAATCAAGAACAAGAGCCCCACTGGCCAATTTCCACAAAATCTCATTTGCCGGCATATTTAGGATCCCACTCAACCTCTAGAGTCTCACAACTAGAAATCTGCAACAATATTTCTAGGGTTTTGATCACAACCCTAACTCACAAGTCAAAACTCCACTTGATTTAATGTACAAAACTCTTTATTAATCACATTTCTTTTAATCAACTCATAGTACCATAAAAGACTCTTTCAAATATGGAAACATAATAACTTTACGAAAATTCTTTAAAAATCAATTTTCAAATCTAATTTCCCAATCATCCATAAGTTCAATTTATTCAACTTGGAATTCAAACAATTCAAAATGAAACAAGCCGCTTAATTATACAGGATCTCGTCCCCAAAAATATGAAATTGTTTTATTCCCAAAAATCTGAAATTTACCTCTTTTAGAAATTGAAAATACCCCTTTAGAACTCAAGGTTTTCATCTTTAAAACTAAAACATATAATCCCTCAAAACTGTGAGTTTATTCTCTAAAAACATAGATTTACTTCAATATATTAGAAACTTGTAACCAGATTTCAACAAAAATCTGAAATTTAACAACTTCTAAACTCCATCCAAACTCAATCAAATCTCACACAAATATTAGATTAAACCCATATATATGCAAATCTAAATGTGTACTAGGATTCCCCCACCATAGCACACAAAGCCACACACAAAAATCCCTCGAAAACATCCTAAAACGAACCAAACAGACCAAGACAGCAGCAGCCTTGCTGCTGTCTACTATTCGGGTTGAACAATAGCCTCGGGTTATTGTTCACCCGAACCCCAACCCTCAAAACCTTGGGTTTTGACCCCTCAAACCCTAGCCCCCATGTATTTGATGTATTTTCCATATATATTTCTTTCCGTATACACATTGCATGCACGAACAATTGGGGTTTATCATCAAAAATTTTATTGTCATTAAAACATCAAAATAAACATTAAAAATTACATCTCTTAATCCTTTAAAACATACTTCTCGAATTAAACACCAAGATCCAACATCTACAATCACATATGTTCTCATTAAATTTATTTCTTTAAACAAAATATTAATCTGTCACGCTCTGCTTTCCAAAAAGAATACGGAATACGGATACGTGACTAAGCCTAGCGAATGATTTCCATCATCCATAAGCTGTTCGGAATTTTTACAACATCTCATAAGAATAATCAGAGTCGGAAGCAAAAGAATCAACCAAGCATGCATAATCGAATCAAATAGACCAACAAAAATTTACTTGAAACCAAAATATAATAATCTCAAATAAATCATGTCTGGACAAGCCAATGATATCCTGAGTCACATTGCCCAAATACAAATAAATCCAAGTAATCAAGATACATTATTCAAATAGCAACAGGAATATAATAATAATAGCAAAATTCCAGCATCTAGTATCTCATCTCGCCTATTTCACCTGGCAGCTGCTCTCCAAAATCTGTAATTTAATAAATTGCAGGAAGAGAAAAAAAGAAAAATAAACTTCCGTCAATGCAAGTTATGGGCCGCTTGTAGTGCAGGATATAAGTACATGAAAAGGTAAACAACTAGCATGGAATAGACATGATAAAAAAATATAACAACTAGCATGGCAAGATAAACAAGTGTAAGTAGCATGTATCAAGTGTCAAGTAAAATAAGTATCATGTAAACAAGTATTAAGTAACAAGTGTCGAGTATCAAGTACAAGTAGCAAGTATCAAGTATCAAGTGAACAAGTATCAGGTATCATGTATCTGTTGTATATCTCAGCTATCTAAATAAATAGATAAACTAGACACAAATTAAAACCTCGCAAGTGTACGAATCATTTATAGAAGCGTAGTGAAAAGCAAGGGTTGATCCCACAGAGATTGTAGTACTTAACTCACTGATCAATAAAACAAAGAAAAAAATGCAAATCATAAAGTTTGTTCTAAAAGTTTATTTGA
Source organism: Hemerocallis citrina (assembly GCA_017893485.1). NCBI lineage: Eukaryota > Viridiplantae > Streptophyta > Magnoliopsida > Asparagales > Asphodelaceae > Hemerocallis > Hemerocallis citrina. Next base: position 253,916,132 of record CM030359.1, read on the forward strand.
AAGGAAGTGAAGAGATTAAAAACTAGATCAAGTAGTATATCAAAAATATCAATGAGTTGGGCTTGATTTCCACCTATAGTTAAGAATGCTAGATTACCTTCTACACCATTCTCATCACTCATGTTGTTCCTTTAAGGGCATGGTATCTACTCCTTAAAGTTAATGTTTTCCTAGGCCAAGAATTAGGCATGGTATCTACTCTAATTCGTTTCTTTCCTTAAGTATTTAGCATGGTATCTACTAAGTTGCACTTGAAGAAAGCGTAGGAACAATGGAAACGAACAAACACTCAAGGCTCTAGAAGTTGGTATCAAATCTAGATCCCTCAAGTTGATTAAACCAAGAACCCCTAAAGATTCCTGTTTTACAAGTATGAGCACAAGATACGGATCGTCTCTATACTCATATAACAGAGTCAATTTTATAATAGGCTAACTTTATAATATCAGGTTCTTCGGATCAGTCGACTGTTTTGAAGAACTTCCTAACAATTGTTGATTCATATTATAAGTTTGATCATGATAACTGGGTTCAATCAATAAGTGATAGAAATAGTGTTTAGAAGATTATAACATTACATGACTATGGTTTCAATCTGCCCAACAATGAAATTAGTTGCACATATTCATAATAAAACTATTGCAATTAATAAATTTGTTCAAGGATTGCATTACAAAAATTAGAGAGAGGAGAAAAAGAATAAAAAAATTTATTGCAAACCCCTCTGTCTCAAAATCCAGACCCGAACGCTTCCTTGAAAACTGCGCCGAACCAGAAGCCACTGTCACGCTGTCACGTCGCTACAGTAGCCAGTCGCACGCGTCAATCAAAGCCCAGTCAGCATGTCGAATCGTGCGCCCGTAAATCTGAAGGTCACGTGATGCTTCCTTTTGCTTCTTCAAACCGAAAGTACGAGACAGAGAGAGAATTCAACTCTATTTCTCTCTCTCCTACTTTTCTCTTCTTCTTTTCTTTTTTGTTCGCTGGCTTTTTTTTTGTATTTGCTGGCCTCTCTATTTATAGAAGTAGGTCTAGGACGTCAATAGGATTTGGATGTATCATCATCTCACTTGTAGATTAGGATATATCTGCAAACATACAAATTAGAATTTAATATTTAAATTTAAATTTAATTAGATAAACTTAAAATAACAGATTTTTATCTTTTTGCCTTATCCAAATCCATGTAAATTTATTTTTTTCCTTTTACACCCTTATAACAATTAAAATTGTATTTTGCTCATATAAAATTTAACAAATCCTTAAAAATAATAAAACAATAGTTTTTTCTTTGTTTAGTCGATTTTTATCAGAAATAATCACTTTTTTCATTAAAAATCTTATTTCTTCATAAATAATCAATTGAAATTTTAGAGAAACAAGACGACTTATAGACAATATAATTGAAAACAAGCAATTTTAATGGGTAAACGAGTGCAAATATTTGTATAAAAATTAGGTACATCAAATACCCCCAAACTTGAGATTTTGCTTGTCCTCAAGCAAAAAGTAAAATTATGAATAAGGGAAAAATACTCAAGAATAACTCTACTCATCATACTAAGAGATCTCATCATGTAAGCATCAAAATTACAATTAAAAATATAAACAATTGAAAATAAAGTAAAATCAAGCATACCCACTTTCTCCAGTGCAATTATTTAGTCATAATCCCCAACCCAATCATATTTGTCATGCAATTAATTTAATTATAGTATGTAACAACTCCATCTGTGATTATCCCTTTTCTCTACTACAAACCGAGTAGAAAACTAGAGGGTTTTTTTTTTTTTGAAAGTCTTTTCTCTAAGTTGTCACTTGCCTTTTTACCCGAATGCAAGACATTTGTGATGAATTCACCCGGTTACTCAACAAGTCACAATCTTGAAGTGCTTTGCTTACTCATATTTCAAGTTGCCGTTTGACGTAAAAGTAAACATTGGTGATGAATACCCCTAGTTACTAAGCAACTCAAAACATTGGAGTAGATTGAATTTATTCATAATATTTTTTTTTTATTCATAATACTCTATTTACTTAAACTCAGTTTAGGACTAGATCAAAGAGGATAATCACCAGAAAAAAGCATCACATTTGTTTTTTATGTATAATCGCATGACTCATACAATTTTGTAAGGAATTATGAAACTCAACAATCCTAAAGTAAATAAGTATACTTACTCTTACTTTATAAGAAATTGTTTATCCCAAAAAAATATTTCAATGCTTATCTAAATGAAGAACTCAAAAGTGTAATGGTGAGATTAATTGAAATCCTTTTAAATTTTTGTTTTTCTTTTCTAAAAAACATAATAAATTTGTAAACCTTCCCCCCAAACTTGAATATCACATTTTCCTCAATGGAAAAGGAAAAAGAAAAACAAAAAGAATGCAAAAGTTCAGAAATTCTCCCCTGATTCGTCTTGAAATTTTGGCACGAGCAGCATTCACTATTTTGGCGATATCTGGAGCTGTAGATGTCCAAATGGGCTGAATTTTTTTTTGCTGGAAAGCTAACAAGATAGGCTACAACTTCTCTTTGAATCACTTTTCCAGATTTTGACTCCAAATTGCTCAAAAATAGCCATCAATGCATGTGTTCAAAACAGCTCCGCCCCGGCGACTTCAAATTTTCTGCAATCCTACAAGATAAAATCCAAAACTTTAAAATAAAATAAACTAAAAGATAAATCAAATCTAAATGCAATAAGAGAAAATATGGGTTGCCTCCCAAGAAGCGCTAAGTTTTAAGTCCTCAGCCAGACATGATGAGTTTATGCAATGTATTGAATGGCTCGAAGCTTCACATTCCTCTCGCGGCTCACAACTCATTTCAATACAAGGTTTCGCCCTATGCCCGTTCACCTTGAATGTTTGATTTTTCTCTTTGTGATGAACCTCCAACGCTCCATGTGGGGAAACCTTCGTAACAACGTACGGACCGTACCATCTTGACATAAGCCTATCTGCAATGGTCCACCTTAATGCACCCTTGTGTTCTTGCAAGACTCCCTACAGCTTCTCTTCTTCCTGCATCCTTAAGTTTGCAGCAACTATCACAGGTAACGTCTGGTTTTCACCCACATATGCATACTTCAAGTGTTCAGGTAGCGGCTTTAGTTCCACGTCTGGTATCCTGGTAACAGAAGAAACAAAAGTATTATTAGACACCAGATTTTCAAATACAGGTGCAAACTTACCTGAATATGATTTTGGATTTTCAAGGTAATGTACTGTCTCTGCAATCCTCCAATCATCATATTCCTGTTCAACTTGAGATAGTGTTAGAGAGTGTAATTGTGGCTTGTAATAGATTGACACTATGTACCTGAAATGTTTGGTCAACAGTCTCCTGAACCACATCAATATTATAACATTCATGATCATCATGTGGTAATTTTAGTGCATCAAACATTTTAAACTCGATCTTTTCACCATTTATTTTCATACTTATAGTGCCTTTTTTAACACAAATTTTCATATCAGCAGTACTCATAAAGGGTCTACCTAAGATGATAAGTAAAGAAGATAGCATTGAAGAGTCTTCCATATCCAAAACAACAAAATCTGCAGGCAAAATGAAATCATTTACCTGAACTACGACATCTTCTAAAATACCTCTAGGTCTCTTGATGCTGCGATCAGCCAATTGCATGGTGATGGATGTTGGTTTGAGTTCTCCCAATCCTAGCTTTTCGTAAACAGAGTATAGAAGAAGATTGATGCTTGCCCCCAAATCTAACAGTGCCATTCCAAAGAAATGTTCACCAATCCTGCAAGGAATAGTAAAACTACCTGGATCCTTCAACTTAGGGGGTAATTTTCTTAACAATACCGCACTCACTTCTTCTGTTAGAGCCACATCCTCCTTAACCTGAAACGTTCTCTTGTGAGTACAGCATTCTTTCAAAAATTTGGCATACGAAGGAATTTGTTTAATAGCATCAAGTAGGGGAATATTGATGTTTACCTTCCTAAGAGTTTCAAAAATATCAAATAAATGTTGTTCCTCCTTTTGCTTGACTAACCTTTGAGGGAATGGTGGCAAAACTGCCCATTCTTTGTCACTTACCTTGTTGGAACCCAAAAATTTTGATGGTTGTTTGTTTGATTCGTCTGCATTTGTTCCAACTCTGCTGTAAATTACCTTACCACTTCTCAGGGTTGTCACCGATTGGAGCTGTTCTTGTCCTCTAGGGTTTGGTATAGTTTGTGATAGGAGTTCTCCTGCCTTTCTTTCACTTAACTCCTTAGCAATTTGACTTATTTGAGTCTCCAATTTCTGAATGGCCTGCCCTTGTTGGTTGCTTGTTTGCTATTGCTGTTGGAGTAATTGAAGAACGGTGGATTCGAAATCCAACTTCTTCTGTTCTTGTATTGGCCGATTGAACCCATTCCCAATCTGGAATTGCTGCGCATGCCCTTGTGCGAATTGAGTGCCTTGATGGTTTTGATTATTTCTCCATGAGAGATTTGGATGGTTTCGCCACCCTGGGTTGTACATGTTTGAAAAAGGGTTGTTCTTGGGCAGGTACATTCCCTGTCCTACGTAGTTTGCGTGCTCCTGATCTGTGAAAGAAGACATGGGACATGTATTAGTTGTATGATCAGAATGAGAACAAATTGCACAAATTTCTTTTGTTTGGTTCTTTACACCACCTAATGTCGAAATTGCTTTAACAAGCATATCAATTTTTTTGTTCATGTTTACCATTTCTAATTGCATGTTATTATTACTAGAAATTTCATAAACTCCCTATTTTTTCGAAAGGCCCCTTCCCCTTGTCGAGAATTGTTGTGAGTTCTCACTGAGTTCTTCGAATAGCTCGATGGCCTCCTCACCACTCTTCCCCATCAAGATTCCATTGCAAGCTGAATCTACAATCGCCTTGTTAGTGTCATTTAAACCCTCATAAAATGCTTGTACCTGATCATCCTTAGGCATGTTGTGCGTAGGACACTTGAGAAGCTAGTTCTTAAAGTCCTTCCATGCCTCGAAGAACAAATCGCCATCTTTTTATTGGAAGAGTTGAATTTTTCTTTTTAGTTGTTTGGTTTTCTGAGCTGGAAAGAATTCCTTCAAGAACTTTGTTGCCAATTGCTCCCATGATTGAATTGATCCTGGTTCCAAAGAATTATACCACAATTTAGCATTAAGTTTTAATGAAAATGGAAACAAAATTAACCTGATTTGTTCGGGGGTAAGCCCTTGGACGCTTTGTGTTCTGCAAAGATCAAAGAAATCTTGCAAATGGAGGTGCGGATCCTCGTCTATTTTGCCACTGAAGTGGGGAACCATGCTGAGTAATTGAGGTGATAGATGCATATTTCCTATGACATTAGGTTGATAAGCTATGCAAGAAGGTTGCTCAATATTCTTAGGCGTGAATTTGTCCTGCATTGGTATTCGATTTGGTATTTCCTCACCCATTTTTCCTTTGGAATAATTCACTGTACAGTCGACTGATCTGAATCTGTCTGTGCAGAGTGTCACTTAAAAGAAAATGTTATAAAAGAAAAGAAAAAAAAAAGAAAAAGATTTGTATTGATTTGCAAGTTAAAATACTAAACAATCCCCGGCAACGGCGCCAAAAACTTGTTGTATATCTCAGCTATCTAAATAAATAGATAAACTAGACACAAATTAAAACCTCGCAAGTGTACGAATCATTTATAGAAGCGTAGTGAAAAGCAAGGGTTGATCCCACAGAGATTGTAGTACTTAACTCACTGATCAATAAAACAAAGAAAAAAATGCAAATCATAAAGTTTGTTCTAAAAGTTTATTTGAAAGGAAGCGAAGAGATTAAAAACTAGATCAAGTAGTATATCAAAAATATCAATGAGTTGGGCTTGATTTCCACCTATAGTTAAGAATGCTAGATTACCTTCTACACCATTCTCATCACTCATGTTGTTCCTTTAAGGGCATGGTATCTACTCCTTAAAGTTAATGTTTTCCTAGGCCAAGAATTAGGCATGGTATCTACTCTAATTCGTTTCTTTCCTTAAGTATTTAGCATGGTATCTACTAAGTTGCACTTGAAGAAAGCGTAGGAACAATGGAAACGAACAAACACTCAAGGCTCTAGAAGTTGGTATCAAATCTAGATCCCTCAAGTTGATTAAACCAAGAACCCCTAAAGATTCCTGTTTTACAAGTATGAGCACAAGATACGGATCGTCTCTATACTCATATAACAGAGTCAATTTTATAATAGGCTAACTTTATAATATCAGGTTCTTCGGATCAATCGACTGTTTTGAAGAACTTCCTAACAATTGTTGATTCATATTATAAGTTTGATCATGATAACTGGGTTCAATCAATAAGTGATAGAAATAGTGTTTAGAAGATTATAATATTACATGACTATGGTTTCAATCTGCCCAACAATGAAATTAGTTGCACATATTCATAATAAAACTATTGCAATTAATAAATTTGTTCAAGGATTGCATTACAAAAATTAGAGAGAGGAGAAAAAGAATAAAAAAATTTATTGCAAACCCCTCTGTCTCAAAATCCAGACCCGAACGCTTCCTTGAAAACTGCGCCGAACCAGAAGCCATTGTCACGCTGTCACGTCGCTACAGTAGCCAGTCGCTATCTCGTCGATGCGTCAATCGAAGCCCAGTCAGCATCTCGAATCGTGCGCCCGTAAATCTGAAGGTCACGTGATGCTTCTTTTTTGCTTCTTCAAACCGAAAGTAAGAGACAGAGAGAGAATTGAACTCTGTTTCTCTCTCTCTTACTTTTCTCTTCTTCTTTTCTTTTTTGTTCGCTGGCTTTTTTTTTGTATTTGCTGGCCTCTCTATTTATAGGAGTAGGTCTAGGACCTCAATAGGATTTGGATGTATCATCATCTCACTTGTAGATTAGGATATATCTGCAAACATACAAATCAGAATTTAATATTTAAATTTAAATTTAATTAGATAAACTTAAAATAACAGATTTTTATCTTTTTGCCTTATCCAAATCCATGTAAATTTATTTTTTTCCTTTTACACCCTTATAACAATTAAAATTGTATTTTGCTCATATAAAATTTAACAAATCCTTAAAAATAATAAAACAATAGTTTTTTCTTTGTTTAGTCGATTTTTATCAGAAATAATCACTTTTTGCATTAAAAATCTTATTTCTTCATAAATAAATAATCAATTAAAATCTTAGAGAAACAAGACGACTTATAGACAATATAATTGAAAACAAGCAATTTTAATGAGTAAACGAGTGCAAATATTTGTATAAAAATTAGACACATCAGTATCATGTACAAGTAATCAAGTATCAAGTGTCAAGTGATCATGTTCAAGTCTTGTATTTATTACTATCTATGTAGCACTTCATGCGCTCCGGTTTTTATCACATGGTTGTTACATACAATCAAGTTACGTTTAGGCCTATTGGTGGGTTTTTATAGGGCCGTGTACTCAGGCGTCAAGTAAACAGGAAACAAGCACGAATCACGTAGTGAAATCGTGGTAATAGAAACAGGCATGAATCATGTAGTCATGAAATATGGCAACAGGTAATAACAGCATGAATCATGTAATCATAAAACATAGCAACATATAATAATAACAGGCATGAATTATGTAGTTGTGAGTTCATGACATAATATTATAATAACAGGCATGAATAATCGTGAGTTCATTGGAGAATATAATAATAATAGGCATGAATTATGCAAGCATGAAACATGACAACATGTAATGGGATCACGGGCCCCCTTCTGAGTGCACCTACCTATACTGTCCACTACTAAGGTCTTTCCCTTAACTCCGGCCTGATTATTTGTTATTATTATTAAACAGGCATGTATGTGTCACAAAACAGAGCAAGAATAACATGGCATAAATAAGTAACAGGTACAAGATAAAGAATAAACATGTACAGGTGCAAGATAACTCATAGAAGGATAGAACAATGAAAATTCAAGTTCAGGACAGCAAGACAGTACTGCACTAAATTTGGAATTTTTGTTGTTAAAAACATGAAAATCCGGATCCGTCAAAGAATCTAGAAAATAGACTCCCGACCGAATCCATAAAATATATATAAGTCATATAGTATTTCACAAAATCAAGTCTCAAAACAGATTTGAATTCAGAAAATGTGTTCAGTCAGAAATCAGAAGATTGTATTCAAGAACAGGAAAACAATATGAAAACTCATTAATTAAATCCACGAAAAATCTGGGGTATTCCCCTATATGTATGGTAACAGAAAATCAAGTTTCATAATTTTCCAATAAAAATAGAGTAGTAAAGTAAAATTAGAAAACAACAAGGCACGACAGTTTTGTAAATCTGAAATCACAAATACTGCTGTACGAAAACAATAATATCTCACAAACCATAAATCGAAATCCAAATCCGCCAAAAGGGTGATAAAATAGATACAGTATGATAACTTTCATATTCAGAAATATTTTAGAAACAACAAGTAGAATTATGTCAAAAATCAGGTTCTTTACTGAACAGCGAGAAAAATCTACTAGTATATTAATTGTTTGGAAACATAGAATGGTTTGTAAAACTCATCAAATAAATTTACGAAATATCTGGGTTAAACCCAATTAGGTCTAGAAGTACTGAGCAAAATTTCATATTAAAGTAATAATTTTAACACCAGAATAAAAATAGATTACTCTTCAGATTTCATAGAAAACATAATCTGGAAATCTTTCGACACTACGGTAGTAAAATAGACATAATTCACAACTCGTAAAACGAAACTGAGATCCGTCAAAAGGGTTAAAAAATAGACAGAATTCTCTCCAAATCATGTTCACAAAATATTTTCAAATACTGACCTTAATAGGGTCTAAAATACTGATCAAAATGAGAAAACTGGCAAAACTGAAAATATTCTTCATGCACAAAATCAACTAGTTCATATGAACTCATCCAAAACACAACCAAACACAAAATAGAGTATACTAGATGTCCAATAGACACGGTATAGGGTATTCCACATGTCCACAACAAACCTACCACGAATAACATGAATGAGCACATGATATCATATGACAACACGCATATATACAACAAGAAGTGGTCAACCCTAGGTTATTTCATGTCATGTATGTCGTGAGGCAACTATGGTCAAATCATCACTATAGAGACAATATCAATAAAGGGGTTCACACACAAATTGTCTCTAGAACCCAACTACACTACAGGCGGTATTTAGTACTTGTATTACACAAAAAAAAAGAATACAAGTTACTTGCCTGAGAGACGACGAAAATGACGAAGCAAGGAGCGAGAATAACGGGAACGGATTCCCCGGGCACGAACACAATGAACGAACAAAACCCACGAATACAACCATGAGCACACGCACACGACGAACAATCACGAACACCCTACACGTGCCTCTCACGCACATGCAAAAACGAGAGAACAAGAGGGAGAGACGATGGCTGGTGACTGGGGAGCAGTTGGGGGTGACTGGCAAATGGGAAGCGACAGTCAGGGGACGCACTGGCGGAGGCCAGGGGACACGGTGAATGGGGATAGCAATGCAGAGAAGTTGCGCTTGCTGTAGCTTTGACAGAAGGAGGCACAGGGCTGCGCGAGGCTGTCATTGTCGACTAGTGGTGTGACGAGCTGGAGGACTGCAGTCGAGAGGAGGAGATGTTGGGAAAGGAGAGGTCGACGTGGGCTGGTGTTGCAGTCGCACAGGGAGCAGGGCACGTGGCTGAGCGGTGCCGGGAGGAGAGACAAGAAGAGGATGGATGAAGAGGGAGATGGCTGAAGGTCGGGGGTAGAGGACAGGTCGGGAGGAGAAGGATGGGTGTGCAAGGAGATGGGTGCACAAGTCGAAGAAGAGGAGAGGTGGAAGACAAAGTGACGGCGGGGTAATAGATGAAGAATAGGAAATAGTGAGATGGATTTATATATAGGCAGTTGGGTTAGGGTTTAGGTGGGGTAACGGGAGTGTAGTACCACGTATTTTTAATATTATTTTTAAAAGTTTATAAATGAATTAAAATGAATTTTTGGGTAATTGATAAATATTTTCTGAAGATTTATCTTTTTACACGTGCAAATATTTTCTTGAGAAGTTCAAAAGCCAAAATTTCTTCATGGAAAATCATCATTTATTATTTGGGATTTATTTGTAATTTTTCTAGATTTTCTTATATTTATTGGATCAATTTGCAAATATTATGAAAAAGAAGGATCTTTTTGCAAAATTGTCAATTTGAGGGGTGAAAGTGCAAAATTATTTTCTGAACTTTTTAATCAGTGCCGGCTAGAAATGAATAGTTTATTTTGTTTTTAAATCTCAATTAAATTGGTTTTATCAACTTTCCAAGTATATGGATCTATTTATGTAAAGTTATATTTTGAAGGAATTATTTTGCAAATGTGTTTAAAAACCCTAATCCTTCAATTTCCGGCCTATTTAAAAGAAGTGCAGCCGTCTTTCGCTGCACAACACAAGGGTTTTATTATTTCTTGGAGATTTAAGGAGGGGATCTTGGATTTTGCGAAAGAAAGGTTTTCTTACCATATTTTTTTCATTCGAGGTGAGTGACTTGTTTGTTTTCTTTTGATTTGTGTATGTTGTATGTGAATGATATGAATGTTTTGATTGATCTTGGATGTTGAATTTCATATACTAGAAAGCATGTTTAGGGTTGAGTATGAATATGTACATGATGAATTGGATTGGATGGATGAAAATTTGGATCTTGTGAGACCCTAGTTGTTTGTGAATGAGATTGTATGTGGGTAGGCTATTTCTTTTGGATTAAGATTGGATTGATTGAATATAGTAGATTTTATGCATGAACCTAATTAAAAAATGAGACTCTTATTACTTTTGAGTAGTGTTTGAATGAAATTTGATATGGTGATGTTATAAATGGATTGTGGATGTGAGTTATAATGGTAATTCAGTTTTGAGAAATTTGAATGGAAAAGTATGAATCAATAGATCATGTCATGGAAATCGAAATTGGGAATTTAGTTGAGTTTGAGGAATATATCCAAATTGGGGATTTTTCTTTTGAGATTTTGGTATTGATATGGTTTGGATCTGAATATGAAGCTATTTCAATGAACAATTAATTTTTAAGAAACTCTATTTTGGTTATATGCACAATTTATGTTTTATTTGAAGGAGATTAACAAATCGCTATTTTTATAAATTCAAGTAGTTTGATTTGGTTTTTATGGACTATTATATGTCCTACAAGTTGTATTTTATTATATAAGAAATTTGCTTTTTGTAGAAATCATTTTCATAAAGTAAAACTACGTATCGGTTGAAATGTGCACAACTAAATTCTGTGGTGTGCAGGTCGACAGTCGACCGGTGTGACTATATAGTCGACCGACGCGACCTGGCTGCTGTGTTCTCTAGTTTTCTCGAAAATTTATTCTGGACAGTCGACTGATGACTTTTACAGTCGACTGGTACCACTTAGAATTGTTTTCTCGATGTTACTGTATTTTTTGCTCTGGACAGTCGACCTATACTCTTTACAGTCGACTGCTATACACAAAATTATTTTCATAAAGATATTAATAATTTTCTCTGGACCGTCGACCTATGACCTTTTACAGTCGACTTATAATACTTCGAATTATTTTCTTAAAGTTATTGGATTTTTCTCTCTGGGCAGTCGACCTATGCTTGTCCATAGTCGACTGATACTGATGTATCTTTATATCTTTGAATGTTCTTTTAAATGGTTTATTCTCTAAATGTTTTAATCTATAACCTACTATTCTCTACTTTATCTGCTACTGAACATATGTTTTCAAGTGGTTTAACTGAGCAATTTATATTGGAAGATTAGTTTGGATATTGGGTGTGAGTCTCTGGAGGGTGTGTGTGACCCTAGTATACCGGCAGTTGAGATATTTATGTTTGGGCCTGTTGAGGCAATTTTAGTTGATTGAGTTAAGTCCGGTAGGGTATACCAACTCTAGGAGATTCGTAAAGTAATTAAATAACCTAAATGATATGGACAGGCACTAGTGGTGATATGATGAACGAGAACATGGGTTATGGACCTCAGCATGGCTTGCGGTGTGAGATAATCTCCGAAATTATCCAGGTATAAGTAAAATAGTCTCCAGAATTACCTGTGGTGTGGGATTGATCTCCGGAATTATCGGGGTCGAGGTGATGCACATGTGGTATTCGTATGACGAGGTTCCATCGCTTGCGGTGTGGGGTATTCTCGAAGATTCCCAGGTGTGAGAGAAATAGTCTCCAGAATTATCTGTGGATAGAGATTGATCTCCGGAATTATCAGGGCATGGGCTAATACTCACAGTTTATCTTTATCTCGTAGTAGTCATCTTGTTAGGATTAGTTGCATAGCAGGAAATTAAACCCTATAATGTGGAGACGTTAAGGGCTTGCACCGGACCTATGTAGAGTGCGATACATAGACTCCGACAAGTACGCATTAGAGAGTCAACATATAGAATTGTGTTTTCTTGACTTGGTTTCATGCATGTGGTTTCCTGTTTTCTACACTTGACACTTAGCCTAGCTACACTTGATGTTTTTCATGTTTTCCTTGTTATTTCTGATTTCATTTATTCTTGACTATAGTATGTGTTGTTTATGATTCCAAATTTCATGTTTATTTATGTTGCTTGTTCTTGTTTCATGTCACTCACCTTTATGGCTGACCCCTTTAGTTTTGGGGGTTTGGGTTATCTCCAGCCTCATATTTTACAGGTGATTACTTGTGGCTTGGAATTTGGATGCTTGAGTTAAAGGGATGTAATGATTTATGTATTGTTGTAAAAGAAATTGTTGTAAGAAAGAATTTGTAATTCAAGGTGTATTGTATTCCGTTGTGCTATGTAAAGATTATTGTAATGAAAGTTAAAAATTTTATTGGTATTTGGATGTGTTTAATATTACATTTGAAGTTGATGCTGGGAATTGTGCCACGTATTTCTAAGATATCATATTAGAAATTCGGGGCGCTACAGAGATTGGTATCAGAGCATACTTCAATAGTAATAATAAATATGGTATAAAAATAACCTAGGTGTGGACACTAGAGCGTGAGTACCTAGGTATGGACATTAGAGAGTGAGTGTCACATAGATTTTACTTTTGGGGTATGGTTACGGTTTTGCCAGAGGGTATTGATGTGAATATGAATTATGTTGTAGTACTCTAACTCTCTCCTCATTTTGCAGTATTCAGAATGGTTGGACCCAGATCCAGGGTTGGTAACAATGGTGATGGAGCTGGAAGTTCCCAAGGAACTGGAGTTGATCTTGAGGCCGAATTTGCTAGGGTGTATCAGACGTTGAATGCACTAATAGCAGCTAATTTGGTATAGAATCAGAACCAGAATCAGAAATCAAGGGGCTGGAATCAAGGGGCTGGACCAGGATTGGTTAACGCTGATCCCATCAAGCAGATTGAGTCCTTCAAGAGGATGAGGCCACCAGTGTTTGAGGGACAATCTGATCCAAACGAGGCTGATGATTGGATTAGGGGGATGGAGACAATCTTCGAGGTTTCGAAAACTCTGGCCACCAATAAAGTGAAGTTGGCCACTATGCAACTGGAAAAGGACACTGGTGTTTGGTGGCAAACGGTAAAGAGGACTTTGGGGGACCAGCAATTGACTTGGGAAGATTTTCTGGAAGAATTTAGAGATCGTTTCTTTCCCTTGGATATTCAGGAGAAGAAGGCGACAAAATTCTTGAATCTACAACAGGGCAGCATGACCGTGCGAGAGTATGAGACCAAGTTTGCTCAGCTGTCGAGGTATGCACCGGAGCTGATAGTTGATGAGGCGAAGAAGGCCAAGAAGTTTGAGCAGGGCTTGAGGCCAAACTTGAGGTTGAGAATGATTCTGTTGGGCATAAGGAGATTCGACAAGCTGGTCAGGAGAGCAGCTATGACAGAGGAAGACATGGAATAGTTCCAGAAGAAGCAAGAGACCTGGAACAGGAACAAGAGGTCAGCATCAGGTCAGAGTGGGAAGGGACTCTAGCGAAGCAAGTCAAATTCAGTGGTTCAGTGCAGAAGGCACTTGCAACTTAGGAAGTGACTTGTTACTACTGCAAGGATGCAGGTCATTACAGGTCAGCGTGTCCTAAGTTGGCGAAGCAGACTTGTTTCCAGTGTGGGCAGGCAGGATATTCTAAGTCTCATTGTCCACAGTTGAGAAAGGATGGTCCAGGTGGAAGTAAATTCCAGAGGCAAGGATGAGTGTTCGCATTAACCGAGGAGGATGCGGGTAACTCGGAAGATGTGATCCAGGGTATGCAAGAGTTTTGATTTTATTTTTAATCAATGTAATAAGTAAAACTTTTATTTTGAGAATAATTGGAGATTGAGTATCATTCTTCATGTAGCAGGGATTGTTTTGGTTAATGGAATAAAGGCAAAAATTTTATTTGATGCTGGTTCTTCGCATACTTTTGTGTCGCCCAATTTTGCAGAGGTCTTAGGTGTGGAGCCTATGTTGTTTCCAAGCAAGGTTTTTTCGGTGGCAACGCCGTCAGGTGAAGAATTGATCGCTGAACGATATTTTGAGGGTTGTGATATCGAGATTGGCGGGAGATTATTCGGCATTGATCTGATTGAGCTGCAAGTCTTAGGAGTGGATGTGATCGTGGGCATCGATTGGATGGCAATATATGATGCCACAATTGAATGCAAGCAGAAAGGGGTGTTAGTGAAAGCATCAGGTGGTCCCGCAGTGACTTTCCAAGGGAAAAAAATGTTCCGTAGGTGGCTGCAATGGTATCCAAGATGGTGATTCCAGATGAAGTCAAAGGCATTCCGGTTGTCAGAGATTTTCCTAAGGTGTTCTTGGAAGATTTTTCAGGATTACCGCCGCAGAGAGATGTGGAGTTTTGCATTAATGTTCAGCCGGGGAGTGCTCCGATTTCCAAGGCTTCGTACAGGATGGCACCTGTAGAGCAAGACGAAGTGAAGAAGCAGAATGAGGAGTTGTTGAGCAAGGGGCTTGTTAGGCCGAGTTCCTCACCGTGGGGTGCGCCAGTGCTGTTAGTCAAGAAGAAGGATGGGTCAATGAGGATGTGCATTGACTACCGGGAGTTGAATAGGGTGACTGTTCAGAACAAGTACCACTTCCATGGATTGATGATTTGTTCGACAGGCTTCAGGGAGCAGCAGTGTTTTCGAAGATTGATTTGAGATCAGGGTATCATCAGGTTTGAGTCAAGGAGGAAGATGTGAGTAAGACAGCTTTCAGGACTCGTCATGGGCTCTATGAGTTTTTGGTGATGCCATTCGGGTTGACGAATGCGCCAGCCGTGTTCATGGATATGATGAACCGGGTTTTGAGGCCATTTATTGACTCCTTCGTGGTGGTTTTCATCGACGATATTTTGGTGTATTCGAAGTCGGAGGAGGAGCATTCTATGCACTTGACTGCGGTATTACAGAAATTGTAGGAGCATAGCTTGTATGCCAAATTGTCGAAGTGTGAGTTTTGGAAGTTTGAGGTAGCTTTCCTTGGTCATATCCTTTCTAAGGAGGGAGTGGCCACTGATCCTCAGAAGGTTGAAGCAGTAAAGGATTGGCCCAGGCTAACGTCTGTGAAGGAAGTCAGAAGTTTCTTGGGTTTGGTTGGTTACTACAGGAGACTCATCCAGGGTTATTCTCAGATTGCAGTTCCTTTGACAGGTTTGACTCGGAAGAATGTGGCATTTTCATGGACAGATAAGTGTGAGGCGAGTTTCCTTGAGTTAAAGGAGAGGTTGACTAATGCACCTATCTTAGCTTTGCCTCAAGCTAGGAATGATTATGATATCTTCAGTGATGCATCTCTCAGAGGTTTGAGTTGTGTCCTGATGCAAGAAGGCAAGGTTATTGCTTATGGTTCGAGGCAATTGCGTCTGCATGAGAAGAATTATCCGGTGCATGATTTGGAACTAGCAGCTATTATCTTTGCCTTAAAGAAGTGGAGGCATTATGTTTATGGTGAGAAAATCAATATGTACACTGACCAGAAGAGACTGAAGTACATTTATCAACAGAAGGATCTAAATCTTCGGCAGAGAAGGTGGTTGGAAGTATTGGAAGACATTCGTCCTGAGATCAAGTATCATCCGGGCAAGGCGAATGTGGTAGCCGATGGACTTAGCAGGAAGAGTAGTTTATCAAGTTGATCACTACTCGAAGCGAGTTGGCAGTAGAGATTGATCAGGCAGGTATCGAAGTGGTGCTGCAGGGTTTAGGGCATCTTTGGCTCAGTTGAGACTGCAGTCTTCCTTGAGAGAGAGGATTGTGGAAGGTCAGAGATCGGATTCATAGATTCAGAAGATGCTACAAAAGGTTTCAGAAGGCAAGCTATCAGAGTTTCGTGTCTAAGATGGAGTTCTTTGGATGGGTGAGAGGTTGTGTGTTCCGGATAATGCAGATTTGAGAGAGTATCTTGCAGAAAGTACACAGTACCTTATTTTCAGTACATCCTAGAGGCACGAAGATGTACAAGGACATCAAACAGCACTTTTGGTGGTCTGGTATGAAGAGGGATGTAGCAGATTTCGTGTCAAGGTGTCTGACTTGTCAGCAGATCAAAGTAGAAAATTAGAGACCTGGAGGTTTGTTGCAGCCATTGCCCATTCCGGAGTGGAAATGGGAGAATATCAGTATGGACTTCATCACGGGTTTACCGAGGAGTTCGAAGGGCAATGACTCGATTTGGGTTATTGTGGACCGTTTGACTAAGTCGGCTCACTTTCTAGCCATGAAGATTACTTGGTCATTGGAGAAATTGGCTGAGTTGTACATTGGTGAGATTGTGAGGCTTCATGGAGTTCCTGTATCGATTGTTTCCGACAGGGATGCAAGGTTCACTTCATGGTTTTGGAAAAGCCTACAAGCAGCTTTGGGCACCAGAACTGATTTCAGTACCGCGTTTCATCCACAGATCGATGGTCAGACAGAGAGGGTGAATCGAGTACTGGAAGATATGCTGAGGGCTTGTGTTATGGATTTCGGTGGTAGCTGGGAGAGATACTTGACATTGGTTGAGTTTGCTTATAACAACAGTTACCATACAAGTATCGGGATGGTACCGTATGAAGCTTTGTACGGGCAGAGGTGCAGGACACCTGTTTGTTGGTACGAGGTTGGCGAGTGGCAGATGTTTGGTCCTGAGATCGTGTAGCAGACGTCAGAGCAGATTGAGCTGATTCGCAAGAGGTTGGTTGAAGCTCAGAGTCGGCAGAAGAGTTATGCTGATACTCAACGAAGGGACTTGGAGTTTGAGGTTGGGAATGCAGTTTTCCTTAAGGTGTCTCCGACCAAAGGAGTAATCAGGTTTGGTAAGGGAGGCAAGTTGGCGCCAAGGTATATTGGGCCATACACAATCGTGGAGCGGATTGGCAAGAAAGCATATAGATTGGAGCTTCCAGAGGAGTTAGTACAGGTGCATGATGTATTCCATATGTCATTGTTGAGAAAGTATGTGCCAGATCAGAATCATCAGTTGATAGGAATTCCTGAAGGTCTACAGGTGAACTTGAGTTACAAGGAACAGCCTGTGGAGATCGTTGACCGTAGGGAGAAAGTTCTTAGGAGCAAAGTGATACCTATGGTCAAGGTGCTGTGGAGGAATCCGCAGTTCGAGGAGGCTACTTGGGAGCCAGAGGATCGCATGCAGAAGGATTTTCCTGAGCTTTTTGTATAATTGTATCTCATTTTTGTGATGGTATTTTTTTGGATGATTGTACTATTGGATTGAGTTTCATTTCTTTTATTTGATTATGTCCTTCTATATGAATGTTTTGAATTATGGTTCATTTATGAAATTTCAAATTCCTTATTTATTCTTATTTTAGACCCCATTAGCAGTAATTCTGAGGACAGAACTCTTCTAAGAAGGGAGTGATGTAGTACCCCATATTTTTAAATATTATTTTTAAAGGTTTATAAATGAATTAAAATAAATTTTTGGGGAATTGATAAATATTTTCTGAAGATTTATCTTTTTACACGTGCAAAACACGTGCAAATATTTTCTTGAGAAGTTCAAAAGCCAAAATTTATTCATGGAAAATCATCATTTATTATTTGGGATTTATTGTAATTTTTCTAGATTTTTTGATATTTATTGGATCAATTTGCAAATATTATGAAAAAGAAGGATCTTTTTGCAAAATTGTCAATTTGAGAGGTGAAAGTGCAAAACTATTTTCTGGACTTTTTAATCAGTGCCGGCTGGAAATGAATAGTTTATTTAGTTTTTAAATCTAAATTAAATTGATTTTATCAAGTTTCCAAGTATATGGATCTATTTATGTAAAGTTATATTTTAAAGGAATTATTTTGCAAATGTGTTTTAAAACCCTAATCCTTCAATTTCCAGCCTATTTAAAAGAAGTGCAGCTGTCTTTCGCTGCACAACACAAGGGTTTTATTATTTCTTGGAGATTTAAGGAGGGGATCTTGGATTTCGCGAAAGAAAGGTTTTCTTACCATATTTTTTTCATTCGAGGTGAGTGACTTGTTTGTTTTCTTTTTATTTGTGTATGTTCTATGCGAATGATATGAATGTTTTGATTAATCTTGGATGTTGAATTTCATCTACTAGAAAGCATGTTTAGGGTTGAGTATGAATATGTACATGATGAATTGGATTGGATGGATGAAAAATTGGATCTTGTGAGATCCTAGTTGTTTGTGAATGAGATTGTATGTGGGTAGGCTATTTCTTTTGGATTAATGTTGGATTGATTGAATATAGTAGATTTTATGCATGAACCTAATTAAAAAATGAGACTCTTATTACTTTTGAGTAGTGGTTGAATGAAATTTGATATGGTGATGTTATAAATGGATTGTGGATGTGAGTTATAATGGTAATTCAGTTTTGAAAAATTTGAATGGAAAAGTATGAATCAATAGATCATGCCATGGAAATCGAAATTGGGAATTTAGTTGAGTTTGAGGAATATATCCAAATTGGGGATTTTTCTTTTGAGATTTTGGTATTGATATGGTTTGGATCTGAATATGAAGCTATTTCAACTAACAATTAATTTTTAAGAAACTCTATTTTGATTATATGCACAATTTATGTTTTATTTGAAGGAGATTAACAAATCGCTATTTTTATAAATTCAAGTAGTTTGATTTGGTTTTTATGGACTATTATATGTCCTACAAGTTGTATTTGATTATATAAGAAATATGCTTTTTTTTAGAAATCGTTTTCATAAAGTAAAACTACGTATTTATTGAAATGTGCACAACTAAAATCTGTAATGTGCAGGTCGACAGTCGACCGACGCAACCTGGCAGCTGTTTTCTCTAGTTTTCTCGAAAATTCATTCTGAACAGTCGACTGATGACTTTTACAGTCGACTGGTACCACTTAGAATTATTTTCTCGATGTTAGTGTATTTTTCGCTCTGGACAGTCGACCTATACTCTTTACAGTCGACTGCTATACACAGAATTATTTTCATAAAGATATTAATAATTTTCTCTGGACCGTCGACCTATGACCTTTTACAGTCGACTTATAATACTTAGAATTATTTTCTTAAAGTTATTGGATTTTTCTCTCTGGACAGTCGACCTATGCTTGTCCATAGTCGACTGATACTGATGTATCTTTATATCTTTGAATGTTCTTTTAAATAGTTTATTCTCTAAATGTTTTAATCTACAACCTACTATTCTCTACTTTATCTGCTACTGAACATATGTTTTCAAGTGGTTTAACTGAGCAATTTATATTGGAAGATTAATTTGGATATTGGGTGTGAGTCTCTAGAGGTGTGTGTGACCCTAGTATACCGGTAGTTAAGATATTTATGTTTAGGGCCTGTTGAGGCAATTTTAGTTGATCAGTTGTTGAGTTAAGTCCGGTAGGGTACACCAACTCTAGGAGATTCGTAAAGTAATCAAATAACCTAAATGATATGGACAGGCACTAGTGGTGATATGATGAACGAGAAAATGGGTTATGGACCTCGGTATGGCTTACGGTGTGAGATAATCCCCGAATTATCCAGGTGTGAGTGAAATAGTCTCCGGAATTACCTGTGGTGTGGGATTGATCTCCGAAATTATCGGGGTCGAGGCGACGCACATGTGGTATTCATGTGACGAGATGTCATCGCTTGCGGTGTGGGGTATTCTCGTAGATTCCCAGGTGTGAGTGAAATAGTCTCTGAAATTATCTGTGGATAGAGATTGACCTCCGAAATTATTGGGGCTTGGGCTAATACTCACAGTTTATCTTTATCTCGTAGTAATCATCGTGTTAGGATTAGTTGCATAGCGGGGAATCAAACCCTATAATGTGGAGACGTTAAGGGCTTGCACCGGACCTATGTAGAGTGGGATGCATAGACTCCGACAAGTACGCATTAGAGAGTCAGCATATAGAATTGTGTTTTCTTGACTTGGTTTCATGCATGTGGTTTCCTATTTTCTACACTTGACACTTAGCCTAGCTACACTTGATTGTTTTCATGTTTTCCTTGTTATTTCTCAATTCATTTATTCTTGACTCTAGTACGTGTTGTTTATGATTCCAGATTTCATGTTTATTTATGTTGCTTGTTCTTGTTTCATGTCACTCACACCTTTATGGCTGACCCCTTTAGTTTTGGGGGTTAGGGTTATTTCTAGCCTCATATTTTACAGGTGATTACTTGTAGCTTGGAATTTGGATGCTTGAGTTAAAGAGATGTAATGATTTATGTGTTGTTGAAAAAGAATTTGTTGTAAAAAAGAAATATGTAATTCAAGGTGTATTGTATTCCACTGTGCTATGTAAAAATTAATGTAATGAAAGTTGAAAATTTTATTGGTATTTGGATGTGTTTAATATTACATTTGAAGTTGATGCTGAGAATTGTGCCACATATTTCTAAGATATCAAATTAGAAATTCAGGGTGCTACAGGGTGTGGGTGCTTAACGGGTATTGGTTTGGTGGATTGAATGGGTAATGGGTTTATTAGGAGTTAGGGTAAATGGGTTTTAAAATGGATTACGTTTTTTTTATAAATTGAATAGAAAAATAAAATGACTTATAGAAATATTGTTTATAAAAATAATTGGCATTACAAAATAGAATTTATTTAACATACTACAAATACAGTTTGTAAATAAAAGCGGATTTTTTTTTAATAACCAGTCAAAAATATCAATAATAACAATAATATTATAATAATAATAAGAAGAAGAAAATGATAAAAATAACAATGGCAATAACAGTAATAATAATAATAATAATAAGAGTAATAATAACCAAAAAAATACGAATTGTGTTACAATATAAAAATCATAGAAATAGTTACAAATAAAATTATTGATCGAAAACAAATTTTAATAGGAAATCCAATATTACAATTTGACAAAAAAATTTGAAAACCGGAAAAATAATTTATGAAAATTTTAAATACAGAAAATATACGGAAAATACATATTTACGAAAACAGGGGTTACATAATCTTTCATGCACAAACAACTTCTTTGTTCCAGACAAATTAATTTTGATTCATTCAACAATTATTCAAACCCCTATATTATGCTTGGATTTTTAATAATTAAAAACAACGAATAAACATGGAAAAGAATCTCAACTTTAAAATCAATTAAGCACGAATTTAAGAGCATACAACAAGTTCTATTTATCTCTACAAATCTCCATCATCTACAGTTAAATCTATGGTCATCCAATCAATTTTATAAATCCCAAATTAGATATTTCATGCATCATCAATATTTAACATTCAAGATTAACACAAACGTGATCATCACACAAAATGCACATTTATTTCGTATAGACATCCAAAAGTTCATTCATCACGTATAGCAACCATCAACTCATTTTAAAAAAAAATCATGATCAAACAATCAAAATATAGATCTACAAATTCACAACAAGACCTAGCATGATCTCTACTAGATTCATCATAATAATATAATAAGAACACATCAAGAGACAAGAAGTCTCACCCGCCTCAAAGAAGACCAATTGAAGAATAATAATAAGAAGAAAGAAAAGTTTCTCCTCTTCATTGCGAAAAATCGAAAGATCCAAGCCCCCAAAACTCCAAGAAATAATAAAGAAGATAATATTTTTGTTCACAATAGGGAAGAGGTTGTTGCTGTTCTATTATAGGCCAGGGGTCTATTTTTAGGGTTTCTTGATGAATTTTACAAAAAAAAACCCAAGAAATCGAATCTTTACAAATATGTAGATTTACTAAATTAAGTAGTTAATCAAATCAATTAAGGTAAGATTCTATCCCCCCCTAATCTCTCATAATTTTTCCGGCACTCATGTCCAGCCAAGAGGTTTCAAATTTCGAATTTTGCCTCCAAGTGGTAATTTTACATAAAAGACATTCACTTTGAAAATTTGTAAACATGCCATAAATTATTCGTAAAAATCCAGAAAATTTAGAATTATCACCCACTATAAAATATTAGATTCTCCAAATGAAATTTCTGACTTTTTATTCTCCTGGAAAAATATTTGCACGTATTTTGTACGTGCATCGACAATTTCATAAAATAGCCAAATGAATATAAAAAAGATTAATTTAAAATTATTTATTAATTCAAAATGATATATCATTAATAGAAAATACTTTTAATTTAATTTTTATCTCTTTTACGGTCGGAATGTAATTGTTTCATCAAAAATCAATTATATCAACAGAGTCAAAAAAATGAGTTCTTTTAATCAAGTATCTGAAAAATAAAATATATCATACTCAAATGAGGGACATTAATTATTGACAACCAACTTTTGAGAAATCTAAAATTTTCTAACTTTGCACGTGCTTTGCACGTGCAACAGCAATTTCAAGAAAACGGTCAAATAGTCAATTTCACTAATTCAGTATTATTTAACAATCCCAAAAAATACATTTTATTTTACAGGGTGTTACAAGGAAAACGCTATTCCACATTGAGAAGGCAAAGACCGCAAAGAATACAATGGAGATTCTCACGGATATGTATGAGAAACCATTCGCATCGAATCATATTCTTTACTTGAAGAAATTAATCAGCATGAAGTTGTCAGAGAGGGGTTCAATAGCGGATCATGTGAATATTTTTTATATTTTATACAATCAATTTTAATCATCAGGGTTGAAATTTGTGGGGAGAGCACATGCATTGTTACTACTATCTAGTCTCCCTATAGTTATGGTCCGGTAGAACAAACTATCACAAATATTATGATTGATTCGACTACTATGAAGGATGTTGTGAGCAGCATCATGAATGAGGAGGTGAGAATGAATAGAAATTGAGAATCTTCGCCATCTTCAAATAACTCCATGTTATCAGTTGAGAACCATGGAAGAAGCACTAATGTAGTAACCATATAATATAATAATAATAATAAATAATAATAGCAATATTAATAAAATAAATATGAGTAATAATAGTAGTAATAAACATACATATAGGTACATATAGGGTACATATCTTTAGTTAAAGAAAATACTAAAATGCGTAATTAAGAAAGATTAGCAAAACGAAAATAAATTAGTCAATTCTAACCACCAAATGCCCAACGCGGATCTAGAAATATCACTAATAATAATGAATAAAAGCCAATAGTCCACACCCCTACAATGACACTCTATACTCCCTTACTCTATTAAATGATTAATTTTATTATGGTGCACAGAAAAATATAAAAGTGTGTGTACCTATAGTAGGATCCTTTCTGGATTCCTTGGGCCTAAGAAGAAAAAGTAGGCGAGAATTATCTTCTCGGGAAAAAGAGGCCTCATGAATTGGAGGAATAGAGGATGTGAAATAGAGGTTCACAAAATTCCATGATGTCTCGGAAATGTAAACACCTCAGAAATTGTGAATGCAAAAAATAAAAGGGTCGGTTTAGAGGATGAGTCACCCTCATACGTATCACTTATGTAGCTCCTTTTTTGGTCTATAAATAGGGGTTATGTCTCATTGTTAGTCATTAAGAAAGAAAAGGAAAGGAACATAAAAATAAAAATGTATTATGTTCTACTATGCTTCATTAATCTATCATTAATGGAACGATGACGATGTCATTTTTATTCTCCAAAAAAAAAAAAATTTAAAAAGTAATAGAATAAGAATAAGTGTTACTAGAAAGAAAGGAAAAGGTTTGAGCTAAGGAATTGGTAGATGTACTCGATAGTTTTTCTTCTTTCCCAGTTATAACTTATTCAGTTAGTATCCTTTCATCTCTGTCGGCTGAAAATCGGTTTTGTTATCATAAATATGTATAGGTTGCATTTGTTATAAAAAATATAACTAAATAAACTGAGTCGAATAACCCATAGTTGTGGGGTATAGATTGGTGAGATTATTGATGTGCGCAATTTTTTTATATAATTTTTATTACACTTTTTACGTAATACAGTTGTGAATTCTCGTTTATTTCTTTAAAATTTATCTCCTTTCAACTTATTTTTATTTGTTTGTTTGATTCTGAAAGAATGAGATGGACACGTGCAAAAGGTGTGCATTTTGGTAAAATCAATGAAGAAAACAAGGATAAAGATTTCAAATTTTAAAATTGATTTTATATGAAGATTTCTGGAAAGTTTGAGCACTCAAAATCACACGTTTTTTTTTACTAATTGGCCCTTTGAAGAATTAATAAAAAAAATACTATGGTCAACTAGGCGGTGAAATAAAATTTTGAAATAAAATATTTAAAAAAATAAATCAACAGTGTTGGAATTGATTATTGGATATAATTAATTAAATGATTAATTTATAATCTAATAGATTATTCTTAATCTTGTGATTTTAATTAATTAATTACTATCTAACCCTAATCCTATTAACTAACCCTACTCTTTTCCGTATATAAACGCAGAGAAGGAGAGAAGAATGGAGCATGAAGAAAGAGAAAATAAAGGCGGCACCAGATACGAGGGGCTCTGGGGGTGGCAGCTAGAAGCACAGGAAAGAAAAAAAAAATAAGAAATAAGAAAAAAAGAGCAGAGAAGAAGCGGGTTGCACGAAAACCGAGGAAGAAGGAAAAAAAAAGAAGAGAAGAAGAGTTGACTTGAGCGCGGATCCCGAGGCACTTCAATTTCGGCCTCATACAACAATCGTGTTCTTTATTCTCTCTTCTAAATTTTATTGTTACGTAATCCAAAAGCTTGTTCGTTAGTTGCAAAATCATCATGAACTAAATTTAATTTTTTAGGGCTTCGATGTAGCCTAATTTTGATAACACAATTCTAACTTCATGTTATTTGATTCGTCTAATTTTTTATGGTTGTGTGTTTAAGTTTTGTTCTTAATGTTTACAATTGTTTGGCAAACTATTGTTTGATTCATGGAATTATGGGGAGACCGATTTAGAATTATAGAATTAAACACCATTGAGCGAAATTAGAGATGATTTAGCGCGATTAATGTGACTTTAAAGAAATCCATAGAACTTAATAAATCGTCAATTAATTAAAATGTGCATAGAAATATGACAAACTGTGAGTTGGAGATATGTTTGGTGTTGTTCGAGAGAAAACATTGTAAATAGGGTATTTCACTCTACAAACTTGAATAAATAGAATTTCTAGCTACATGGAATTGTGAATTGTGTGGGATTAACTAGGAGAAATCGAAAGCCCTCGAACTAGCTTTGTTATTAACAAACAACAAAATTTTATATTTTCATTATTCTTAATTAGATTAGCTTTTCCTTTAGTTTAATTTAGTTTAGTTGTTATTTTTATTAAAACTTCAATTTTCCAAATAGAAGTTAATCTACTGAATTTCGGTACATAATAAAATAATTAGTTCTTGTGGGTTCGACACTCATTTCTTTTAAAACTATAATACTTGTTGTGATTCTGTACACTTGCAAAATATTTCATTAAGTTTTTGATGCCGTTGCCGGGGACTAATTATTCTTTTATCGATACTGATAATTTCTATACTGTTACTAATTTGGATTTTTTTTCTTTTTTTTAGAAAGACAAGTTTTATTAATTTTTCTTTTATTTAATAGATATATTCAAGGACATTGAAGTGTATCTAGGGATGGCAATTGGGCTGGGTCAACGGCCGACCCGCCCGCAACCCGTTCGTAGAACCCAGCCGGCGAAACGACGGTTCAGGTTCGGGTCGAACTTGTGAAAAGTAACGGGCCGACCCGAGTCTCGAAAATAGCGAATAGAACCCTCATAACCTGACCTGTGAACCCGCTAAAATCACCCCAACCTGCCAGCCAACCCACGGGTCGACCCGCGGGTTGTGAACCGTTAACGGGTCAGCGTGTCGTTGGCCACTGTACAACGGAGAGATTGCTGTTTTTTTTATAAAAAAATTACCCTATAAATATCCCCCCAAAATCCCATCAAAAAATTTACGCCTTACTCTCTTACTATCTCTACTATTATTACTCATTTCTAAGCAATTTATGAACAATTGAAGTAATGAATAAACAAGTGTACAAGGCATATACACGATCAAATTCCGATCATATCGAAATCAAAATTCAACAACGTCTTCAACTCTTCAACTCTCGTCCAACTCCAAGTGATCAAGTCTTCAACTCTCCTACAAGCTCTCCTCAACTCTTCAATTCCAGATTTGAGGATTTTTACTTCTATTTCTATTTTTATTTTCATGGATTTTTTTATATACGCGTATCCACGGTGAACGTGATCAAAATTTCATACCTCTCTTCTTCTTATTTAATTTTTGTTGTAGTTATAATTTTTCGTATCTTAACCGTTTCTTGGTTTTTTGATCTTCTCTATCTCAACCCTCTTGTTTTCTAGATTTTTTTTGTAACTCATCGCTCCTACATTGTGTAGTTTTTTTTACATACATTACTACATTATGTCTAGATCACGCGGTAGCGGTCGTAGCCAAAGTGGGTAAGATTCCACCGGCACTTTCCGTAGGCCACCAATTGTCCCAATTAGTGAGCCAACCGAAGAGTACCATGATCCTCCTACCCAACAATGGGGTACACACGATGAAACTGTAGGAGATATACAATTAGAAGAAGAACAACAACAACAACCAACCGAAACAACACAACCCCGTAGTGGTAGGAAAAGTAGAGGGGCAAGTAGTGATTGGTATAAATTTTACGATTTTATCCTAGACGAAGAAACTTTGAGTATATGTTTGAAAGTTTGTAAAACATGTTCTAAGGCATACAAATTCAAGAGGGGTGATTGCACCGGTACAAGTAGTAGACACATCCAAAATAACCATAAAGACCTTCTTGTTGACCTACCCGGTCAACAAAAAATCTACCCTAGGACCGGTCTAGTTGATAGCCACCCTTATGATCCCGATCTTGTTCTTCGGAAAATGGCCCGATTAGTAATAAAGAAAGAGTTACCATTTTCCTATCCCGAGAGTAGGGACTTGGAAAATTTTAATCAAACGGCCTTAAACCCTCATTTTAGAAGAATTCCGAGAAATATTTGTAAATCGGATTGTTTTAAAGACTACAATGAAATGAAGGACACTTTGATTGTAATTTTATGGAGTTTAACTTGTAGAGTTAGTTTAACTTCAGATTGTTAAGCGGGTGTCAACAATATTCCAATGATGGGAATAACCTATCATTGGATCAATAATGATTGGATTCTTCAAAAAAGAATCACATCACTTGCCGCGTTGCCCTATTCCCATAGTGGCGTTGAAATAGCAAACCGTATTTTAGAAATTTGTGATATTTTTCATATTCGCGATAAAATTATGTGTATTAATTTTGATAATGCAACTAACAAAAATGCACTAATTAGTATTTTAAAATCCCCATTAAACCCTCCATCTGAGATTATTTTTCAAGTTAGATATGCATGTCATATTTTAAATTTATGTGTTCAAGCTGCATTAAAAATAGTCAATCCATATATACTTTAAATTAGAAATTGTGTACATTTTATTGCATTAAGTCCCAGCGTATTTCAAGAATGGAAAAATTGGTGTAGGATTTCAAATGTACCTTTTAGAAGATTTCCAAAGGATGTTAAACACCGATGGAACTCTAGTTTTGATTTGCTACATGTTGTTACCGAATATAAAGCAGTTGTAAATGATTTTTGTATCGCAAAAAATATGCCAGATTTTGAAATAACTCCCACCGATTGGTTTTATGCTGAATCTTTGTTGCAATTTTTAGAACCTTTTAAAACCGCAACTTTAAAATTTTCAAAATTATATGAATCTACTTTTAGTAGCATTTTTATTTCAATAGTTACTATGATGCAAACATTTAACGAAATGTTAAATGATACTTTTGTTGGAAATATTGTAAAACCTACATACAAATTTTTTTTGAAGTAATTTAATCCTCCTCCTATGTTGTTTTGTGTTGCTACCGTTATGAATCCTCGTATCAAATTAGAAGGTATGAAGAGTTTGATTGAAATGTTTTTTGCATTACTTGGGAAAAATGTAGAAATAGAAATTGATTGCACTTCTTTTTTAGTTAAATTCGAATCTATATTAAATAACTTGTATGATTATTATGATAGATTTTTTGCTTCTAGTAGTACAACTTCTGTAGTTAGTTCTTCTTCTTCTACTTCCAAAGGTAAGAGTAAGAGTAAATTTGATGATAGAATATTTAATTTACTTGCACAAATTCAATCAAAAAACCTAGGACTAATCAACCAAATGAATTACATTGGTATAATCAACATGATTCTGAGTCTTTTACTTCTTCACTAGATATTTTACAATGGTGGAAATACCATGAACACACTAATAGTATTCTTAAATATATGGCTAAAGATCTACTAACTCCTCCTGTCTCTACAGTTGCTTCTGAAAGTGCATTTTGTTCAAGTGGCGGGGTTCTAACTGATTACAGGAACCGCTTGAAGCCCGACTCGTTAGGGATACTCGTTTGCACAGAAGACTGACTGAAGGCTGAAGATAGGACACAAGGAAAAGCATTATCTACGTCCACAAGTGAGAGCAACTCGTCGGAAGAACAACAACAACAACATCAATAGCAACCAAAATAAAGAATTCAAGACCAACAACAACAAGTCAACAACAACAAATTGAAGGTCATCAACTCGAAGACAATTGTAAATAGATAAAAAAAATTGTATTAAATCTTTGCTTGTTATTTCAAATTATAAAAATTGAAGTAAATTGAAATTGTATATAAGAAATATGTTAGTGTATAAAACAAATTTGTGAATTCTTTATTTCTTATTAGAAATTGTGAAACTTGTATAACTTGAAATCATATGAATAATATTTCAATATTTTTTGGCAATTTCACTCTTTCAATCTTATTATTATTGTTACGATTTTTTTATGTTTATTATTATTATTATTATTATTATTATTATTATTATTATTATAAGTTAAAAAAATTAAGAAAAATAACCTATCTAAACGGGCCAACCCGCGACCCGACCCGAACCGATCCGGGTTGGACCCGAAAGGGTTCACGGTTGGGCGGATCGCCATTTCCACTTTTCGACCCGGCCCGGTCCGGCCCGGTTAAGCCACCAACCCGACCCGAACCCGCCCAACTTAACATCCAACCCGGGCGGGTCCAGCCCGGCCCGGCTCGTTCGACTCGAATGCTATCCCTAAGTGTATCACCATGGCGAACGAGGGTAATGGAAAAGATAATAAGGCTTTGAGAGACTATGTTATGCTCTAGGATAATGGAGCAACGTCAAGCATAAAGAGACCGACTATATAAGCTAACAATTTTTTAGATTAAACCAGAAATAATTCAAATGATTCAATAGATTGTTCGGTTTAGTGGACTGTCGCACGATGATCCTAATGTTCACATTGCAAACTTTCTAGAAATCTGCGACACTTCAAGCATAATGAAGTATCAGATGATGCAATCCAATTGAGGCTCTTTTCTTTTTCACTTAAAGATAAGGCGAAGACTTGGCTAAATTCTCTACCAACGGGTGTTATTACTACTTGGGAGGGACTTGCACAAAAAATTATGGCTAAGTATTTTTCGCCGACAAAGACAGCAAAGTTAATGAATGACATTACCACATTTACACAATTTGAGAATGAATCTATGTATGATGCGTGGGACAGGTATAAAGAGTTATTAAGAAAGTGTCATCATCATGATCTATCAAAATGGCTACAAGTCGAAACATTCTATGATGGTTTGGAAATTTCAAATCGGCCAATGATAGATGCAGCAGCTGGAGGAACTTTCAGAAAAGATGGCATCCAACAATTACCAATGGTCTCCGGAGAGGGCAATGCCAAGAAAAGAAGTTGCAGTTTTTTAGCTTGGTCCTATTACTACATTGGCTGCACAAATTGCTACTTTATCTAAATAACTTGAAAATATGAATATTAATGCTATTCATACTAATATTATTTGTGATCATTGTGTAGGAAATCATTCAAGTATTGATTGCCAAGTGGGACATCCATTTTCTCAACCACATTCCTATCAAGAAATTACGTGTCCAACTTCAAACATCAAAACGATCTTTATTCGAACACGTATAATCCAGATGGAGAAATCACCACAATTTTTCTTAGAAGAATAATCAAGGAGCAATTAGACACCCTCAAAATTTTTCACAACAAGAAAAGAAGTCGACACTTGAGGAGATATTCATACAATACATGCAAAAGACAGATTTGGTGATCCTAAATAATGTGGCTTCAACCGCTGCTTCAATTCTCAACCTTAAGGCTCAGATTTGTCAGATTTCAAATATTCTTACAGAGAGAACAACATGAATCTTACCTAGTAATACGGTGACCAATCCCAAAGAGCATGTCAAAGCAATAACACTGAGAAGTGGGCAAATAATTGAGCAGCCACAAGAAGAAATTGTCAAATAAAATGTGGTTGGAAAGGAAGATGAGTTTGAACCAATTTTGTAGGAACAAACGCAGTAGGTCGCCAACAACCATATTCGGAATTCTAAGAAGAATAAAGGATTTTCAAACCTCACGGTTTCTAGGGAGTTTAATTCTAAAACGTATCTTAATTCACCTTATGATCCACATATTTCTTTTCCGCAAAGACTTAAAAAGAATAATCTCAAAAATCAATTCTCTAAAATTTTAAGTCTTTTTAAGAGATTGCATATTCGTATTCCTCTTATTGAAGCTTTATAACAAATCCCTAAATATGCTAAATTTTTAAGGATATTTTATCAAACAAGCGGAAGTTGGAGGAACATGAGATGGTGATGTTAACTGAAGAGAGTAATGCAATTTTACAAAAAAAGTTTCCTCCTAAACTTGAAGATCCAGAGAGTTGTACGATTCCTTGCATTATTGGAAATTCTTATTTTGAGAAAGCTTTATGTGATTTAGGGGCAAGTATTAATCTTATGCTTTTTTTCAGTTTTCAGGAAACTTGGTCTTGGAGAAGCAGTATCCACTACAATTTCTTTACAATTGGTGGATTGATCTATCAAGTACCCGAGAGGGATAATTGAAGATGTTTTGGTAAAGGTAGACAATTTCGTTTTTTCAACTGATTTTATAGTATTTGACATGGAGAAAGATGAAGAAATTCCGTTGATTTTAGGGCAACCTTTTCTACCTACCGGGAGAGGTTTGATTGATGTATAACTAGAAAAACTTATTTTAAGAGTTGAGGATGAGCAAGTAATGTTTGAAGTCTTTAAATCCATGGAGTTTCCTGCCAAAGTTCACTCGTGTTTTCAAGTTAGTAAAATTGATTTAGTTGTAGGTGAGACACACAGGGCTAGAGTTCAAAAGTTGCCGGTAGAAGTGTTTCTAACAAATTCAGCAACTCTTGAATCTGAGAAAGAAAATATTTTGTAATATGTTCTGTATTTAGAAGCTGCACCATCTATTCATCTATCTTCATAGCAGAAATTCAAAGAGGTGGGGATATCAAAGACACCATCTTCAAGAAAGACACGACTCAAACACGAGTCATCTAGTTTGCGGGATGCACTGAGAAAACCTAATCCACACATAAAGAAAGTTGATAGAAAAGTGGTTCTTATGCTATTGGATCTTGGCATCACATAACCATCTCGGCTACCACGTCCGGTTGAAGACTTAAAACTTAGCACTTCTTGTGAGGCAACCCATGTTTCCTTTTACTTCCATTAGATTTTTTTTCTTTTTGTTTAAGTTTATTTTAATTTTTAATTTAATTTTATAGGATTGCATATGTTTGGGGGTTTCCGAGCGAAGTTGTTTTCTAGACTTATTTTGATGGCTGATTTTGGGTAGGATGGAGTCCGAATCTGGAAATTCAAATAGCGATCAAATAAAAATGTCTTATCTTTCCAACGCAAAAAGAATCAGGGGATTTAGACACCTAAACTCCAGATATCACTGAAATAATGAACGTCACTCATCTAGAATTTTGACAGAATTATGGGAGTTATTCTGAACTTTTCTCATTCTTTTTTGTTTTTTCCTTTTCATTACCCATTGAGGACAATGTGATATTCAATTTTGGGGGAAGGGGTACAATTTTTTCATATATATTTGAAAAGAAAAAAAAAGTACTTCAATTAAGCTTACCATTGCACTTTTGAGTTCTTTATTGTGCTAAAGCATTGCAATTTTTTTATATTTAGGATAGGCAATACTTATAAAGCAGGATTAAGCATACTTATTTTCTTTAGGATGATTCAAATTCAGAATTCCTAACAAAACTGTAAGAGTCGTGTGATTATGCATAAAAAAAGAGTGTGATGCTTGTAACGCCCCGAATTCCAAATACAGGCAATTCATAGCAAAATACATGATCTTTTACTTCAATTTGTACAAATTTACAAGGAATTTAAAATTTTTCATTACACATTGTCTATTACAAATACACAGCGAAAGTTACATAAAATATAAAACTTTAACATTCAATAACTTCAATATGGAAGTAATCATCAGTATCAACTCATCTTTGTGTCTTTTGCTAATCCAAGTCCTGCACTGGAAAACTGAGTGTACGTCAGTTTTATACAACTGACGTAATGCTATAATACAGAGATTCTTCTACTTTAGCAAACACAAACTTGAATGCTAAACAAAGTGTAAAATATGACTATCCTGAACATGTCAGTGTATGATATAACCAAATGCCTAACGCAGACATTCACACTTACGATGCACTAAAGCACACTTGTTCGGATTCTATGCATCCCATACTACATAGGTCCGAGGACAAGCCCTTAACGTACTCCTCATTATAGGGTTCGATCCCTCGTTATGAAATCCTACTTCGGTGACTAATGTAAGGTTTAGATATCTTGTGAGTATCTAGTACCGCCTTGATAATTCTTGGGAATTGCTCTCCAACCGCGAGTCGTAACCCAGATAATTCTGTAGACGAACCCACACCACATGCCATGACCCTGATAATTCTTGAGGTTCGTTCTCCCACCGCGAGTGATTTTCAGACATCACGGCTTACACCCTGATAATTCTGGAGATGAAACCCACACTGCGAGTCATATGGTACCTCATCACAAAAATACTCCATGAGCGTCGCCTCGATCTCAATAATTCTGAATAAATATCTCCCACCACGAGAGATTTTGGACATCACGCCTCACACCCCGATAATTCTGGAGATAATCTCCCACTGTGAATCCTGATCTCGATATTTCTAAAGAAATATCTCCCACCGCGAGTGATTTTGGACATCATGCCTCACACCCCGATAATTCTAGAGATAATCTCCCATCGCGAATCAAATAAGGCTCTCACACACATGTTTGACCATACTTCATCACATCTCCCCCTAGTGCTTGTCCTTAAGGTTTAATTAAAATTATTAAGACCTATAGCTAGCTCACCCACCGACTTAAATCAAACACTGAGAATGTTTGCCCACACTGGCTACTTCTCAAATTTCATATATCATAACCTGCCGATATTTTGGGTCTCGCTCAGTCTCTAGAATCCTCACATTCCACAACATTCACAATATTTTCAGGTTATCCATAACCTCTTATAAAAATTTTCATTCGTTAAACATATTTTAACTTCCTTTATTAATTCTTTTTGCTATTATCAATCATGAAGAAACCAACTTCTTGTAGCAACATTCAATAACATTTGATGAGTTAAAACCCTTATAAACATCACATGTTTAATATTCCAAATTTATCCTTTAATTACCACTTAATTCCTCATAAGGTATATCTCACTAACATTCCAATTTTAAATCCAATTTGATACGTTGTAAAAGTTTTAGGACAACTAGATAAATGACATCAACCCAATGGTGTTGTAAAAATCATATAAATTCCAATATGTTAAATTTCGATGGTAATCTCAGATTAAATACACAGCAAAAAAATTACGAAGAAATATCGAAACCTAGCCATGGATCCATGCGATAATCATAAATCGTGTTTAGGAGTTATACCTTGAAGATGGATCTGTCATCTCCACAGTATGCCGATCACTGCACTATAATATTGCGATGCCTCTACAGTATCCACACGAATGGATCAAATCAAGCTTTCTCTCACACCGCGGTGCTAGCTGCAGGAAGGGATGTTCTTGACATCTTTGTCTCTCTCACAATTTCTGTGATGGCTAGGGTTTTCTCATGTAACTTTTCTTTTTCATAGATATGTATCATATATATAGCTGCAGAAAATTAACCCTAAGAGAGTATTGAGGCTGTTGGACTCATAATATGACCTGGTTCAGATTTGTGTGTGGGCTTTTAAACTTTAGTCAGCCCATTTAATCAAATTAAATGTCCAACCAATATCAGGAGTCCAAGTCTTACTTGGATCCCTAATTAAATTCATCTTATGAGTTTAAATCCCAATTTCGGTCCATTCTAAGTGTGTGATCCTGTAGGTTCTCGTTACGTTGACAGTAATAATAAAATCATATTCTATTATTACAAATAATGAGCGGTATCTAGCAATACATCACTGCTACTTTAGTAACGAGAATATCAGTGATTAGACATAACCTATCCGTGACCAATGTTACCATTTAGTCTAGTCCCTTTGTCCAAATATCTTAATTGACCACAAGGCATACAGTGTGTCACCCTTGTATAATTCAATCTTTGGTTTCTTGATGTCCGAGTAGACTTACTAAAACAAAATGAGCTCAATATCTCATGGCCATGCATTTTACAGTCTCACTTAATTAAGGGGCCCATAGATATCGTTCCTATTATATAAGAGGGACAAATCTTATCAAGTCACTCACATCCCTCCGCATGATTTGTATTATATCCAATAGTCGACTTTATAATCATCGTATTATAGGCAACGTTTGACGATATTAAAATATATAACTTCTCATATAGGAAACCGTAGTGACTTCAAGTCAAAGGAATACATATACCATGGTCACTGTGAGAACCTCTTATGACGCTCACGTAACGATCCATACAGCGTTCTCATGGTGGGTCAATCCAGTACATTATTATTCTAATATGTACGCATGTGAAGACTTGATATCTTATATCCATGACCCGCGAGATATGGTCATCAGTCTACGCACATACTAGCCTCTTTGCATTATTGTTAACCTAATTCACAATAATACTTGACTAGGGATATCTAAGAATAGTGTTCTGATTACAACCAATAGGATCTCACAATCAATTCATGCACTTGATATCCCATGGTATTGAACCTACTATTCTAAGGAATTTTTTATTATGTGTCACGCCCCGTTTCCCAAAATACGGGAATACGAGTCCGTGACGAAGGCTCAGCGAATAATTTTAACATCATCCATAAGTTGTGCTAGTCTTAACTCAAAAATATGAAAAGAAATAATCACAACCATGCATAAAAAAACATAATCACATAAATAATTACTAAGATTAAACATGTAACGCCCCGAATTCCAAAATGCACTGAATTCGAGATTTCACAGGATCTTTACACTTCATTTAGTACAATTTTATAAGGAATTTAAAACTTTTCACTTTATATCAGAGTTACAAGAATCTTTACACTTTACATTTTACAGCAGAAGCAATTTTACAACATTTATATAAAGGTACATCAACATTTGAATAATCTCTAAGCATCAGTTCTCCTTTAATCTTTATCATGTCATTTACCCTGCATACAAAACTGTGGGTACGTCAGTTTATTCAACCGACGAACATTATACACGGCCATCCTCTCTATGCCGGAAACAGTATAACTGATTTTCATATTTAACAAACACGAACTTGTCACATATCAAACTAAGGGAATACTCTATTGATGTCGTATTGTGATTGTGCCCTTAGTCCTTAATGCAATCATTTACATTACATGACACTAATGCAGACTTATTCGGATTCTATGCATCCCATACTACATAGGTCCGAGGGCAAGCCTCTTAATCGTTCTTCATCTTGTAGGGTTCAATCCCTCGTCATGACTTAATCTACTACTGTAACTACGGTAAGTATCCTAGATGATCTATGAGTACAAGCCATGTACAGAAAAACTGGAGGGGAATCCCACGTCATGTCACGACGCATCGTGAAGACTATCTATGGACAATTCAGCCTCCTTCATGGCACACGATCCTCTTGCAGTCACCAAACATCCCACAAGCATCGCCACCGGGACGATAATTCCATAGTAGTGCCCACGCCATGTCCTGACGCATCAAGCAAGCATTCTGTGGCTCACTCTCACACCGCCAATCCGATGGCCCTCATACTCGTGTTTTTCTCGTACTTTCATCACCTCTTCACTATGTACTAAATTCTTAATTTAATGAAATAATGAACAAAATTAATCTTTTAGAATTAGCCCTCTCACTACTACCGGTCTTATTTCTTCAATTTCACATGACCAACCTTGGTCTTTTCAATATCAATAATCATCACTTTTCACTTGCCTGTGTGAGTTTTGGCTACACCCTAATTTTCAATTTCGATTCACAAATTCACATGTTTGAGTTGTCATACTCAATAACATTTCTCTTTTCCAATCACATGATTTCTAAATTATTCATGAGTCAAAATAACCATTCATGGAGTTCAATTATACATCGTGTATTTCACAACATTTATTTCCACATTAAAATCATATCACCAAATATATAGCCCAAATGAATATTCACAAACTCATTAGTGTCGCACTATTCTTTAATAAGAATAATCCATACCAACTTCACAATGTATACTTTCTTTCTTTGTTATTTTTCTTTTCTAGCATTTACCTCAAGTCCTTTGAAAAACGCATTTTTCACAAAATATACAAGTGTAAAACTATAGTTCCAACCACATTTTTATTCCCAAATATACTTTATTTTATCCCAATAACTCCCAACTTATTTTTCATAAGTCACATGTTTTTAGAATAATAATAGTAAATTTTTTCCATATTTTTTACACATCAAGAAACCACAAAGGTCATTTTTTCCAAAAAGATATTATTCTGGCCGAGGCCAGGATTCGAACCAGCAACACACAGGAAGCAAGCCGCACGCTCTGGGCATGTGGCCAATTGTGCCGTTCGATATAAAAGGGGATTGAGAGTATTAAATGCTCTCGGGTTGGAAATTCATTGAATTTTACAAATGCACATAAAAATTTGGGTTTCTCAAGTATCGAACCAGCGATCCAAGGGAACAAGCCGTACACACTGTAGCATTAGAGAGCCTCCCGACCAAATGAGCTATAGGCTCAAGTTGTCTTGAATACAATTCGCATTTTAATTAAATCCATCCTCTGTTCAATTAGAACATTTCGATGTTCAAAAGCTCTCATTTGAGTTTTGCTTTTTACTAAATTTCTTGTAAATCTCCAGAATGTCTAATTAAACATAGTTTAACACTCCAGTAAATTAAAAATAATTTTTCCAGTAATTAAACACATGTTTTTCATACAATTAACTTAAATTGTATACTACTACTACCACATCTCATTTCGATATTTCTTATACAACTTAACGGTAATATTTCCTATATCAATTCCCTATTTATTTTTCTTTTACAAACCCAAAAATATATTTTAGGTTGCTCATGCTAAACATTATCACAAAAGTCCATCTAAGCACATAAAGCAACAATTTCATCTACTAGCATATGAATTTAGTTTTGATACTAACAACAAATTTTAATTCAAGCATTCCATAGCTACAAACAATTCACATACAACTTAAGATTCATGATGGAATAACATGCAATCTATTTAGCATCAATTCAATCAATTAACAAGCCTTTTTCCAATTAAGAGTGCTCTTATTAGTTTCTTTCATGCATTATCAATTTAATCAACCTTAGCATGATATCTAATTAGAAACATGGAAAATAACCCACCTTATTTGGAGAGAATAAATATTGCAACACCTCCTAAACAAAAGAGTCATTCGCGAGCTTGCCAAAAGAGCGTTCCTCCTCCTCCTTGATGTGCAAAACCGGCCTTCAAAGTGCAATCCCGAGCCCTCCTTGATGTCGGCCTTCCTTTGGTGCAAGCACAACCCACAACTCTCAATCTTTTATCTCACTTACTACACTACTAACAATTGTATTTTCTACTATAGGTTCTGGAGAAATGAAAAGTACAAGAATAACTAGGCTAGGGGGGGTATTTATACTAAAAATTGGAGCAAATGAAGGGCTAGGATCAATCTAGGAGTTAAAAATAAAAGGTTAGGATTGAAGGGGAAGTTGTAGTAACCAACCATGATTCAAACAACTACCACCCATAACTCTACTTTTTTTTTCTTTTTCCCTCCATACCGAAAACCGGCCCACTATGTGTGCTACTTGCACGTGTACGTGCAATGCACGTGCATTCATTTGTTCTCCATTTAAAAAGTTGTAC
This sequence comes from Hemerocallis citrina, assembly GCA_017893485.1. Taxonomy (NCBI): domain Eukaryota; kingdom Viridiplantae; phylum Streptophyta; class Magnoliopsida; order Asparagales; family Asphodelaceae; genus Hemerocallis; species Hemerocallis citrina. Next base: position 253,954,854 of record CM030359.1, read on the forward strand.
ATTATATTTTTTTATAAAAATACTCTTATAAAAATATTCTACATTACAAGTTGTAATAAAAGAAGAAATAGCTCATGGGCTTCATTTAATGGGCCAAATAATGGTTTACAAAAAAAAAATATTAGATTTGGGCTAAAAAGAAGGCTTATGTTTATTTGAAGAAAATGGTCCTATTATAAAAATAATTAGAGAACACAAGTATATATATATATATATATATATATATATATATATATATATATATATATATACACACACACACACACACATTATCCATATTGAAAGTAATTATAAGGTTTTATACTGCAAAAATTGACCGTGCACAAAACGTACAAAAAAAAAATTCATAAATGAAAATCGGGGTATTACAAAACCTGCAGTAGTCCAACATAATAACCAACAACTGGAAATAAACAAAAAATACGGGTCAACAAAGCCCAGGATACAAAGTTCAACAAAAGTAACAATGCGATATAAAAGTAACATGGAAAAACAATTTATTTCAAAGCAACTCCTGCTCCAATCCTAGAAGAATTGCTCACCAATACCTTCTGGCAATTCTCCTTGTGCACCTGCAATTTGATCAACTAGGGTGGGAAAAAATGTCCGTTAGAGCAAGTACAGACAACAAGTAGTGAAAATCAAAGAGTAAAGGTATATGGTATATAAAGGAATATAAAGGAAGAACAAAGTCCAAAAACAATAACAATGTCAATAAACAATGGTCAAGTGTACAAGTGTCAACTTAGGTTTATTAGCATTTTATTACCTTATCTAGTCCATGTACTACTGTGTCCCATACCACAGGTTCGGCCCTTGCAAAACAGTATACGTTTTAGACATAGTAGTGGGATCTATAGAGCGTGTACTCGATGTAAAAAGTTAACATGATAACAAGGTCACAAATATTTCTCTACCATCCATGTCAATAGTCCATGTAAACAAGAAGGGCCCTACCGAGTACAGTTTCTAAGATTACCCACTACTAAGTCAACCCTCATTATCCTGGCTTGTTTATATTTCATTTAAAACATTCATGATCATGGAAGTGTATAAGAGTGTCAAGGAGATGATAAGGATGCAACAAAAAGATGTGATATATGGTAATATACATGTAATTGTGAATCTGAAAAAGAGCAAACACAGCAGTACTAAAACAGCAATAACTTGCAAAATACCATTCGGAATCCAATTCCGACAAAATGGCTGTAAACTAGACATCTGGGGATACAATTCATATTCGGTAAGTTTCAATTGATTCTGACTATAACTAGGTCGATTACCCTAATCTTTACAGCTTAAGGGTTCTGGCAGCAGCTTATAGTCAAAACTCTATGGGTGAAAAAAAGGTGTAAAATCAACATAAAAATTTATAAAAATTAGGAATGGATCCTAAGCATGTCTAATAAGTTTCTGTAGAGTTTCATGTCATTAAACTACTATTATCATGGTGTTTTAACTGAAAGTTGTGTCGATGTTTCACTAAATTGTAATTCTGGAAATACAGACCAGTAGTGACTAAAACTGTAATATCTCACAGCTCACAGATCGGAATCTAGATCAGTAAGATTTTCTAAAAACTAGATTCATTAGGCTACAATTCCTTTTTATATAGTTTTGGTTGATTCTTATTATAACAGGGTCGAAACCTCAGTGCAAAACAGAACAAGCAGCAAGAAATAATAAAAACTCATTACATATATTCATCAAAATCGATAATCTACATGTTCTTGAATCATGGAATGCATTAACATTAATGTACAATAATTAGGATGGATTTTTACGGTGTGCAAAGCCAAGTTATCACGTTAGGATTCAATTCACGAGATCTCAATCAATCAACATGTATTCAATCACAATATATTTCTATATGCAACTTTTTTGTCGAGTTATTCATGTCGTGTGTGCATGCAAGTTTGGGTTTGAAACAACGGATATTGGCACGAAGTCGAGGATACTTCGGGTTAGCTCATGTAAACCCTCGATATCCCCAATGGAAGGTACACAATGCAGTCTTATGATAATCGAAAGAGAACTACTTACAGAGGTCAATAATCTTGAACTAGAAAAATAAACGAGTTCAAGTGGACTTGCCTTTAGATGACGATTAGATCCAAATGTGCGAAGAATAATGGGATCGGAATCCTGGCGACACGGTGATGAGCAAACGATCACGATCGGGCACGAATCTTAATGAGAATTAAGATCGGATGATCGGACGACTGAGATCGAAGATCAAGAACAAGAACAAGATGATGATCACGATCGCGATGATCAAGGGAGATCCGATGGTCGAGAATTCACTTGATCAAAACCAAACAACAGGCATCGAGAGTTCGGCTTTGACTTGATGGCGGACGATGACTGTGGTGGTGACCGCAGGTGGCTACAACGGTCGTGACTGGGGAGGCAACAGTGGGTTCGAGCAGCCGGATGAATGCAATGACAGTAGAGAACGGAGGCTAGAGGGATGCTGGCAAAGTGTAGGCTCGACGACTCTCTGTTTCGGAAGAAAACATAGAGGGAAGGAGGAGAAGTCGAGCAGGGCTGTCGATGGGTTATGGATAGCGACGAGGTGATGCTCGGAGGAAGGTGATGAGTCGAGCGGTGAAAGCGACGGCTGACGAGGGGCTCGAAGAAGTAGGCGACTGGCGAAGTGTCTGAGTTCGGCAATGGCGTTGAGGAAGAGCAGTCGAAGGGGATGGTGGTTGCAAGAGGTAGAGAAAGGAGATGAAGGCGACGATGAGGGAGGCGTTGCTATGCGACGTTGTCACGCCCCACTTCCCAAAAAGAGAATACGAAATACAGATACGTGACTAAGTCCAGCGAATGATTTTCATCATCCATAAGCTGTCAGGATCTTTACAACATTTCATAGGAATAATCAAGAAATAACAAGGAGAAACCAACCACGCATGCATAAATAAATCAATATACCAACAGAATTTACTTGAAACAAAACTTAATATTCTCAAATAAACTAGATCTAAACAAGTCAATAATTATGGAACACATTGTCCAAAACAAAATAATCCAAGTAACATATACATTTATTCGAAATAAGCAACAGGAAATAATAATAGCCAAAAACTCCAGCATCTAAAATCTCAGATCACCTACTCCATCAGACAGCTGGTCACCATAATCTGTAATTTAACAAATTTCAGGAAGAGGATAAAGAAACCAAATGCTCGTCAATGCAAGTTACGGGCCGCTTGTAGTGCAGGCACAAGTACAAGAAAAGATAAACAAATATAGAGTAACAGTGGAAACAATCATAGCATGGAATAGGCATGTCAACAAAGCAGGATAACTAACATGAATCAGGAAACAGAATGAAGTAACATGATATACTAACAGGTACAGGTAATATGTAACAGATGTCAAGTATCATGCAGGCAGGTGTACAGGTAAACAGGTATACATGTAGCATGTACAGGTAAGCATGTAATAGGTGTCATGTTATGTGAAGTCTTGTATTTAATTCTAAATAGGTAGCACTTCATGTGTCCCGGACTTTTACCACAAGGTTGCTACATTCATACAAGTTATGTTTAGATTTCGTTGTGGATTCTATAGGGCCGTGTGCTCAGGGATCAAGAAAACAGGTATAGGAACAAGTACAGGTACAGGTACAGGTAGAACCTACTAGTTCTCTTCCGAGTACACCTTCCTATAGGTAAGTATGCAGTCAGGTAATCAAGTAAACAGGATCGTGTATCATGTAGTCATGAAACACGTAACAGGTGGGAAACACTGGCCCCCTTCTAAGTACACATTTCTATATTTTCCACTACCAGATCTTTCCCATAACCCCAGCTTGGTTATTTGTTATTATTATCAAATAGGCATATATGTGTCATAAAAAGGGCAAGAATAACATGCCATGAACAACTAACAGGTTCAGGTTGAAAGATAAACATGTACAGGTGATAGAAAACACATAAAAGGATAGAACAACGAAAATCCTAGTTCAGGACAGCAAGACAGTACTGCACTAAATATGAAATTTCCGTTGCTACAAATGTGAAAATCTGGATCCATCAGCAAAGCTAGAAAATAGACTCTCGGCCGAATCCAGAAAATATATATAAGTCATATGGTATTTAACAAAAACAAAACTCGAAACAGATTTGTATCCAGAAAACGTATTTAGTCAGAAATAAGAAATTTGTATTCATAAACAGTAAAGCTGCATAAAAACTTACTAATTAAATCCAAGAAAAATCTGGGGTATTTCCTAGTATGTTTAGTAACAGAAAATAAAGTTTTATAATTTTTCAACATAGATAGAATAGTCAATTAAAATCAGAAAGCAACAAGATATAGAAACTTTGTAGATCTGAAATCATAAACACAGCAGTACTAAAACAACAATAGATTACAAAATATAAGTCGAAATCTAGATCCGTCAAAAGGGTGATAAAATAGATACATCAGGCTACAATTCTAATTCACACAGCTTTTATAAACAGTAAATAGAATCAGGTCGACATTTAGGTTCTTTACTGAACAGCATGAAAATTCTGCAAGTATAGTAGTTGTTTGCAAGTATAGAATAGTATATAAAATTTATCAATTAAATTCACAAAAAATAGGGGTTAATCCCATTCAAGTCTAGTTGTACTTAGCAAAATATTGGATCAAAATATTATCTTTAACATTAGTTTAAAAATAAATTACCACACAGAATTCATATACAACAGAATTTGTAATTTTTCTACACATCTGTAGTAAAATAGTCATAACTTAAACCTCACAACTCGAAACTGAGATCTGTCAGAAATTCTAAAAATTAGACAGATTTCTTTATAATTCATATTTACAAAATTTTCATATACTGATCTTAATAGGGTTGAAAATACTAAATAAAAATGAGGTAACAACAGGGACAGAATTATTCTTCATGCATAAAATCAACTAGATCATATGAAACATATCCAAATCGTAACAAACATGAAATAGGGTATACTAGATGTCCAAAGAACATGGTATGGGGTATTTAACAGATCAACAGTATGATATACTACTACTAACACATCAAACATACACGATCATACGACAAGTCGTGAATCACGAACAATATGCATGTATACAACAAGAATTGATTAGGTCTAAGTTATATTTCATGTCATGTGTGTAATAAGACAACCACGGGCGGATCAACACATAGAGACAAGATATAACATGGGTTTTGCACAAAAATTATCTCTAGAACACAACTACACTATAGGAGATATTTAGTACTTGTATATGCAACAGAAAATTATCCAATTTACTTGCCTTATAGTCGACGACGGAAACGGAGAAGCAAGAGCAAGAATAACGGAAACAGATTCTCGGGCACGAACTCAACAAACGAACGAAGAAACCAAACACGACTCACGAGCAACGAACTACGAGCACGCGAGATCCAACACACGCACACAAAAGAGGACAAAGGAGGTGTGCACGTGTCAGAGAAACGGTGACAGTGGATTCGCAGCGTCGAAGGGGAGGCACAGCGCTGGGTAGCTGCTCTGGCTGCTGGCGTCGCTCGGGTGGAGGCAGGGTCAGGCAGGTTGGTAGCTGTCGGCATGACGTCGCGAAGGGAAGAAGGGAGCACTGGGGGGTGATCGAGGGCTGGCGTCGGCTGCTGCTGTTGTTCCGGTATGCCTACGGCGGAGAGAGAGTAGCACAGGGTAGGACGACGCTGTTGGCGCAGGGTGTCGGGGTGAGGCACTGGCTGCTAGGGCAATACGACAGGAAGGCAGGGGGATGGCTTGGAGGTCAGGTGAGCCGAAGATGGGAGAAAGAGAGAGCAGGGCACTGAGGGATGGGTTATAGGGCAGCTATGGTTTCGGTGAGTATACAGGGTAGATGAAGAAACAGGTATATGTATATATATATGGGGATAGAATATTAGCGTTAGGGTGTATGCTGGGTTGCGGGTATTGGGTAAAAGAAATAAGGATCCAATGGGGATTTGAATAGAGATGTTGGGTTTGTTAAAAGATATAGGGTTAGAATTAAGAAGATCCAAATAGAATAAGATGGAAACAAAATGAATAAATAAAATAGGACATGAACAATTATAGAATAGGGCTCAGAACAATTATGAACAATTATAGAATAGGGCTCAGAAAAAAATGACTAAATAAAATAGGACATGACACGCAAACCGTATTCAAAATACCAAAACATAAACAATAGATCATAGAACATAAATCATGTATCACAGAACTAAACCATGCATCACAGAACTAAGGCCACAACTATGAACCATCCATCACAGAACATAATAATCAAAGAATATGTTGTTATGATTTTATTTAGTTTATTTTTTAAAAAAAAGATTGGTTTTTGGGGAACCATTATTACCCTACGAAGAGCCGTCATGGGGGTCCCAAAGCAAAAAAATTGCCTCATCATCCCTTGCCACCGCCAGAGCATGAACTCGTCATGTTTTAAGAAATCCTAACGCCACTGCAAATGATGTAGGTGCATGAATATTCATGCTTTAAGAAATCCTAACGTCACTGCAAATCACATCTTTCCAGGGTTTTCAATGGTTCCAAACTAATGGCCACTCTAGTGTGGCTTCTGTGTTAATAATCAACACATAAACGAATCCTTATATTGCAACTGTTGCAAGAATTATATCACATATGAATCTTTTTACCAAAAGTGCAGACATATCACAAATAGTCACATATCTTTCATAACTAAACTATGGTTTTGCAAGTGGCTCTGATATCACTATTAGGTTTCGATGGTAATCTCAAATTAAATGTACAGCAGAAAAATTACAAAGAAATATCAAAACCTAGCCATGGATCCATGCGAAAACCATAAATCGTGTTTAGGTGTTACACCTTGAAGATGGATCTGCTGTCTCCACAGTATGCCGATCACAACACTACAATATTATGGTGCCTCTACAGTATCCACACGAACGGATAAAATCAAGCTTTCCTTCACGCTGCGATATTAGCTACAGGAAGGGATGTTCCTCAGGATCTCTCTCTCACCCAATTTATGTGACGGCTAAGGTTTTCTATGTAACCTTTTTTCCCCACAGATACATATCATATATATAGCTGCAAAAAATCAACCCTAAGAGAGTATTGAGGTTGTTGGACCGACAATCTGACCTGGTTCAGATTCGTGTGTGGGCCTTTAAACTTTAGTCAGCCTATTTAATATAATTAAATGTCCAACTAATATCAGAAGTCCAAGTCTTACTGGAATCCCCAATTAAATTCATCTTATGAATTTAAATCCCAATCATCCATTCTAAGTGTGTGACCCTGTAGGTTCCCGTTACGTTGATAGTATTACTAAAATCATATTCTTGTATTATAAACAATGGGCGGTATCTAACAATACATCACTGCTACTCAAGTAACGGAAATGTCAGTGATTAGTCAAACCTATTTGTGACCAATGTTACCATGTAGTCTAGTTCCTTTATCCAGATATCTTAATTGACCACAAGGCATAGAGCGTGTCACGCTTGTATAGTTCAATCTTTGGTTTCTAGATGTCCGAGTAGACTTGCTAAAACAAATGAGCTCAATATCTGATATTGACTTATTTGAGCATGGCCATGCATTTTGCAGTCTCACTCAATCAAAGGATTCGTAGATATCGTTTCTGTTATATAAGAGGGACAAATCCTGTAACACCCCGGTCTCCACGTAACTGGGAAACCGTGACACATGCCAAGATCTTTCCTTCAATTAGTCTCGAGACACAAAAAGCTAGAAAATTTGAAACTTTTTATTCAACACAGGGTTACTATGCAGTAATTACAAATATCAGTTTGTAATACCAAACTGTACTGCCTGCCCCCTTTTCTTTTCTTTTTGACTCCAAAATCAATTCTTCCAATTTCTATATCACTTTAAACATAAACTAAAATAGTTATGTTTCAAAGAAAATTTGGGCAGAGTCTCCCTTGTATTTTTTGCCTAAAACACAAAAAAGCTTACGGAATTTTGCTCTAAATTCCGTAACTTACATTACAGGCAATAATAATACGGGCTCCCCAGGCCAAAATGAGCATCATCACACAGGCAATATATATATATATGCTCTGGGGGCCAAACTCACAACGGTTTAACAATTATCAATTAAAAAGCATAAATCCTTTTGAAAACGTAGTAAGTTTTTAGAAAATAACCTGTAAAAACTTACCACGACGCCCGGCACTCCACAACGAAATAGGTACGGGTCCAAACCATATCCTGCTACCTCACACTATACTCTTCATCATCATCCTCATACTTATACATCAAAAATACAATTTAACGCATAAATCTTTACTATTTACAAATAAAACATAACAACAAATTATAACTGGAGCTCCACTCCACGGAACCTGTACCTACACCTCACCTCTGCACAGCTGAGGACCTGTAACAGTAGGGACCTAGGGTAGTCCAGGGACTCCCTAACCCCCAAACACTAAGGGGTTAGCCATTTCTGGTGTGAGTATAATTTATAAAATAAGTAAATAAATTAAACTTGCAGGTAAAAGGCATAACGAACTCACAATTTCCAAGGTAAACAATTCTTACTTGACATCTGAATATGTAAACATCATAAATGAGATTTTACATCAAATACTCTCTGAGTCATCACCTGTATGTATATCTATACCCGCTCATAACATACTTATATTTAGTAACCAATTGAATAACCACTCATAATACAATATTGATTTTGTTTCCTTATCTCACGTATCCCATCATAAACATATGTCTTCATTCTCATACTACCACATTCATTCATGTCCAACCTAACATCGCATTTCACCTTACCATTTACTTGAATTTTATCACAATGTACCCCATATCCCAACATAGTTTTGGCAATAACATATCACACGCCAAGCCGATAGCTTGGGTAATAATCACGCACATCCCAAGCCCAACTTGGGTAATATCACATCACATCCCAAGCCCAACTTGGGTAGTATCACATCATATCCCAAGCCCATAGCTTGGTTATTAATTTACTTCACTATCACACTCGCAATTCATCTCGAATGGAAAAGACACGTGTACATATAATTTGTGCCTGTGTACGTTATGACTTAAACTCTAATGCAAAAATACCAATACAACGATGCTCTTATTCTAATGCAAGATTACTAATGCGATGATGCTCTTATTCTAATGCCAGCAAGTCTCCGAAGCAACATGCAGCCCATACTACATGCGCCCATCTCAAGCCGTTTCTCCATATATAGGGATTTGAACCCGCGTTATGAATTTCTAATTGCACACAACCTATTCCTGACAATACCACGTGACTAGTGAGGCTGCAGACGTGGTCAGTGCTACCAAGGCAGTACGCTCATGGTGTCTATGTTGCCACTACCACCCTGCTAACCGAACCTCATTCCAAAATCCAAAATCATAGGGTCTCGCAAGCGCAGGGTAGCACGAAGCCTACCCTGTGGCACCCCCGGGGTCTCGCAAGCGCAGGACTGCACATTGCATCCTGTGGCACCCCAGCCACGGTATTTTAGGAATTAACAGACGAGATACGCAACCCGTGCTCCCAACTCGTGAGACGCCACCGTACGTATCCCTTTGACGGGAAGGTACAACCCAACATCACCACCTAAGGCCTGCCTCGAGGGACAAATTGGTCGTAAGGCGCCCCCTACAACCGACTCCTCTCTTTTTGGCAAGGGTCTAAGTAAAATGATCTTTATAAGTCACTACCTTAATGATGTGCCTGACTCGAACAATCCTAGGGATGACAATAGTATAAACACAATATGCTAGGCCTTAAATTAGACCTCGCAAGATAACTCTACTAGGCTGCTCAACCTAGACTTTCCCAGAATCCCTCAGGATCCGGTTCATGGCCTATCGATCCAAGACCCCGGCAATACGAACGCATTCGCATGCTACTACCTGAACTTGGATTTCGTCACACTCCGGTCCGCAATCAACCAACGGTTAAGATCTGACGGCACCCGCGAAGTGACTCGTCCACAGTCCCTTAGGAGTAAGCTAAACACACGTCTTGATGGTCGATAGCCCTAGGGCAATGCTATCACCCTAGATGAGCACAACAACTGCGTATTAGCTAAGAAGCTACATACGAGTAACCAAAAACACATACGAGCTAAACAGCTACGTCTGGGACCAACAGCTACATACGGGTCAGTCGAGCCGCGTATGAGACAACAACATGCATACGAGCCAAATAAACTTCGTATGAGACCAATATCTACATACGGGCCAGTCGAGCCGCGTATGAGACAACAACATACATACGAGCCAAGTAAGCTGCGTATGAGACCCACAGCTACATACGGGCCAGTCGAGCCTCGTACGCGCAAAACCACATACAAACAACCATACAGGTAATCAAACCTAGAAGCAATCAACTGTGCTTACTAGCAAACTTGATCTTCTATAATTAGAAGCAACAAAAGAATCTACTATAATTAACTTAAGCATGGTATCCTTCTAAAATCAACTCATCATGGCCTATCTACTATAATCAACTCAAACATGAGCTTCTTTCTAAAATCGACTCAAACATGATATTCTACTACAACTCAACCATGGGTTTCTTTCTACAACAATTCAAGCATGGATTCTTACTATAGCACAAGTGTGGGTTCTTTCTCTCCAACAATCCAAATCCATAGGATGGGTTCTTTTTACTCACTACTACTAACAACTAAAATGGGTTCTTTTTGAGACTCTTAGCTAAAACCATTACTATACTCACTTAAGCATGGTTTCTTTGAACTTTAGAACAACTACTGATCTTAGCATGGGTTCTTCTTTTAGAATCATTAACTACAACAAATCTTTAAGCATGGTAGTTCTCTTTTTGACATAGCACACCAACTCAAGCATGATCTAATACAACTCGAGCATGGTAGTCCTACTTACTAACTCAAACATGATAAGTCAACTAGAATGTCACATAGCATGAATGGGTTCTTTTTTTTTTTACATAGACAACACTCATCTTTATGTTATTTTCTCAAGTTCTACCATTCATGCTCTTCATAGGATCCTTTTGATCCATAAATTTATATCAATACTTTAGTTTATTCGAACCTCTTCAAAACATCAAAATACGTATCTAAACCATACACACCATATTTTGATATCATCATCTAAATATAACTCATCCATTATATAGGTTTTTATATACTCAAAATAGTTAATTTCACCATATTTTTACAATCACAAAAATACGTAAATAAATCCGATACTTACTTATTTCTTTAAACCACAAAATACATAAATGAATTAACACTCACATATTCTTCAAACCACAAAAATATATAGATAAATTAACTCACATATTCATCAACCCACAAAATATATAAATATACTAACTCACCATTTTTCCGCGAAGATCCGAAGCGCCATGCCACTTCGCCTCCAAAGTCGCAATATATCCTATCATCAATTTCAAAGCAATTAAACTCAAATCATTCAAACCAATCATAAAAGCTAATAACACTATCCCCAAATATCACACAAGCGTTTACTGAACGCTTGGGATATACACGTGCGATGCAAGTGATAATCTAATACCTATGGTATTTTCATCCTCAATTAATTACCAAAATCGCCCCCTAAATATTCTAGTAGCTTAACTATAATTTCTATTACAATACGAGAATTAATCCATATCCATACGGTTCTCTTTTACAAACCCAAAACCCTATTTTACTAACAACTTGAAATCTCTCTAAAAATCCACTAATTTCTCACATCCACAATTTCCAACATCTCTAATCTCTCTATCCTAACATTCCTACTCAATAAAATTTAACCCAACTAAATTCTATACAATAAAATAGTTAGGGTTTATACCTTCCGAAATCCAATCGAAAATCCGACGCTACCACTATGTAGAGAATCCCTCACTTAGTCTACCCCTCATTTTAATTTGGAATTGACGAAGAACAGAGGTGGATTTTGAGGTGGGGAGGATCCTTGCGATCGATGGGTTCCTGGGGCTCGGGATCGAATAGGAAGGGAAGAAGGGAAGGAGAAGAAGGAGATGGCGGAGGTGTGGGTTTCTTCGTTGGGAGCGAACGGGAGGAGGGAAGGGGGAAGGGTTGGGGCTTTTCTTTTGGGTTCGGTATCGGACCAGGAAGGAGAAGGGAACAGGGAATGGAGAAGGAGGAAGAAGGGAGATGGGGGGGGGGGGGTTCTTTTGGCTGGGTGTGAATCGGAGAAGAAGGAGAAGGGAATGGAGAAGGAGGCCGGTGGTGTGGGGTTCTTTGGGTTCGGGATGGAGAACGAACGGAAGAAGAAGAAGGGAAGAAAAGGAGAAGAAGGAGAGAGAGAGAAGGGGTTTTTTGTAAAAAGGGAAATAGAAAATAATAGATAGAAAAATATCTAAGGGAATGTTTCGTATAAGCCCTCTAACTTCAATACATTTTAAATAAAGCCCAACTCTCTATTCTAATAATTCCAAACAATACAAAATACATTAAAACTACTTTGTAGATAATCCGTATAAAAATAATTTAATCTTGAAAATATTAATAATATAAAATAGACAATATATCTTATATTTCTCAATTAAGATAATTTTTATCAGAAAATCCATGATCGCGCGAAATTCTCAATCGCGCACACATTTCGATGCAAAATAGCCATATGCTATTTTTCGGGTTGTTACAAATCCTATGTAATTCACTCACATTCCTCCGCATGATTTGTAGTATATCTAATAGTCAACTTTATAATTACCTTATTACAGGTAACGTTTGACGACATTATGTCACACCCCGCTTCCCAAAAATATAGAATACGAGCACGTAACATTGGCCCAGCGAATGACTAACGTCACCCATAAGCTGTTTATCCGATCAACTCAATAATATAAACAATACAGAATAATTTCCAGGCAATAATAATAATCTCATGAACAATAATACTTTGAATGAAGCAATAAAAATATCCAAATACAATAATAATCCAACATTTGAAAATAAATAACAATATTCGGGACATAAGCCCAATACAATGAAATAACAATAGTTCAATAATTAAGTCTTCAAAATCTTTGTTCTCCAATTCCAGCAGACAATTCTCCATCAACACCTGTAAACATTTCATCTAAAAAGAGGAGAAAAAATTATCCTTAGAGCAAGTCATGGACAGCAAGTAGAGAAAACAGGTAACAATGGAATAACGATATAACAATGAAGTCAATTGATCAATAGGAATCAATAACATGGCACGATAGCAAAAATAAATAACATGGTAATTAATACAACGGTTCGGTATCAATAACACTTAGATAATAATCGATATCAATAGGAACAATGATGAACAAAATGCAATGTCAATGTGATGAAAACCCTTAAGTCTAATATTCATTTTAATCCTAACTAATGTACGTACTACTGCATCTCATACTATAGGTTCGATGTATAGAATCAATTTTGTTTAGATTGAGCGGTAAATTCTATAGATCATGTATTAGTACGGTAATCACTGATACGATACAATATTGTTGCTCGATACATTACGATGATTCACTGATTCATTGATACATTGGTACATTGGTACATTGGTATATTGATACATTGATACGATTCATTGATGCAATACACGAAAGATTGGGGTGCCATAGTCAGCACTCCACAATCAATCGATAAATACTGACTGACACAGTCCCTATATTATTTACAACTCAAGTCATTTCCGTAAATCCCGGCTTGTTAATTATATTATTAATGCAACAATACAATATACAAATATGAGACATGAGATGAACAATAATATCAATAGGGGACAATAAGATGGTAACATGAAATAGGACAATTGGAATGGTGACAATAAGACATTAGGACAATGCAATGCAACATACACACTTTAATTCATACCATACTACGATATAAGAATAATCAATCTAAGAAAATCTGAAAAGTATAATTCTAGAAATAAAAACACAGCTGTAATAAAACGGGCATAACTTTTGCTACAAAATTCAGAATTCAAAAATTCAGGATGTTCTGGAAACTAGAAAGATAAGGCTACAATTCTTGTTTAGGAAGTAATTCATTTTAAGATCATTTACTAGGTCAAAAATAGCAGACAAATTTCTAGCAGCAAGCAAGATACAGGTTTCAAGGTATTTTTCCATGAAACTAAATTAATTAAACATGATGGATATCGATTCTTTAGTCAATAAATTATATAATCAGCATGATGGGTGTCAAAACATGATAAACAAAATTTAGAACACATACATACACTAATTTATCATCAATCAATCATCAATCGATCAAACAACATACAACCTATCATTTGTCTCCACAATAATTTATTTGTGTGATGTTTATATGAACAACCCTATTATCAATTCTATATGCACTCATGAAAGATCTAAACTTTAGAGTCAAAAATGGTACGATGTCAAGAATATTGGGGTAGCTCGTGTAAACCCTCAGTAGACCCAACGAAGAGATGAACAATGGATAATACGATAACAAAGAGATCTACTTGCAAGAGTTTCAACAAAACTTGAATTTGACACAATTAACAATTCAAGAGGACAGTGACTTGCCTGTTAGACGAAATTAAATATCAAGGATAACGGAATAAGGATCCCGAAGCAATGAACCCACAAACTAACACAATAGAACACGTGCAAAACACATGAACAAAGAGAACCAACAAAACACAGTACAAAAAAGACAGCACTGCAACAGTACACAAAGAGACAAGACAACAACGACAGCAAGAGAGAGCGTCGGCCAGGGGCAGCAGCGCTAGGGGCGGGGTCGACGGTCGAGGTCAACGCAACGGCGGGCGGTGCTGGCGGTGTCGAGCGGGACTGGAGGAGCAGCGAGGCGGCGCTGTGTTGCTGCGCCGATCAGGAAAAGGAGCAGATAGAGGGAGATGTCGGGAGGTGGTTCTAAGCATCGATGGTGAGTGGCGACGGGGGTGGTGTCACCGGAGTGGGGGAGGACGAAGGGGTGCAGGAATTTGGTCGGAGGAGGCAATGGGAAAGATGAACAGTATTGGGTTCAAACGGGGAGAGAGAAATTGGGAGGAGAGAGAAAGAGGAGAGAGGAGAGAGAATGTGCGACGGCTAGAAAATTGCAAATTTGTGTTGTTAGGGTTTGTTTTAGGGTTGTATTTATAGAATACAAGTAGATTATTGGGTTATTGAGTTAGGATCCAATAATAGTGGTTTTGGATCAAGAACAATTGAAATTGGGTTTTATGGTTCAATTAAGAGATTGATCAAAATCAATAGGATTCAAATAAAAATACTCACAATTAAATAAAAGATAATAGAATCAATAAAAATAGCCAGATCAAGAAGAACGAAGAATTTCATGAACGAAAATTTAAATCCAAATAAATAAATAAATAATACAAATGAATTAAAATATAAATTGGGCTGGAAAATAAATTGGAATTCTCCAGAAAAAATCAGATCAAATATGAAAATGAAATAATTCCATAAATGAAAAATAAATTAAATAATCAGAAGTAACAATCATAATAAAATTATATAACAAAATAGTATTTGGGTTTAACAATTTATTAAAATAATCCATTAACAATAATATATATGATTTGGGCCCAAATATAATGAACTGATAAATTAAGATTATAAAACAAGTTTAAAATACACCATCATTCAAAAAAATATAATTTTCGATTGAAAAATATTTTAACAGAAAATCTCAAAACGAATTTAACACAAAATAAATTTATCAATAATCGAAATACAGAAAATACAGAAAATATTCAGAAAATATGTATTTATGGAAATGAGGATTACACATTAAAACATATAACTTCTCATGTATGGAACCGTCGTGACTTCAAATCAAAGGACTACATATACCATGGTCACTGTGAGAACCGCTTATGACACTCACTTAACGATCCATGCAGCATTCTCATAGTGGGTCAGTCGAGTAGATTATTACTCTAATATGTACCCATGTGAAGACTTGATATCTCATATCCATGACCCGTGAGATATGGTCATCATTCTACGCACATACTAGTCTCTATGCATTATAGTTGTCCTAATTCACAATAATACTTGACTAGGATATTTAAAAATAGTGTTCTGATTACAACCAATATGATCTCACAATCAGTCATGCACTTGATATCTCATGGTATTGAACCTACTATTCTAAGGAATTTATTATTATGTTCATTTAATCACAATAAACAACACAATAAATGAAATGCCTCATATATGAAATAAATATCATGATACAATGTAAACTAGTAATGTCAATACACAACTCGGCTCTAGAGCATACACCAACATAATACTACTCCAAAGATAGATTTATTAGTTTCATAGGAGTCATAGTATCTACAACAACTTTGTAGTTAATGTAACACCCCCGAATTTTAAATAAGGATAAATTCGAGATTTCACAGGATCTTTACTTCACTTCGTACAATTTTACATGGAAATTTTAAAACTTTTTCGATACTACATCAGAGTTCCTTTACACTTGGTTTTTACACAGCGGAAGACTAAAAGATTACAACAATGAAATACAACTTGTATAACTTTAACATCATTTGCAACATCTTTAACTTCTAAACAGCAACAGCATATCCACTCTATAACTCCATGAATAGTCCATTACATGCATGTCAATCTGTGGGCACGTCAGTTACTTACAACTGACGAAATGTTATACACGGCTATCCTCTCTATGCCAGGAATAGTATAACGATCTCATACTTTAACAAATCACAAAAAGATTGAATGAACATATAAAGTGTCAAGGGTGATTATTCTAAATATAAGTGTATGTCATGCCTTAATGCCTAATGCACACAATTCTACACTAGGATGACACTAATGCACACTTGTTCAGATTCTATGCATCCCATACTACATAGGTCTGAGGGCAAGTGCCTACGTACTCCACATTGAAGGGTTCGATCCCTCGCCATGAGACTACCCAGTAATAAAACAAGTTTTAGAGTTATTTCACAGATACGGATCTCAGCCTCCCTGGCTATAATAATAGATCCCAGCCTCCCTGGCTATTATATCGTGAGAATAATCCCGTAAATGCCCCTCTAGCCCCGGTATATAAATATTCTTTGGAGTATGGTAAACATCCGCCGACTACCCCAAGTCCCGAATACAATCCATCTCCTACGGAGCAACCACAGTCCACCAACTGGGTCTATAGCCATGGAGATCCACCACCGACTATATAGAAGCACCCATTTACGTTTGCACAAGTCTATTACATCTTCACCTAAGTGCCTAATTATTTTTAGTTCAAGACATGAATATGTTATCATCCTAGAATCAGTTTTACCTCATACCGGATTTATTCACAAAATACAAGATCGCCCGACGGCATTAACTCGAAAACAAGTCTCCAAAATCTTTCTTTCAAAATTACCGGTAATCGAGGTCTTACTAATCCTAAATCATAAATCTTTCATGTACAAGAAACATGGGTACACATATCCTTCATCAAACATGTCTTAACCCTTGATAACTTCATCTTTCAAATCATCCCAAAATAAACACAGTCTCGACACTATTCAAGTTCTAGTTGTTTATTCACATTCTTTTTAAACAATCATTCATTTCAAGAACTCAATTTCACTACATGAATTGTTACACAAATCTAAGTTATCACAATATTTCAATTCACAAAATATTTCTTAAACTTGATACGAGTGCAATTCTTCTATATAAAAAAAATCAATTTATAAAGTATACTACTTTTCACCACAAAATTATCTTCTCAAATCTTTATTTCATTTTACACAAAAATATATATACCAGAAACCATCTCTTAAAATTTGCAATTCATTTTATATGAGTAATAGGTTCTTTCTCCAATTTTTTAGTGGTTTTAAACTCCAAAAATATCATTAAAACCCAAAAAAAAGAGTTGCGGTTATAGGGTTTCGAACCCATGGACGCCCAGCCAAAGCCCATAGCTCAGACCAACAGCCAAGAGTCCAAATGGACTTGGCTGTTCCATTCTCGAATAGAAACTTATATGTATAAATCTTCTGTTCTAAGTAATTTTATTTAAAAAAGAAAACAAAGTGGGGTTAATACCCTAAATGCCTTGAGTCCCTAGCCTAGTCCATCCAGGCTTGTTGTCAATTTTATAAGCTGAAGAGAACAGATGTTGAACTCGGTTTCGAAAATTTAATCAAAAGAATTTAAAAGTAAAAGTGACAATCAAGTTTCGAACACAAAATCTCTTACAATAATTTAAAATAAATTATTTATACCCATTTCACTTTGCAAAAACTTCTTTTAACTATAAGGAAAATCTCTCCAAATACTTTTAAAATTACTAGTTTCTATATTAACATGCAAACTGCAATTTCTCTTCTCATGTGCAAGCAACAAGACAAATACTTTGCTCGTTAAACAAATGTTAACATTTCTATCCTTAAACATATATGAAAATATGAATTTATCTTCTAATTTTCATATCAAAATTATACTACTATTTAGGCATGCAACCCCTACAATTAGAAGGTATAGGATCACCAATTAACACAATGTTAATCTATTTGTCAACATAGCATGATTCACTATTAATCTTACCACAATCATAGTATAGTTATTCTATTTTATCAAAACCACTCATTCACTTTTATTAGCATGTACATTCTAAAAATTAGAAAGTAGGAGAACACCCACCTTGATTGAAAGCTTGAACAATTGAAAGGAAGAACACCACTTCTAGCTTCAAGGGCTCCTAGCTCTTCTCCTCCTAGCAACGGCCTGCAAGCACAAAACTCTCTTCTCTCTTCCTTTTTCTTTTTCTTTTCTTTTCTTTCTATTCCTTTGATTCTATTTTTTGATGTGTGAAATGAAAAGGGGTATGGTGCTATTTATAGGATATGTAGAGGGTTCAAAGTGCAAAAATCCCTCCCTAATAACTCTTCAAATTAATTCATACAACCATTCAAGTCCTAAACTCCTAAAACCCCCATCTCTTCACCTCCCCACTCTTCACAACTCTAACTCTAAAACCCTTCTCCTCCCCATCCAAGACCGGCCCCATGAAGAATTTTTTTTTTTGCCACATCAACATGGCAAATGCACAGCACATAGGTGTTGTGCTATTAATCCCCCGTGGACCCCCTCTCCATATCAACTATTCAATTATTCCATCCATGGCTATTTGACTTGGTCAAAGCCAAACAAAGCACAGCACATATGTGCTTGCAACCGTGGGACCCTCCCTTCAATCCAAATCAATTCCATTATACATTTATTCACCATTTCTTCAAATCAACCATCCTACATATATACACTATCTATATATACATATTTGTATGATAGTTTACCAAAAATAAAAAATATATTATGCATAAATAAAATAAAAACAAATACTCCAAAAATTTATCTTGAAAACGGATACGATCAAACGCGCGCACCGATACACGTGCATCGCACGTAAAATATCGGAATACGAAAATTGACTTTATTAATGAAAAACTATTAAATATAATCGAAAACAATATAAGAAAAATTATATTTACTAATTTCATGATGAAATCACTAGACGTAGAAAGCACGTGCATTATACGTGCAGAAAATCGAAAATGCATTTTAATCAAAATAGGGGGAAAATAAATTTTCGTTTTATAAAAATAGATTTGAAAAAATAAAATAAATAATTGAAACACAGAAATTATCACCCGTGGCGGCGGAAAATATATAATTAATACGTGCATTGAAAACACATAGGAAACACGTAATATACAAAGATCGAAATAATATATTTTTGTTGACTCAAGATAGGAAAAATCAATACGGAAAATGTATAAATAGTACGAATCCAAAATATGTAGTGAAACACATTATAAAATATACGTGCGTAACACCCAGGGGCAAAATTGTAATTTCCAATTTTGCGGGGTGTTACAGTTAAGATCATCTAAAATCATCCTCAATTACTTCGTCTAAATTTATTTGCAAAACAGTATGTTCAAAATCTGAGAACTGCAGCTCATGCTACTTGTTAAAATCATAGAAAATTCTATACTTCATGAAACTTTGTGTTCTTTAGATCAAATTAAAGGTATACAAGTCTATTATAATTTTTTAGTTATAAATTTCTCAAAAATGATATGTTTATAATCCTTAATTCTTCGAAATCTACAGTAAGGCCGAAATGCTATACAGACTGTCACTGCTCAATCTTGTAAAATTCATTATAAATTCAGTTTTTCATGGAAATTTGATTTTCTTAGACTCTAAAGAAAGGTTAACGAGCCGACTTCAAGTTATTAGTTTTGACTTCTGAAATACTTCATCTAAGATGTTGAAATGATCAAAATCCGAAATGTGTACAAATTTCCAGCAACTAGTCAACTGCCAACCAGTCCTAAGTTTGGATTTTATTAAAATACTAAACGACATCCAAATATTATGAAAATTTAAGGAGATGTTCTTGACATATACGAGATGATCCTATAAAAATTTTAGCTCCATATTTCATTTAGTTTAATAGTTATGATTTTTTGAAGTGCAACTAAAACTCAAAACAAAATCTTATGAAAATGTCCCCCAAATCAAACATATCATAATTTCACACATTCAATCAACAACAAATAATCCAAACATGAATGTTCGATCTACATAAGTTATCATGAATCTAACAATTCACACATATCTAGCATTCTACTAATAAAACTATATTAAAAAGTGGGAGAAATACTCACCTCAATTGTAGAATTCTTAGTAGTAAAACTCCTAAAAAATAATGCTCCAAAGCTCCAAGCTCCCTAAAAAAATGGCTGGCTTCTTCCTAGCACAACCCGCTAGCTCTTCTCCCTCTTTCTCTCTTTTGTTTTTGTTTTGAGTTATGTTGTTCATGACAAAAGTATGGACTATTTATAGAAAATTTGTGTGGTAAAAATAGCTCCCCACTTCCAAAAATAACTCCTCACTTCCTATTAACTCACACCATTCTCCCTCATTCTCAACCATGGTAAGAAACATGTGCACGTGTAGTCAATGTGTATTCACACTCTTCATAAAAAATTTATTATTAATTTTTATTAGTTTAGATGTGTATTACACATGGTAAGTGTATCAAACTAACTATATTTTAAATGTACAGTTTAGTGCAGACAAAATCAATCATGGACTTTAAATCAATTTTAGTGGGCTACAAAATAGATTTAGGCCTAATAGATTTTAATTAAAAATAAATCAAATAATTGTGATTAGAAAATTGAGAAGAAAATTATTCATGACTCAATAAAATTTTTGAAACCAACATGTGCACTGCAAACACGTGCGTTACACGTATCAATACAAAATAAATTTGAGAAAACAAAAAATATTCAAAATATAAAATACGTCGAACATGTATATTAATAATGTTACGCATATTTCACATACCGGTAAAATATATGTAATCAACACGTGTATTAAAAATACGTGCAATACACGTAAAAACACAAAGATTAAAATTAATATTTGAGTTGGCTCAAAATAGGATAAAAATAAATTTTGAGAGAACGAAAAATATATAAATAATCGAATTATAAAATACGTATGACATTTATATAAAAATACGTTACAAATATTACTCAGTACAAAATACATGTGCATAACACCCGTGGGTAAAATTGTCATAACTCAATTTTGCAGGATATTACAATGCATGTCTTGTAATTATCCCCTTTGATCTAATTCTAAACAAAGTTTAGGTAAATAGAGTGATAATCATTTAATAATTGAATGAATAAAGTTTTATCTACTCCAATGTTTTGAGTTGCTTAGTAACTAGAGATATTCATCACCAATGTTTTCTTTTACGTCAAACGGTGACTTGAAATATGAGTATGCAAAAAAGCACTCTAAGTTTATGACTTGTTGAGTAACCGGGTGAATTCATCAGAAATGGTTGCATTCACGTCAAAAGACAAGTGACACCTTACAGAGAGATTATTATTTATTTTTTTTAAATATAAAAAAACCCTCTAGTTTGCCACTCGGTTTTTAGTAGTGAGAATGGGTGATCATAGATTGAGTTTTATGTGATTCATTTTTGTTAATTGCATGAAAAATTTGACTGGGCTTGGAATTGTGTATGAATAATTGCACTGGAGAAAGCGAGTATACTTAGTTTTTCTTTATTTGATTGTTTATGTATTAAGTTGAAAATTTGATACTTGCATGATAAGTTCTTTAGGTGTGAAGAGTTAAGCCTAATTATGATTATTATCCTTGGCTTTATCGTTTTACTTTTTCTCGAGGACAAGCAAAATCTTAAGTTTGGGGGTATTTTATATGTGTAATTTTTATATAATTTTTATTACTATTTTTACGCATTAAAGTTGGGAGTTCTCATTTATTTCTTTAAAATTTATCTCATTTCAACTTATTTTTATTTATTTGTTTAATTTTGAAAGAATGAGATGGATAATTGCAAAAGGTGTGCATTTTGGTAAAATCTAGAAAGAAAATAAGGATAAAGATTTCAAATTTTAAAATTGATTTTAAATAAAGATTTCTAGAAAAATTGAGCAATAAAAATTGCACCTTTTTTTTCTAATTGGCCCTTTGAAGAATTCATAGAAAATATTATGGTCAACTAGGGGTGGGATGAAATTTTAGAATAAAATATTTCAAAAAATAAATCAACAATGTTTGAATTGATTATTGGATATAATTAGTTAAATGGTTAATTTATAATCTATTAGGTTATTCTTAATCTTGTGATTTTAATTAATTAATTACTAATTAACCCTAATCTTATTAACTAACCCTACTCCCTACTCTTACCCCTATATGAAGGCAGAGAATGAGAGAAGAAGGGGGCGTGAAGAGAGATAAAATAAAGGCGGCACGAGATACGAGGGGCTCTGGGGGTGGCGGCTAGAAGCACAGGAAAGAAAAAGAAAAATAAGAAATAAGAAAAAAAGAGTAGAGAAGAAGTGGGCTGCACGAAAATCGAGGAAGAAGAAAAGAAAAAAAGAGAAGAAGAGTTGACTTGAGCGCGGATCCCGAGGCTCTTCAATTTCGGTTTTATACAACAATCAAGTTTTTTCTTCTCTCTTCTAAATTTTATTATTATGCAATTCAAAAACATATTTGTTAGTTGCAAAATCATCATGAACTAAATTTACTTTTTTTAGGACTTCGATGTAGCCTAGTTTTGATAACACAATTCTAATTTCATGTTATTTGATTCATCTATTTTTTCATGATTGTGTGTTGAATTTTTTGTTCTTAAAGCTTACAATTGTTTGGCTAACTATGGTTTGATTTATTGAATCATGGGGAGATCGAGAGTTAACTTGTGATTTAGAATTATAGAATTAAACACCACTGATTGAGAAAAATTAGAGATGATTTACCGTGATTAATGTGACTGTAAAGAAATCCATAAAACTTAATGAATCTTCAATTAATCAAATCTGCATAGAAATATGACAAACTGTTAGATGAAGATATGTTTGGTGTTGTTCAGGAGAAAAAATTGAATAAATAGGAAATTTTGGTCTACAAACTTTAAAAAATAGACTTCTAGCTACATGGAATTGTGAATTGTGTATGATTAACTTGGTGAAATCAAAAGCCCTAGAACTGGCTTTGTTATTAACAAACCACCAAATTTCAGTTTTTCATTATTCTTAATTAGATTAGTTTTTCCTTTAGTTTAATTTGATTTAGTTACAACTTTTATTAAAATTTCGATTTTCTAAATAGTATTTAATCTAGTGAATTTCGGTACTCAATAAAATAATTAGTCATTGTGAGTTCGACATTTTTTTTTAAAACTATAATACTTGTTATGATTTTGTACACTTGCAAAATATTCCATCAATTATCTCCAAAAAATGAGGATGAAGAGCGCCCTCAGTATACAAGTATTACCAAGATTGAAAAGACTTACGAGCCACTCAGTTATGTAAAAGTAAATGAATTAATCATCAAAAGAAGATTCTTTATAAATTCTAATAATTATGTTTCATTATGACCGGAAGATTGTAACCGCTAATTTTTAAAAAATCATCCTTATGTTTGTTATTACCTATAGAGAAATGTTACACTTACATTGTTTCTTACCCCAAACATATATACATGGGGTTTGTCTTTTAGTGATCATTGGATCCATCCCTCACTAAAAGACAAATGGAAAATGTCCAATGATTACTAAAAGACAAACTCCATGTATGTTTGGGGTAAGAAACAATGTAAGTGTAGCATTTCTCTTACCTATATGTCCAAACTTTTCAGCCAAAATCATTATCCATCGTTGTAGTACCTTAGCAGTACAATCCTTACAAGCAAATTTTTGTGCTCACTCTTTTTTTTTTTTTTCTTGCAACTTTCAGGTCCACATTAAGAGGAGACGCTCATAATAACCTAGAGTGAACCTCAGACAACAAAATGAACAAAAAGACTTCTATTTGTGTTTTCGAGTGACCGTATTATACTTTTATTTCAATGTTAACAGAATGTAATAAATAAGTTTTATCTGTAAATTTGTTTGCTCTGTTAATTTCCAATGGCAAAATTGTACTTGTATCACTAATGTCCGCAGTGAAATATTTCAGGGTGTTACATATACATTTGGTATCATAGTGGAGTCTGATAATAATACCATAGGTCCATAGGATAGTAAATAAACTTCCAGGATTAAAATAAACACGACACTAAAATGTTAATTTTTAGAAGATAACAAAACTCTAGGAATTGACATCATTACATGGTTACATGGGAATAGATCTTGTAATTATTTTTCTCCCTTAAAGAACTACCATATACATATTGACTTTATTTTTGACATTCAAAGATAAAAGGGAAATAGTAGACATGATTCACCATGAATTATTATTTTTTTAATATAAGATATATTTCTTTTGGGACCTATACTGTAGAAAATGGACCAAACTGCAACAAATTCATCAAACATCGGGGATGGTAAGGCCATCACAAACAAACTCCTGGCAAGTCAGATGAATTCAAGACTTGGAAAGTGAAATAATTAGACGTGATCAATTTGCAGTGGTTGGATACAGTACCAAGAACTACTTAATAGATACATGAAAGTCAGTATTTTAGAGGACTGGCACATGCATAAAAAGGGAGAACGAAGAAAATAAAAGAGCAATAGGAAAACTGATGCTGTTTGTTTTTAGAGTGTGGGGACAGCATGTGTGAGTTCTTGTAATTTGTATAGCAACAGATGTGGTACTGACTTTGATCCGATCCTAGGCTATAGGACCGGCTCGGGAGTGGCAGGAGAGAGGTGGGGGCCGGGTACTCGGCTCGGATCTTTGAGGCTCGACTCGGCCTTTTGTAGCTGCATACTGTCTAGAAACACCGGGAGAAGTCCCGGCGACAGGTCCTCCGACGATTTAGTCAGTCACTGAGAAAGCAACAGTAGCTGGGGTTCAGATGAGAAAAAGTTTATTACCTTTTGAAGTGAGAAGGGGGTCTGGTATTTATAGGCAGGGGTAAATGGGTCTGAGACCCTAACGGACCGGGTCGGACCCGTTTGTCTGTAGGCTAAGCCCGTTTGACCCATCTTGACTTGATAATCACAGTGGAGCGAAATCTGAGGAGATCTGATGGCCCAGATGGGGCCACGTCATCCCCCCATATCAGGAGCCCCCCATTCTTGCAAGGCGGCATAAGCCAGCCATGGAGGAGTAGTCAGTCCCCGTAGGAAGAGTGGAGCAGTGTGTTTGGATAGCACGATTTATAGTTTTTTTGAGTGGTAGGTGGGGTAGGACGAAGGAGATCCTCCGGAGAAAAAAGCGTCGAGGGCCAAGGACCGATGGTCGGGAGTCGTACATCGAGTGCCGAGCCGTACACTGAGAGCCAGGAATTTGGCTCAGAGCTTATGACTAGCGCTTTGAGGGTCGAGCATCGGTGGGCGAGCCTCCAAGCTCGGATGCCGAGGGTCAATCCGAGCGTCGAGCCCCCTGCTTGCAGTGAAAGCTAAAGGGTGGCTCGAGATCACTGCCAAGCATCGAGCCCCCCAGCTTGTTGTAAAAGATAGGGAGCGGCTCGAGGTCACTCTGAGCGTTGAGCCCCCTTCTTGTTGTGAAAGCTAAGGGGTGGCTCAACATCACTGCCGAGCGACGAGCCACCTTACTTGCTGTAAAAGCTGGGGGGTGGCTTGAGGTCATTGCCGAGCGTCGAGCCCCCCAGCTTGCTGTTAAAGCTAGGGGACGGCTCGAGGTCACTACGAGCGTCGAGCCCCCTAGCTTGCTGTAAAAGCTAGGGGGTGGCCAGAGGTCACAGCCAAGCGCCGAGCCCCCCTGCTGGTTATAAAAGCTAGGAGGTAGTTCGAGGTCACTACCCAGCAATGAGCCCTCCAGCTTACTGTAAAAGCTAAGGGGTGGCTCGACAAAAATAACGAGCGTCGAGCTCCCCAGCTTGCGATAAAAGCTAGGGGGTGGCTCGAGGTCACTACCGAGCATCGAGCCCCCTACTTGCAGTAAAAGCTAGGGGGCGGCCCGAGGACACTCCGAGAGTCGAGCCCCCCAGCTTGCTGTCAAAGCTAGGGGGTGGCTCGAGGACACAGCCGAGCACCGAGCCCCGCTTCTCACTGTGAAAACCAATGAGTAGCTCGAGGTCACTGTCGAGCGTCAAGTCCCACAGCTAGTTGTAAAAGCTAGGGGGTCGACGTCGCTGCCGAGCGTCGAGCCCCCCAACTTGCTGTGAAAGCTAGGGGGTAGCTCGATGTCACTTTCGAGCTTCGAGCCCCCCCGCTTGCTGTAAAAGCTAGGGGGTGGCTCGACGTCACTGCCGAGCGTCGAGCCCCCCTACTTGCTGTAAAAGCTAGGGGGTGGCTCGAGGCCACTGCCGAACATCGAGCCCCCCAGCTTACTGTAAAAGCTAGGGGCAGCTTAAGGTCACTGCACAGCGTTGAGCCCCTACTTGTTGTAAAAGCTAGGGGGTGGCTCGAGGTCACTGCCAAGCGTCGAGCCCCCCAACTTGCTGTAAAAAGTAAGGGGTAGCTCGAGGTCACTGCCGAGCGTCGAGCCCCCTACTTATTTTAAAAATTAGGAGGCAGCTCGAGGTCACTGCCGAGTGTCGAGACCCACAGCTTGCTATAAAAGCTAGGGGTGGCTCAAGGACACTGCCGAGCGCCAAGCCCCGCGGCTCGTTGTGAAATCCAAGGGGTGGCTCGAGGTCACTGCAGAGCGTCAAGCCCCCCAGCTTGCTGTAAAAGCTAGAGGTGGCTTAACGTCACTGCAGAGCATAGAGCCCCTAGCTTGCGGTGAAAGCTAGAGAGTGGCTCGAGGTCACTACCGAGCGCCAAGCCCCCTTGCTTGCTGTAAAATTGGGGGGGTGGCTCGAGATCATTGCCGAGCGTCAAGCCCCCCAGCTTGTTGTAAAAGCTAGGGGCAGCTCGAGGTCACTCCGAGTGTTGAGCCCCCTTCTTACTGTGAAAGCTAAGGGGTGACTCGACGTCGCTACCGAGCGTTGAGCCACCTTGCTTGCTGTAAAAGATGGGGGCTGGCTTGAGGTCACTGCCGAGCATCGAGCCCCCCAGCTTGCTGTTCAAGCTAGGGGTCTGCTCGAGGTCACTACGAGCATCGAGCCCCCTAGCTTGCTATAAAAGCTAGAGGTGCCCCGAGGTCACTGCCGAGTGCCGAGCCCCCCTGCTTGTTATAAAAGCTAAGAGGTGGTTTGAGGTCATTGCCGAGCGCCGAGCCCCCCAGCTTGCTGTAAAAGCTAGGGGTTGGCTCGATGTCAATACCAAGCGTCGAGCCTCCCAGCTTGCGGTAAAAGCTAAGGGGTGGCTCGAGTTCACTACCGAGCGTCAAGCCCCCTACTTGCTGTAAAAGCTAGGGAACGGCCCGAGGACACTCCGAGAGTCGAGCCCCCCAGCTTGCTGTAAAAGCTAGGGGGTGGCTCGAGGTCATTGCCGAGAGTCGAGCACCCCTGCTTGCTGTGAAAGCTAGGGGGTGGCTCGAGGACACTGCCGAGTGCCGAGCCCCGCTTCTCACTGTGAAAGCCAGGGGGTGGCTCGAGGTCACTACCGAGCGTCAAGTCCCACAGCTAGTTGTAAAAGCTAGGGGGTGGCTCAACGTCACTGCCGAGCATCGAGCCGCCCAACTTGCTGTGAAAGCTAAGGGTGGCTCGAGGTCACAACCGAGCTTCGAGCCCCCTGCTTGCTGTAAAAGCAGGGGTGGCTCGATGTCACTGCCGAGCGTCGAGCCCCTGTACTTGCTGTAAAAGCTAGGGGTGGCTCGAGGCCATTGCCGAGCATCGAGCCCCCAGCTTGCTGTAAAAGCTAGGGGGTAGCTCGAGGTCACTGCTGAGCATTGAGCCCCTACTTACTGTAAAATATAGGGGGTGGCTCGTGGTCACTCCGAGCGTCGAGCCCACCAGCTTGCTGTAAAAGCTAGGGGGAGGCTCGAGGTCACTGCTGAGCATCGAGCCCCCCAGCTTGCTGTAAAAACTAGGGGGTGGCTCGAGGTCACGGCCGAGCATCGAGCTTCCTACTTGCTGTAAAAGCTAGAGGGTGGCTTGAGGTCACTGCCAAGCATCGCACCCCACAGCTTGCTGTAAAAGCTAGGGGTGGCTCGAGGACACTGCCAAGTGCCGAGCCCCACGGCTCGCTGTGAAATATAGGGGGTGACTCGAGGTCACTGCAGAGCGTCGAGCCCCCCAGCTTGCTGTAAAAGCTAGGGGGTTGTTAGACGTCACTGCAGAGCATTGAGCCCTCAGCTTGCGGTGAAAGCTAGGGGGTGGCTCGAGGTAACTGTTGAGGGTCGAGCCCCCCTGCTTGCTGGAAAAGCTAGGGAGTGGCTCGACATCACTTCCGAGCGTCGAGCTTTCCCTGCTTGATGTAAAAGCTAGGGGGTGGCTCGAGGTCACTGCCGAGCATCGAGTCGTCCAACTTGCTGTGTAAGCTAGGGGTGGCTCAAGGTTACTGCCGAACGTCGAGCCCCCAGCTTACTGTAAAAGATAGGGGATGGCTCCAGGTCACTGTTGAGCATTGAGCCCCCTTGCTTGCTGTAAAAACTAGGGAGTCGCTCGAGGTCACTGCCGAGCACCGAGCCCCCCTGCTTGCTGTAAAAGCTAGGGGTTGGCTCGAAGTCACTGCCGAGCTTCGAGCCCCGCTGCTCGCTGTGAAAGTCAGTGTGTGGCTCGAGGTCATTGCCGAGCGTCGAGCCTCCCAGCTTGTTGAAAATGGTAGGGAGTGGCTCGAGGTCACTGCTGAGCGCCAAGCCCCCAACTTGCTATGAAAGCTAGGGGTGGCTCGATGTCACTTCCGAGCTTCGAGCCCTCGTGCTTGCTTTAAAAACTAGGGGGTAGCTCGACATCACTACCGAGCGTCGAGCCCCCTAGTTACTATAAAAACTTAGGGGTGGCTCGAGGTCACTACCGAGAGTCAAGCCCCTCAGCTTGCTGTAAAAGCTAGGGGGTGGCTCGAGGTCACTACCGAGCGTCGAGCCCCTTACTTGCTGTAAAAGCTAAGGGGAGGCTCGATGTCACTACCGAGCGTCGAGCCCCCCAGCTTGTTGTAAAAGAATGGGGTGGCTCGAGGAAACAGCCGAGCGCTGAGCCCCGCTACTCGCTATGAAAGCCAGGGTGTGGCACGAGATCACTGCCGAGCGTCAAACCCCCAGCTTGCTATAAAATCTAGGGGGTGGCTCGACGTCTCTACCAAGCGTTAAGCCCCCCATCTTGCGGTGAAAGCTAATAGGAGCCTCGAGGTCACTTCCGAGCGTTGAGCCCCCCTACTTGCTAGAAAAGCTAGGAGGTGGCTCGTGGTCACTGCCGAGCATCGAGCCCCCCAGCTTGATCTGAAAGCAAAGTGGTGGCTCGAGTTTACGACCGAGCTTCGAGCCCCCTTGCTTGCTTTGAAAGCTAGAGGATGGCTCGAGGTCACTGCTGAGCGCCAAGCCCCCTTGCTTGCTGTAAAAACTAGGGGGTGGCTCGAGGTCACTGCCGAGCTCCGAGCCCCCTGCTTGCTGTGAAAGCTAGGGGTTGGCTCGAGGTCACTGCCGAACGTCGAGCCCCGCTGATGGCTGTGAAAGCCAGTGGGTGGCTCGAGGTTACTGTCGAGCGTTGAGCCTCCCATCTTTCTAAAAAAGCTAGGGGGTGGTTTGAGATCACTACCGAGTGTCAAGCCCCCAGCTTGTTGTAAAAGATAGGGGTGGCTTGACGTCACTCCGAGCGTCGAGCCCCCCAACTTGCTGTAAATGCTAGAGGACGGCTCGAGGTCACTCCGAGCATCGAGCCCCATGCTTGCTGTTAAAGCTAGGGGGCAGTTCGAGGTCACTCCGAGCATCGAGCTCACCAGCTTGCTGTAAAAGCTAGGGGAGACTCGAGATCACTGCCGAGCGTCGAGCCCCCAGCTGCTGTAAAAACTAGGGGGTGGCTGAAGGTCACTGCCGAGCATCGAACCCCTACTTGCTGTAAAAGCAAGGGGACAGCTCAAGGTCACTGCCGAGCGTCGAGCTCCCACAGCTTGCTATAAATGCTATGGGTGGCTCAAGGACAGTGCCGAGCGCCGAGCCTCGCTGCTCGCTGTGAAATCCAGGGGGTGGCTCGAGATCACTGGAGAGCGTTGAGCCCTCCAGCTTCCTGTAAAAGCTAGGGGGTGGCTCGACGTCACTGCAGAGCTTTAAGCCCCTAGCTTGCGGCGAAAGCTAGGGGGTGGCACGAGGTCACTATTGAGGGTCGAGCCCCCTGCTTGCTGTAAATGCTAGGGGGTGGCTCGACATCACTTCTGAGCGTCAAGCCCCCCTGCTTGATGTAAAACTTAGGAGGTGGCTTAGGGTCACTGCAGAGCATCGAGCCCCCTAACTTGATGTGAAAGCTAGGGGTGGCTCAAGGTTACTGCCGAGCGTCAAGCCCCCAGCTTGCTGTGAAAGCTAGGGGATGGCTCGAGGTCACTACTGAGCGTCGAGCCCACTTGCTTGCTGTAAAAGCTAGGGGGTCGCTCGAGGTCACTGCCGAGCACGAGCCCCCTGCTTGCTGTAAAAGCTAAGGGTTGGCTCGAGGTCACTGCCGAGCATCGAGCCCCGCTGCTCATTGTGAAAGCCAGTGGGTGGCTCGATGTCACTGCCAAGCATCGAACCCCCAGCTTGCTGTAAAATCTAGGGGGTGGCTCGACGTCACTGCCGAGCGTCAAGCCCCCTACTTGCTATGAAAGCTACGGGGAGCCTCGAGGTCACTTGCGAGCATCGAGCCCCCTGCTTGATGGAAAAGCTAGGGGTGGCTCGACGTCACTACCGAGCGTCGAGCCCCCCTGCTTGATGTAAAAGCTAGGGGGTGGCTCGAGGTCACTGCCAAGTGTCGAGCCCCCCAGCTTGCTGTGAAAGCAAAGTGGTGGCTCGAGGTTACTACCGAGCTTCAAACCGCCCCTGATTGCTTTGAAAGCTCGGGGATGGCTTGAGGTCACTGCTGAACACCGAGCTCCCTTACTTGCTGTAAAGGCAAGGGTTGCTCGTGGTCACTGCCGAGCATCGACCCCCCTGCTTGCTGTAAAAGCAAGGACGTGACTCGAGGTCACTGCCGAGTGTCGAGCCCCGCAGCTCGTTGTGAAAGCCAGTGGGTGGCTCGAGATCACTGCCGAGCGTGGAGCCTCCTAGCTTGCTGAAAAAGCTAAGGGGTGGCTCGAGGTCACTACCGAGCGTCCAGCCCCCAACTTGTTGTAAAAAATAGGGGGTGGCTTGACGTCACTCCGAGCGTCGAGCCACCTAGCTTGCTGTGAATGCTATGGGGTGGCTCGAGTTCACTCCGAGCGTCGAGCCCCAAGCTTGTTCTTAAAGCTAGCGGGTGGCTCAACGTCACTGCCGAGCGCTGAGCCCCCTTGCTTGCTGTAAAACTGGAGGGGTGGATCGAGTTCACTGCCGAGCGTTGAGCCCCCCAGCTTGCTGTAAAAGCTAGGGGGCAGCTTGAGATCACTCCGAGCGTCGAGCACCACAGCATGCTGTAAAAGCTAGGTGTGGATCAAGGTCACTGCCGAGCATCGAGCCACCCTGCTTACTGTAAAAGCTAGGGGGTGGCTCAAGGTCATTGCCGAGCGTCGAGCCTCCTAGCTTGTTAAAAAAGCTAGGGGGAGGCTCAAGGTCACCAACGAACGGTGAGCCCCCACCTTGCCGTAAAAGCTAAGGGGTGGCTCGATGTCACTCCGAGCGTCGAGCCCCCACCTTGCTGTAAAAGTTAGGGGTGGCTCGAGGTTACTGCCGAGCGTTGAGCCCCCCAGCTAGTTGTAAAAGATAGGGGGTGGCTCGACATTAGTGCCAAGCATTGAGCACCACTGCTTGCTATAAATGCTAGGGGGTGGCTCGAGGTCACTTCCGCACGTCGAGCCCCCCGGCTTGCTGTAAAAGTTAGGGGGTGGCTCGAGGTCACTACCGAGCATC
The DNA here is from genome assembly GCA_017893485.1 of Hemerocallis citrina. Lineage (NCBI taxonomy): Eukaryota > Viridiplantae > Streptophyta > Magnoliopsida > Asparagales > Asphodelaceae > Hemerocallis > Hemerocallis citrina. Next base: position 253,987,202 of record CM030359.1, read on the forward strand.
GAGCCCCTTTGCTTGCTATAAAATTTAGGGGGTGGATCGACATCACTGCCGAGCGTCGAGCCCCCCAGCTTCCTGTAAAAGCTGGGGGTGGCTCGAGATCACTGCCGAGCATCGAGCCCTCCAGCTTGCTGTAAAAGCTATGGGGCGGCTTGAGGTCACTCCGAGCATCGAGCCCCCAGCTTTCTGTGAAAGCTAAGGGGTGGCTCGAAGTCACTGCCGAGCTCCAAGCCACCTTGCTTGTTGTAAAAGCTGTGGGGTGGCTCGAGGGCACTGCCGAGCATCGAGCCCCCAGCTTGCTGTAAAATCTAGGGGGCAGCTCGAGGTCACTCCGAGAGTTGAGCCCCCCAGCTTGCTGTAAAACTAGGGGGTGGCCCGAGGTCACTGCCAAGCACCGAGCCCCCTGCTTGTTGTAAAATTTAGGAGGTGGCTCGAGGGCTCTGCCGAGTCCCGAGCCCTCCACCTTACTGTAAAAGCTAGGGGTGGCTCGACGTCAGTGCCAAGCATCGACCTCCTTAGCTTGCTATAAAAGCTAAGGGGTGGCTCGAGGTCACTACCTGGCATTGAGCCTCCTACTTGCAGTAAAAAAGCTCGAGGGCAGCTCGAGGTCACTCCGAGCATTGAGCCCCCCAGCTTGCTGTAAAAGCTAGGGGGTGGCTCGAGATCACTGCCGAGCATGGAACCCCCCAGCTTGTTATGAAAGCTAGGGAGTGGCTCGCAGACACTGCTGAGCACCGAGCCCTGCTGCTCACTGTAAATGCTAGGGGGTGGCTCGACGTCCCTGCCGTGCATCGGGCCCCCCAGCTTGCTGTGAAATCTAGGGGGTGGCTTGAGATCACATCCGAGCTTCGAGCCCCCGTGCTTGCTGTAAAAGCTAGGGGGTGGCTCAACGTCACTGCCGAGCGTCGAGCCCCCTACTTGCTGTAAAAGCTAGGGGTGGCTCGAGGTCACTGCCGAGTATCGAGCCCCGCTTCTCATTGTGAAAGCCAATGGGTAGCTCGAGGTCACTTCCGAATGTCGTGCCCCCTGCTTACTGTAAAAGCTAGGGGGTGGCTCGAGGTCACTGCCGAGCGTCGAGCACCGCAGCCCGCTGTGAAATCCAGTGGGTGTCTCGAGGTAACTGCCGAGCATCGAGCCTCCATGCTTGCTGAAAAAGCTAAGGGGTGGCTCGAGGTCAGTGCCGAGCAACGAACCCCCCAGCTTGCTGTAAAAGGTATGGGGTGGCTTGATGTCACTCCGAGCGTCGAGCCCCCTAGCTTACTGTAAAAGCTAGTGGCGGCTCGAGGTCACTCCGAGCGTCGAGCCCTCTGCTTGCTGTGAAAGCTAGGGGAGGCTCGATGTCACTACCGAGCGGCGAGCCCCCTTACATGCTATAAAAGCTGGGGGGTGGCTCAAGGTCACTGCCTAGCGTCGAGCCCCCCAGCTTGCTGTAAAAGCTAGGGGGCGACTCGAGAACACTCACAGCATCGAGCCCCCTAGCATGCTGTAAAAGCTAGGGGGTGGCTCGAGGTCACTGCTGAGCGCCGAGTCCCCTTGATTGCTGTAATAGTTAGGGGATGGCTCGAGGTCACTGCGGATCCCCGAGCCCCCCTGCTTGCTGTAAAAGCTATGGGGTGGCTCGAGGTCACAACCGAGCATCGAGCCCCGCTACTCTCTGTGAAAGCCAGGGGGTGGCTCGAGGTCACTGCCAAGCAAAGAGCCTCCCAGCTTGCTGAAAAAGCTAGGGGAGGCTCGAGGTCACTAACGAACGTCGAGCCCCCCAGCTTGCCGTAAAAGCTAGGGGTGGCTCGACGTCACTCCGAGCGTCGAGCACCCAGCTTGCTGTAAAAGCTAGCGAGTGGCTCGAGGTTACCGCCGAGCGTCGAGCCCCCCAGCTTGTTGGAAAATCTAGGGGGTGGCTCGACATCACTGCGAGGTATCGAGCCCCTCTACTTGCTGTAAATTCTAGGGGGTGGCTTAAGGACACTGCCATGCGTCGAGCCCCACAGCTTGCTGTAAAATTTTAGGGGTGGCTCGAGGTCACTGCCGAGCGTCGAGCCCCCCTGCTTCCTGTAAAAGCTAGGGGGTGGCTCGACGTCACTGCCGAGCGTTGAGCCCCCCAGCTTGCTGTAAAAGCTGAGCGGTGGCTCGAGATCACTGCCGAGCATCGAGTCCCCTAGCTTGCTGTAAAAGCTAGTGGGCGGCTCGAGGTCACTCCGAGCGTCGAGCCTCCTGCTTGCTGTGAAAGCTAAGGGGTGGCTCGACGTCACTGCGGAGCGCCGAGCCACCTTGCTTGCTGTAAAAGCTGGGGGGTGGCTCGAGGTCACTGCCGAGCGTCGAGCCCCCGAGCTTGCTGTAAAAGCTAAAGGGTGGCTGGAGGTCATTGCCGAGCGTCGAGCTCCCCCTGCTTGATGTAAAAGCTAGGGGTGGCTCGAGGACACTACTGTAACGCCCCGATTTTCATACACTGAAAAACCATGACATAAGCCAGAATCTTTCCTTTAATTAGCCACAATACAGAGAAAAACAGGAAAATTAAACACTTTTTATTCAACACAAATGTATTACAGATCCGAATGTTACAAAAATTACAGTACATTACAACAGTGTTACAAAAACACATTTACAATCCCAAGCATTACAACTTTCAACAAATTACATCAGAGTATAATGAATAAATAAAAACACTTGGTACTTCACTTGGATGCTTCCCAATAAATAAATGAATTACATCAATTGTTACAAATGGAACAATAGTAAACAATATATATTACAGCGGAAATAAAATCGATTCTTGCTTCTCTCACCTTCATTCCTCCTGAATCATGTACCTGTACTTCTGCAATCCAGTACCTATTGAAATGAGGACGTCAATACATATACTGACGCTTTAAGGCTGATGACTAGCAGCGATTCTCCACTTAAAACAAATAGATTGATAAAAAGAGAAACGTGTATATATTATTGATGTGTCAATGTATGCTATGACTTAGAATCTAATGCAGGGTTAACTAACTCAATGATGCACTTATTCTAATGCAAGCAAGACTCTGGGATAGTATGCAGCCCATACTACATACGCCCCATATCAAGCCGTTTCTTCATATATAGGGATTTGAACCCGTGCCATGAATTCTACTTTTTGTACTCGACTTGTTTCTGAAGATTCGACATGACTAATGAGGTTGCCCTAAAATGGTATAATCCCGTCAGGCGCACCAGACCTCACTCAAATATCTGACAAATCTTTGGAGTTAACTACAACACAGGTTAGCTCGAAGCATTCCCTGTGGCCTTCTAGATGGAGTTCCGAGGGTCCATCCCCTAGCTCTGACAGGAACCGCTCCCGCTTATCAAGGCACTTCAGAAATTAACAGACGAGATACGGATCCGTGCTCCCAACTCGTGAGAAGGCATAGACCGTATCCCTTTGAAAAGAAGGGTACAATAGGATAGGTCGGATCATAAGGTATCACCCTTAACACCAAATCTTCCCATCAGCAAAAATGATAATAAGTAAAGGTTAAGTAGTAATAGCCATAAGTTACTACCCTAACGATGTCACTAAACCCAAACAATCTCACGCGGTTTTCAATAAAAACTTTCTTAAGATTATCCCGATCCAACTCATGGCCTATCGATCCAAGACACCGGTGACGGGATCTTCCTCACTCATCACTACCCCTAACTCGGATCTCGCCAACATACTCGGCCCGCGATCAACCCACATCAGTTAAGATCCATCGGTGCTTGAGGTGTGATTTATCTATAGTTTCCAAGGTGGTAAGATGCGAGTCTTGATGGTCGATGACCCCTAGGGTAACTATAAGATCCTAGACGAGCTTTTACCGAGGTAACAATCCAAGTGACTTTCCCAACCATTATTACCCATATATTGAAGATGAAGCATGTTTACATCATATGGTCCAATTTCAATTAGAACCACATACAACTAGAACTCGTGGGTTCTTTTTCCCAAATTTGAACTAGGGCAACATGCAACTAGGTTCATGGGTTCTTTCTCAAGGGTGAGCTAGAACCACCTAGAACCTAAACGCATGGTTTTCTCGCCAATTCGAGCTAGAACTATCATGGAGCTAGTTTCATGGGTTTCTTCTTTAAAATCGAGCTAGAACAACTATGGAACATGGGTTCATTTCAATACTTCAATTGGATTAGCATACAAGCTAAACTCATGGGTTCCTTTTAGAATTTAACTAAAACCACTACAACATATAACTTAAACATGCATGGATTCTTTTGAATCTAAAACAACCATACAAACTCAAGCATGGATTCTTTTAAATATAGAAAAACTACATATCTCAAGTATGGGTTCTTTACTAGAACAACTATAACAACTTAAGCATGGGTTCTTTACCAGAACAACTATAATAACTCAAGCATGGATTCTTTACTAGCATCTCAAGCATGGGTTACTTACTACAACAACTCAAGTATGGGTTTCTTACTATAATCAACTCAAGCATAGGTTATTTACTACAATCAACTCAAGCATGGGTTACTTACTACAATCAACTCAAGCATGGTATACAACTCAAGCATGGGCTTCTTTACAATAATCAACTCAAGCATGGGTTTCTTACTATGATCAACTCAAGCATGGGTTACTTACTACAATCAACTCAAGCATGGGTTACATACTACAATCAACTCAAGCATGATATACAACTCAAGCATAGGCTACTTTACTACATCAACCTACAATAACTTAAGCATGGTATACAACTTAAGCATGGGTTTCTTTACTACATCAACCTACAACAACTCAAGCATGGTATACAATTTAAGCATGGGTTTTTTTTACTACATCAACCTACAAAAACTGAAGCATGGTATACAAGTTAAGAATGGGTTTCTTTACTACAACAACCTACAACAACTTAAACATGATTCTTACTGCAACAATCTAGCATGATGGATTTCTTTACTACACAACTTAAGCAGGTTTCTTTACTACATCTCAAGAATGATGGGTTTCTTTACTACATCACAAGAATGATGGGTTTCTTTACTATAACAACTTAAGCATGGTTTCTTTACTACATCACAAGCATGATGGGTTTCTTTACTACCACAACTTAAACATGGTTTCTTTACTACATCACAAGCATGATGGGTTTCTTTAGCAACATTTAACTTAAGCATGGGTTTCTTTTAGCATATACAACTCAAGCATGGTAGTAACTCATAAAGCTACTAAGGACTTATCTAGATTATTACATAAACTACCTCTTTTATGAATTACAAGTCCTACTTTTTACATACTAAATTTACAATTTCTTACATACTACAAAAACTACTTGTTTTATGAGTTACAACTATCCACATATTACAAATCTACCTTTATTTAATCTACTGTTTCCTACATACTACAAACCCCACTTTTCTTCAATCGTACACATTCCTACATACAACAAGATCAACTTTTTATGAACTAGGGTTAGTAAAGATTGATCTTAATAACAGTAGAGAGCAACATACAACAAAAACTTATCTTTTATTAGGCTAGAAGTGTTCTACAACCCTAAAAATGGGTATGTAAGTATTCTCACTACCTTAATCTTTATATGCACATAGTTTAGGTCCAAGTTGTAGTTTTGTATTAACAAAACAACCATAATAACAACAATAAACATAACAAGGTTAAAGGTTCAACCTTTATGTGTTTTATTTAAGTTCCACCATCCATCTTTTTCATGGGATCATTTTGATCCCTACAACCACTTTATACTTAAATGTTTAGTCCAAGTTATTTTTTAGAACACACATACAACAAAAGAGGACAAGAATCAACATAAATAAAATAGAGAAACCTCACCTTGATTTTCAACCATTCTTATGCACAAATCTTAGTCCAAGTAGTTCAAAATAATCATAATGACAACAATAACCATAGCAAGGTTCAAGATTCTATCTTTATGTGATTTTGTTGAGTTCTACCATTCCATCTTTCTCATGGGATCATTTTGATCCCTACAATCATGTTTATGCTTAGGAATTTAGTCCAAGCTATTTAGAAACATACATACAACAACCACACATCATAAAGATGAGTTCTTTTAACCTACAACCATTTATATGCTTAGAATTTAGTCCAAGTGGTTATAAGACATACACATACAACAACCACTCATCTTAAAGATGAGTTCTTTTTATCCTACAACAAACAACCATCAAAAGATGGGTTCTTTTTCACATACACCCAAAAATAAACCCTAAAGATGGGTTCTTTTCTATATATAAAAGTAAAAGAGAACAAAACAAGAGAAGAAGAGAATCCCCCACCTTTTGATTCTTTGTAGGAAGGACTAGCTAGTAACCTTCTCCTTCCTCCTAGCTTCTACTCCAACTTCAATGAAGAAATCTTATGGAAAATCCCCAAATGAAGAACACTTAGGGTTTCTTCTCTTTCTTTTCCTCACTTTTTTTTGTAAATGAGACAAAGAATGAAGGGGAGGGAGTTTTATAGGATGAAATGAGGGGGGAAAGTGCAAATGCACCAAGGCATTTTGCAAAATGCCCCTTGGATTCAAGTTTGGCCGGCCAAGGGGGTGTGAGGTGGAGGGGGTGAGGTTGAGGGGTGAGGTGGAGGAAAGTCTACTAGAAGAAATCCACCTATTAACTCTTATGTATCTTAATTAATCCTAAACCCTAGGTTTAACCCTCCAAAAAAATCCTAGCCATCCAAATTTTGATCAATCATGACAAAGATAAGATATTTTTTTCCAAAACACATACTACATGATTTGTACAGACGTACGAAATCGGTACAATACTCATACATATGTATTAATATATATACCGATAATTTCCGTTTGTTAAACCGCACAATCCGCATAAAAATAAACTAATTCCAAAAATAATAATAAAAATAAATTTTATTATCAGCTCGGAAGATTACAGTACCCATTTGATACAATACAGATGTATACAGATAGGTATATATACACAGATAATGTTTCTTAACAAAATGGGGTGATATCCACCAAAAATATTTCAATTCTGGAAATAAAAGTAAAATAATAATAAAATAATAATTTTTTAATATCTGCCTGGGATTTTCCAGATATTTTTTCAAAAACGTGTTTTACAAGATTTTGTACAAGTGCACAAAACCGATACAACACATATATATACTTACCTGTACATATTGACAGGTAAGTTTTTATTTAGTAAAACCAAGAAATTTCCAAAAAAATAATCAAAATTTAAAAATTAAAAAATACAAATAAAATATCCAACTGGAATATTACAATTGCCGAGTGCCGAGCCCCGCTGCTCACTGTAGAAGCCAGGGGGTGGCTCGAGGCTACTGCCGAGTGTCGAGCCCCTAGCTTGTAGTAAAAGCTTGGGGTGGCTTGACATCACTGCCGAGCATCGAGCCCCCCAGCTTGCTGTGAAAGCTAGGGGGTGGCTCGAGGTCACTTCCGAGCGTCGAGCCCCCCTGCTTGCTGGAAAAGCTAAGGGGTGGCTCGACGTCACTTCCGAACGTCAAGCCCCCATGGTTGCTGTAAAATCTAGGGGGTGGTTCGAGGTCACTGCCGAGTTTCGAGCCTCCCAGCTTGCTGTAAAGCTAGGGGGTGGCTCAAGATCACTGTCGAGCATCGAGCCCCGTACTTGCTGAAAAAGCTAGGGGGCAGCTTGAGGTCACTCCGAGGATCAAGCCCCCCAGCTTGCTGTAAAAGCTAGAGGGTGGCTCGATGTCACTGCAGAGCATCGAGCCCCCTAGATTGTTGTGGAAGCTAGGGGTAGCTCAAGGACATCGTCGAGCATCGAGCCCCGCTGCTCGCTGTGAAAGCTAAGGGGTGGCTCAAGGTCCTTGCCGAGCGTCGAGCCCCCAACCTTGCTATAAAATCTAAAGAGTGGCTCCACGTCACTGCCGAGCGTCGAGCCCCCCAGCTTGCTGTGAAAGCTAGGGGGTGGCTCGATGTCACTGCCGATCGTCGAGCCTGCCTGCATGATGTAAAAGTTAGGGGGCGGCTCGATGTCACTGCCGAGCGTCGAGCCACCTGCTTGCTGTAAAAGCTAGCGTGTGGCTCGAGGTCACTACTAAGTGTTGAGCCCCCAGCTGGCTGTGAAAGCTTAGGGTGGCTCGAGGTTACTGCCGAGCGTCGAGCCCTCTGCTTGCTGTAAAAGCTAGGGGGTGGCTCGAGGTCACTGCCATGCATCAAGCCCCCCAGCTTGCTATAAAATTTAGGGGATGGCTCGAGGTCACTGCCGAGCGTCGAACCCCCTGCTTGCTATAAAGCAAGGGGTGGCTCGACGTCACTGCCAAGCATCGAGCCTGCCAGCTTGTTGTAAAAGCTGGGGGCGTGGTTCGAGATCACCTCCGAGCATCGAGCTATCCATCTTGCTGTAAATGCTAGGGGCGGCTCGAGGTCACTCAGAGCATCGAGCCCCCTGCTTGCTGTAAAAGCTAGGGATGGCTCGACGTCATTGCTGACCGCCGAGCCACCTTGCTTGCTATAAAAGTTTGGGAGTGGCTCGAGGTCGTTGCCGAGCATCGATCCTCCCAGCTTGCTGAAAAATCTAGGGGGTGGCTAGAGGCCACTGACGAACGTCGAGGCCCTCAGCTTGCTGTAAAAGCTAGCGAGTGGCTCCACGTCACTCCGAGCAAAAAGCCCCCCAGCTTGTTGTAAAATCTAGGGGGTGGCTCAAGGTCACTACCGAATGTCGAGCCCCCCAGCTTGTTGTAAAAGCTAGGGGGTGGCTCGACGTCACTGCCGAGCGTCGAGCCCTCCTGCTTACTGTAAAAGCTAGGGGGTAGCCCGAGGTTACTGTCGTGCGTCGAGGCCCCCAGCTTGCTGTAATATTTAGGGGTGGCTCGAGTCACTACCGAGCGTTGAGACCCCTGCTTGCTGTAAAAGCTAGGGGGTGGCTCAACGTCACTGCCGAGCATCGAGCCCCCCAGCTTGCTGTAAAAGCTGGGAGGTGGCTCGAGATCACTGCCGAGCATCGAGCCCCGTAGCTTGCTATAAAAACTAGGGGCGGCTCTCGGTCAGTAAGAGCATCGAGCCCCCTGCTTACTGTGAAAGCTAGGGGGTGGCTCGACATCACTGCCGACCACCGAACCACCTTGCTAGCTGTAAAAGCTGGGTGGTGGCTCGAGGTCACTGTCGAGCATCGAGACCCTAGCTTGCTGCAAAAGCTAGGGAGTGGCTCGAGGTCACTCCGAGCGTCGAGCCCCCCAGCTTGCTGTAAAATCTAAGGGATGGCTAGAGGTCACTGCCAAGCACCGTGCCCCCTTACTTGTTGTAAAATCTAGGAGGTGGCTCGAGGTCATGGCCGAGCATCGAGCCCCCCAGCTTGATGTAAAAGCTAGGGGGTGGCTCGACGTCACTTCCGAGCGTCGAGCCCCCTCCTTGCTTTAAAAGCTAGGGGGTGCCTCGACATCACTGCAAAGCATCGAGCCCCCTACTTGGTGTAAAGCTAGGGGACAGCTCGAGGTCACTCCGAGCGTCGAGCCTTCCAGCTTGCTGTAAAAGTTTGGGGGTGGCTCGAGGTCACTGCCAAGCGTCGAGCCCCCCAACTTGATGTGAAAGCTAGGGGTTGGCTCGAGAAAACTGCCGAGCATAGAGCCCCGCTGCTCGCTGTGAAAGCCAGGGGGTGGCTCAAGGTCACTGCCGAGCGTCGAGCCCCATGCTCGCTGCAAAAGGCAGGAGGTGGCTCGAGGTCACTGCCGAGCATCGAGCCCCGTACCTGCTGTACAAGCTAGGGGCAACCCGAGGTCACTCCTAGCATTGAGCCCCTCAGCTTTCTATAAAAGCTTGGAGGTGGCTCGATGTCGCTGCCGAGCATCGAGCCCGGCTTACTGTGAAAGCTAGGTGTGGCTCAAGGACACTGCCGAGCGTCGAGCCATGCTGCTCGTTGTGAAAGCCAATGGGTGGCTTGAGGTCACTGCCGAGCATCAAGCCCCCCACTTGCTGTAAAAGCTAGGGGTGGCTCGAGGTCACTACAGAACATCGAGCCCCGTACTTGCTGTAAAAACTATAGGGTGGCTCGAGGTCACTCCGACCATCGAGCCCCCTTGCATGCTGTAAAAGCTAGGGGGTGGCTCGATGTCACTGTCGAGCGTCGATCCCCTGACTTGCTGTGAAAGCTAGCGGTGGCCAAAGGACACTGCCAAGCGTCGAGCCCCGCTGCTCGCTGTGAAAGCCAAGGGGTGGCTTGAGGTCACTGCCGAGCGTCGATCCCCCCAGCTTGCTATAAAAGCCAAGGTGTGGCTCGACGTCACTGCCGAGCGTCGAGCCCCCCAACTTGCTGTGAAAGTTAGGAGGTGGCTCGATGTCACTGCCAATCATCGAGTCCCCTGCTTGCTGTAAAAGCTAGGAGGTGGCTCGACATCATTACAGAGCATCATGCCTCTTCTTGCTGTAAAAGCTAGGGGGTGGCTCGAGGTCACTGCCGAGCGTCGAGCCCCCCAGCTTACTGTGAAAGCCTGGGGTGGCTCGAGGTTACTGCCGAGCGACGAGCCCCCTACTTGTTGTGAAAGCCAGGGGGTGGCTGGAAGTTACTACCGAACGTCGAGCCCCGCTGCTCGCTGTGAAAGCCAGGGGGTGGCTCGAGGTCACTACCAAGCGTCGAGCCCCCCAGCTTGCTGTAAAAGCTTGGGGGTAGCTCGAGGTCACTGTCGAGCGTTGAGCCCCCTGCTTGCTGTAAAAGCTAAGGGGTGGCTCAAGGTCATTGTCGAGCATCGAGCCCCCCACCTTGCTATCAAAGCTACGAGTGGCTCGAGGTTACTGCCGAGCATCAACCCCCCCCCCCCCGCTTGCTATGAAAGCTAAAGGATGGCTCGAGGTCACCACTGAGCATCAAGCCCCCTTGCTTGCTGTAAAAATAAGGGTGGCTTGTGGTCACTGCCGAGCGCTGAGCCGCCCCTGCTTGCTGTAAAAGCTATGGGGTGGCTTGAGGTCACTACCGAGCGTCGAGCCTCCAGCTTGCTGAAAAAGCTAGGGGGTGGCTCGAGGTCACTACCGAACAGCGAGCCCCCATGCTTGCTGCAAAATCTAGAGGGTGTCTTGAGGTCACAGCCGAGCGCTGAGCTGCCCCTGCTTGCTATAAAAGCTAGGGGGTGACTCGAGGTCACTGCTGAGCGTCGAGCCCCGTTGCTCGCTGTGAAAGCTAGGGGGTGGCTAGAGGTCACTGCCGAGCATCGAGCCTCCCAACTTGCTAAAAAATTTAGGGGGTCGCTTGAGGTCTTTACCGAGCACCGAGCCCCCTGCATGCTGTAAAAGCTAGGGGTGGCTCGAGCTCATTACCGAGCGTCGAGTGCCGCTACTCGCTGTGAAAGCCATGGTGCGGCTCGATGTCACTGCCGAGCATCGAGCCTCCCAACTTGCTAAAAAAGCTAGGGGTGGCTCAAGGTCACTACCGAGCCCCCTTGCTTGCTGTAAAAGCTGGAGGGTGGCTCGAGGTCAATGCCGAGCGTAGAGCCCCTCAGTTTGCAGTCAAAGCTTGGGGGCATCTCGAGATCACTCCGAGCATCGAGCCCCCCAGTTTGCTGTAAAATCTAAGAGGTGGATCGAGATCACTGCCGAGCGCCGAACCCCCTTACTTGCTGTAAAACCAATGGGGTGGATCGAGGTCACAGCCGAGCGCCGAGCCCCCTTGCTTGTTGTAAAAGTTAGAGGGTGGCACGAGGTCACTACCGAGCATCGAACCCCCCAGCTTACTGTGAAAGCCAGGAGGTGGCCCGAGGTCACTGCCGAGGGTCGAGCCTCCCAGCTTGTTGAAAAAGCTGGGGAGTGGCTCGAGGTCACTGTCGAGCATCGAGCCCCCCAGCTTGCTGTAAGAGCTAGGGGGTGGCTGGACGTCACTCCGAGCATCGAGTCCCCTAACTTGCTGTAAAAGCTAGGCTGCGGCTAGAGGTCACTCTGAACGTCGAGCCCTTTGCTTGCTGTGAAAGCTAGGCGGTGGCTCGACATCACTGCTGACCGCCGAACCACCTTGCTATATGTAAAAGCTGGGGGTGGCTCGTGGTCACTGCCGAGCATCGAGCTCCTATTTTGCTGTAAAATCTAGGGGGCGACTCGAGGTCACTCCGAGCGTCAAGTCCCCCAGCTTGCTATAAAATCTAAGGGATGGCTCGAGGTAACTACCGAGCGCCAAGCCCCCCAGCTTGATTTAAAAGCTAGGGGGCGGCTCGAGATTACTACGAGAGTCGAGCCCCCCAGCTTGCTGTAAAAGCTAGGGGGTGGCTCGAGGTCACTGCCGAGCACCGAGCCCCTTTGCTTGCTATAAAAGCTAGAGGTGGCTCGAGTTCAATGTCGAACGTCAAGCCCCCTGCTTGCTGTGAAAGCTAGGGGTTGGCTCGAGGTCACTACCGAGCGTCGAGCCCCACTGCTCGCTGTGAAAGCCAGGGGGTGGACTCGAGGTCACTACCGAGCATCGAGCCCCCCATCTTACTGTAAAAGCTTAGGGGTGGCTCGAAGTCACTACCGAGCATCGAGCACCCCTGCTTGCTGTAAAAGCTAGGGGGTGGTTCGAGGTCATTGCCGAGCTTCGAGCTCCCCAGCTAGCTGTAAAAGATAGGGGTGGCTCGAGGTTACTGCCTAGTGTCGAGCTCCCCATGCTTGCTGTGAAAGCTAGGGGTTGGCTCATGGTCACTGTTGAGCACTGAGCCCCCTTGCTTGTTGTAACAGCTTGGGGGTGGCTTGAAGTCACTGCCGAGCGTCGAGCCCCCATCTTGCTGTGAAATCCAGGGGGCAGCTCGAGGTCACTTCCGAGCGTCGAGACCCCTCCCCCCCCCCCCCCCCCCGCTTGCTGTAAAAGCTATGGGGGCTCGACGCCACTATCGAGCATCGATCTCCCTACTTGCTGTAAATGCTAGGGGTGGCTCGAGGTCACTGCTAAGCATCGAGCCCCGTGCTTGCTGTAAAATCTAGGGGGCGGCTCCAGGTCACTCCGACCATCGAGCCCCCCAACTTTCTGTAAAAGCTAAGGAGTGGCTCGATGTCACTACCGAGCGTCGAGCCCCCCAGCATGCAGTGAAAGCTAGGGAGTGGCTTGATGTCATTGCTGATCGTCGAGCCCCCTGCTTGCTGTAAAAGCTAAGGCATGGCTCGAGGTCACTGCCTAGCATCGAGCCCCCCAGCTTGCGGTGAAAGCTTGGGGTGGCTCGAGGTTACTGCCGAGTGTCGAGTCCCTGCTTGCTGTGAAAGCCACAGGTTTGTTCGAGGTCACTGCCGAGCGTCAAGCCCTGCTGTTTGCTGTGAAAGCCACGGGGTGGCTCGAGGTCACTACTGAGCGTCAAGCCCCCCAGCATGCTGTAAAAGCTTGGGGGTGTCTCGAGGTCACTGTCGAGCGTCTAGCCCCCTGCTTTCTGTAAATGCTAGAAGGTGGCTCGAGGTCACTGCCGAGCGTCGAGTCCCCACCTTGCTGTCAAAGCTAGAGGTGGCTCAAGGTTACTGCCGAGCATCTAGCCCACTGCTTGCTATGAAAGCTAGGGGATGGCTCGAGATCACTGCTGAGCGTCGAGCCCCTTTGCCTGCTGTAAAAGCTAGGAGTGGCTCGAGGTCACTGCCGGGCACTGAGCTGCCCTTGCTTGCTGTAAAAGTTAGGGGGTGGCTCGAGGTCACTGCCGAGCTTCGAGCCTCCCAGCTTACTGAAAAAGCTAGGGGGTGGCTCGAGGTCACTGCCAAGCTTCGAGCCTCCCAGCTTGCTGAAAAAGCTAGGGAGTGGCTCGAGGTCACTGCCGAGCATCGAGCCCCCTAGCTTTCTGTAAAAGCGAGGGGGTGGCTCGAGGTCACTGCCTTGCGCCGAACCCCCTTGCTTGTTGTAAAACCTAGGGGGTGGCTCAAGGTCACTACCGAGCGTCTAGCCCTGTTGCTCGCTATGAAAGCCGGGGATGGCTCTAGGTTACTATCGAGCGTCGAGCCTCCCAGCATGTTGAAAAATCTATAGGGCATCTCGAGGTCAGTACCGAGCACCAAGCCCCCCTGCATGCTGTGAAAGCTAGGGGTGGCTCAAGCTCACTGCCGAGCGTGTAGCGCCGCTGCTCGCTGTGAAAGCCAGGGGTGGCTCGAGGTCACTGCCAAGTGTCGAGCCTCCCAGATTGCTAAAAAACCTAGGGGGTGGCTTGACGTCACTCTAAGCATCGAGCCCCCTTACTTGCTGTAAAAGCTACTGGGTGGCTTGACTTTAGTCCGAGCATCGAGCCCACCAACTTGCTGTAAAAGCTAGGAGGCAGCTCGAGGTCACTCCGAGTGTCAAGCCCTCTGCTTGATGTGAAAGCTATGGGGTGGCTCGACTTCACAGCCGAGCGCCGAGCCCCCTTGCTTGCTGTAAAAGCTAGGGGATGACTCGAGGTCACGTCCGAGCGTTGAGCCCCCTGCTTGCAGTAAAAGCTTGGGGGTGTCTCGAGATCACTCCGAGCGTCGAGCCCCCCAGTTTGCTGTAATATCTAGGGGTGGATCGAGGTCACTACCGCTCTCCGAACCCATTTTCTTGCTGTAAAACCTTAGAGGTGGATAGAGGTCACTGCCGAGCACCGAGCCCCCTGCTTGCTGTAAAAGCTAGGGGGTGGCTAAGGTCACTACCGAGCATCAAGTCCCCTCGCTTTCGGTGAAAGCCAGGGGGTGGCTCGAGGTCACTGCCGAGCATCGAGCCTACCAGCTTGCTGAAAAGCTAGGGAGTGGCTCGAGGTCACTGCCGAGCATCGAGTCCCCCCAGCTTGCTATAAAAGCTAAGGGGTGGCTGGACGTCACTCCGAGCATCGAGTCCCCCAACTTGCTGTAAAAGCTAGGCGACGGCTCGAGGTCACTCTGAACGTCGAGCCCCCTACTTGCAGTGAAAGCTAGGGGGTGGCTCGACGTCACTGCCGATCGCCGAGCCACCTTACTATCTGTAAAAGCCGGGGTGGCTCGAGGTCACTACCGAGCGTCGAGCCCCCGGCTTGCTGTAAAAGCTAGGGGGCAGCTCGAGGTCACTTCGAGCATCGAGCCCTGCAGCTTGCTATAAAATCTAGGAGATGGCTCGAGGTAACTACTGAGCGTCGAGCCCCCCTGCTTGTTGTAAAATCTAGGAGGTGGCTCGAGGTCATTATCGAGCATCGAGCCCCACAGCTTGCTATAAAAGCCAGGGGGTGGCTCGACGTCACTGCCGAGCATCGAGCCCTCCTGCTTGCTTTAAAATCTAAGGGGTGGCTCGACGTCACTGCCGAGGGTCGAGCCCCCTACTTGCTGTAAAAGCTAGGGGGTAGCTCGAGGTCACTCCGAGCGTCGAGCCCCCCAACTTGCTGTAAAAGTTAGGGGATGTAATACTCCGATTTTCATTTATGAAAATTATTAATTATTTATTTTGCACGTAGTGTGCACGTCCAATTTTTGTAGTGTGAAATTTTATAATTATTTTTTTTTATTATGGATGATGTATGTTCTTTAATTATTTTTATAAAGGCCCATTTTTCTTCAAATAAACATAAGCTTTATTCTTAGCCCAAATATAATTTATTTATTTATAAAACTATTATTTTGGCCCATTAATTAAAGCCCATGAATTATTTCTATTTTAATTACAACTTGTAATGTAGAACATCTTGTAAAAATTATTTTTTGTAGAAAATATAATGTACAACTTTTGTTAAATGGAGACAAGTGCATGCACGTGCATTGCACGTACACGTGCAAATGCACCATGAGTAGGCCGGTTTTGGGATTGGAGGGAAAAGAAAATTCAAGTGGAGTCATGGGTGGTGGTTGCTTGAACATGGTTGGTTATTGTAACTCCTCCTTGAATCCTAGCCTTTTGTTTCTAACTCCTAGTTTGATCTTAGCCTTCCATTTACCCAAATTTTTAGTATAAATATCCCCCCTAGCCTAGTTATTTTTTGTACTCTTTAATTCTCCAAGACCTATAGTATAAAATACATTATTAGTAGTATAGAAAGTGAGTTAAAAGATTGAGAGTTGTGTGTGAGGAGTTTGTGTTTGCACCAAGGAAGGAGAGGCGGGCATCAAGGAGCTCTCGGTTGGCATTTTGGAAGGCTCGGGTGCGCGCATCAAGGAAGAGGAGAAAGCACTTTTGGCAAGGACTTTTAGGAGGTATTGCAATTTGACTTCTCTCCAATTAAGGTGGGTTATTTTCCATGTTTCTAATTAGAAACCATGCTAGAATTGAATTGAAATGATGATGCATGAAAAAGATTAGTAAGAGTACATTTTAATTGAAAAAATGGCTTATTAGTTGGTTGGAATGTTAATAAATAGCTTGTATGTGTTTCTATCATCAACTTAAGTTGTGTGTAAAATAATTATAATTATGGATTGCTTAAAGAAAAACTCATTGTTAGCATCAAAACTATATACAAATATTAGTAGATGAAATGTTGTTTCATGCACTTGAATGTATCTTTTTGTGACAATGTTGTAATGAATGACTTAAATATAATTTGTGGGTTTGTGAAATGAATAAAAACAGAGAATTAATATAGAGATCATTGATGTTAAAATTGGATAAGAAATGTCGAAAAAGGAATGTGATAGTAGTACCTTATAATTCGAACTAATGGTATGAAAAATATATGTTTAATTATTGAAAAAACTATTTCTAATTTACTGGAGTATAAATTATTTTGGGAATGATTAATCTGGAAATTTACAGTAAGTTTAGTAAAGGCAAAAATCAAATGAGAGCTTTTGAACATCGAAATGTTCTATTACACAAAGAGAATTGATTTAATTAGATTTCAAATCGTACTGAGACAACCTGAGCGTATAGCTCAAGTGGTCGGAAGGCTTCTAATCGCTACAGTGTGCGGGGCTTCTCACAGGTCGATGGTTCGATTCCTGTTAGCACCATGTATTTTTGTGCGCATTTAAAAATTTATTAACTTCAGCTGAGAGCATTTAAAGATCTTAACCCCCTTTTATATCGCTTGGTGCGATCGGCCTATTGGTCAGCGCTTGTAGCTTGGTTCCCTGTGGTTGTTGGTTCGAAACCCGGTCTCGGCCTGGGTTTAATTTGTGGAAAATATTATTTTTTTGGGGTGGATTTTGATAATTAAAAATTATGAAAAAAATATTATTATTATCCTAAAATTATGTGAGACTTATGAAAAATAAATTGGGAGTTATTAAATGAAATAGAGTACATTATTTAGAACAAAAGTGTAATTGGAACTATGGTTCTACACTCGTATTTTTGTGAAAGTTGTACTTTGTGAAAGAACTTGAAATAAAGTGCTAGAAAAGAAATATAAATAAGAAGGAATATATATGATATGAAGTGGTGTGAATTATTCTTATTAAAGAATAGTGTGACAATTATGAGTTGTGAATATTCATTTTTACCATATAATTAGTGATGTGATTTTAACGTCGCCAAATGATATTTGATGAATTACTTGATGAATAATTGAATTCCATGTATGGTTATAGACTCATGAATAATTTAGAAATCATGTGATTGGAAAAGAAAAATGTTATTGAGTATGAAAACTCAAACATATGAATTATGAATTGAAATTGAAAATTAGAGTGTAGCCAAAACTCACACCGGCAAGTGAAAGTGATGAATGATTATGATTATTGAAATTGAAAAGAATAGTTTGGGTCATTGTGAAATGAAAGAAATAAGACCGGTAGTAGTGAGAGGGCTAACTCTAAAAGATTAATTTTGTTCATGATTTCCTTAAATTAAGAATTAGTACATTAGTGAAGAGGTGATGAAAGTGAGAGAAAAACACAAGTATGAGAGCTTCGAGTTTACGATGCGGGTGTGAGCCACAGAATGCATGCTTGATGCGTCAAGACATGGCGTGGGCACTACTCAGAATGATCAGACCTTGGCGACGCTTATGGGATGTTTGGTGACTGCAAGACGATCGTGTGCCATGAAGGAGGCTGAATTGCCACAGAATGCATGCTTGATGAGTCAAGACATGGCGTGGGATTCCCTTCCAGGTTTTCTGTATACGAGCTTGCACTCATAGATCATCTAGGATACTTACCGTAGTTACAGTAGTAGAGTAAGTCATGACGAGGGATTGAACCCTACAAGATGAAGAACGATTAAGAGGCTTGCCCTTGGACCTATGTAGTATGGGATGCATAGAATCCGAACAAGTGTGCATTAGTGTCATATAATATAAATAATTGCATTAAGGACTAAGTGCACAATCACAACACGACATCATTAGGGTATTCCCTTTAGTTTGATATGTGACAAGTTTGTGTTTGTTAAATATGGAAAATCAGTTATACTATTTCCGGCATAGAGAGGATGGCCGTGTATAATGTTCATCGGTTGAATAAACTGACGTACCCACAGTTTGTATGCAGGGTAAATGACATGATAAAGATTAAAGAGGAACAGATGCTTAGAGATTATTCAATGTTGTTGTACATTTGTTTAAATGTTGTAAATTTGCTTCCGCTGTAAAAAAATGTAAAGTGTAAAGTTTTCATGTAAACTCTGATGTAAAGTGAAAATTTTAAATTCCTTGTAAAATTGTACGAAAAAAGTGTAAAGATCCCGTGGAATCTCGAATTCGGTGTATTTTTGGAATTCGGGACGTTACAGGGGGTGGCTCAAGATCACTGCCGAGCATCGAGCCCTCTGCTTGCTGTGAATTCTAGGGCTTGGCTCGAGGACACTGTCGAGTGCAGAGCCCCGCTGCTCGCTGTGAAAGTAAGGGGGTGCCTCGAGGTCACTGCTGAGGGTCGAGCCCCCAGCTTCCAGTAAAAGCTTGGGGGTGGCTTGACGTCACTGCCGAGCGTCGATCCCCCCAGCTTGCTATGAAAGCTAGCGGGTTGCTTGAGGTCACTTCTGAGTGTCGAGCCCCCCTGTTTGCTGTAAAAGCTAAGGGGTGACTCGAAATCACTGCCGAGCGTCGAGCCCCCGTGCCTGCTGTAAAAGCTAAGGGGTGGTTCGAGGACCCTGCCGAGCGTCGAGCCCCCAGCTTTCTGTAAAAGGTAAGGAGTGGCTCGAGGTCACTGCCGAGCGTCTAGTCCCGTACTTACTGTAAAAGCTAGGGGGCGGCTTGAGGTCACTACCGAGCATCAAGACCCCCGGCTTGCTATGAAAGCTAGAAGTGGCTAAAGGACACTGCCGAGCGTTAAGCCCCACTGCTCTCTGTGAAAGCCAGGGGGTGGCTCGAGGTCACTGCCGAGCATCGAGCCCCCCAACTTGCTGTGAAAGCAAGGGGGTGGATCGATGTCACTGCCGATCGTCGAGCCCCTCAACTTGTTGTGAAAGCAAGCAGGTGGATCAATGTCACTGCCGATCTCGATCCCCCCTGCTTGCTATAAAAGCTAGGGGTTGGCTCGACGTCACTGCCGAGCATCGATCCCCTTGGTTGCGGTAAAAACTAGGGGGTGGCTCGAGGTCACTGCCGAGCGTTGAGCCCCCCAGCTTGCTGTGAAAGCTTGGAGTGGCTCGAGGTTTCTGCCGAGCGTCAAGCCCCCTATTTGGTGTGAAATCTTGGGGATAGCTCGAGGTCACTGCTGAGCGCCGAGCCCCCTTGCCTGCTATAAAAGCTTGGTGGTGGCTCGAGGCCACTACCGAGCGCCGAGCCCCCTGCTTACTATAAAAGCTAGGGAGTGGCTCGAGATCACTGCCGAGCATCAAGCCCCCAAGATTTCTGTGAAAGCCAAGGGTTGGCTCAAGGTAACTGCCGAGCGTCGAGCCTCCCAACTTGCTGAAAAAGCTAGGTAGTGGCTCTAGGTCACTGCAGAGCATTGAGCCCCCAAGCTTGCTGTAAAAGCAAGGGGGTGGCTTGACGTGACTCCAAGCGTCGAGGCCCCCAGCTTGCTGTAAATGGTAGGGGCGGCTCAAGGTCACTCTGAGCATCAAGCCCCCTGCTTGCTGTGAAAGCTAGGGGGTGGCTCGATGTTACTGCCGAGAGCCGAGCCCCCTTGCTTACTGTAAAAGCTGGGGGTGGATCGAGATTACTGCCGAGCGTCGAGCCCCCCGGCTTGCTGTAAAAGTAGGGGGTGGCACGAGGTCACTGAAGAGTGTCGAACCCCTTGCTTACTATAAAAGTTAGGGGGTCGCTTAAGGTCACTGCCGAGCGCCAAGCCCCCTGCTTGCTATGAAAGCTAAGGGTGGCTCGAGGTCACTGCTGAGCATCGAGCCACGCTGCTCACTGTAAAAGCCAGGAGGTGGCTCGAGGTCACTACCGAGCGTCGAGCACCCCAGTTTGCTGTAAAAGCTTGGGGGTGGCTCGAGGTCACTGCCAAGCGTCGAGCCCCCCTACTTGCTTTAAAATCTAGGGGTGGCTCGAGGTCACTGCCGAGCGTCGAGCCCCCCAGCTTGTTGTGAAAGCTAGGGGGTGGCTCGAGGTTACTGCCGAGCGTCGAGCCCCCCTGCTCGGTGTGAAAGCTAGGGGATGGCTCGAGGTTACTGCCGAGCGTCGAGCCCTCCATTTGTGAAACTTTTCTTTCTCTTTCTAAAAAATAGGAGATTCTCTCTATAACCCGCCAGTGACGAATTTTTCGTTGATCTCTCTGTTCATGGTACTCAGCTTAGTATTTTCTTTTGTAATATCGCGTTCTCAGTCTGGTTCCGAAGCGAGTTCTTCTGGTGGGGATGACGGGGATCGTGAGTTGGACTCCACATCCTGGGACCTGGACAATTGGGTTTTGGAAGTGGATCTTCAATTGGAATCCACAACCTGGGATATGGACGATCAAGTTTTGGACGTGTTCCCGCTCCAAAGTCACAAGCCGTCCGTGGAAAAGTCTGCTTCTACTAGAGAGGTCGAGGTATTAGTCAAGGAGGTTGAGGAAGGTGTGGTGGAGCAGGGAGGCTGCGAGGGAGGAGCCAAGGGAGAGGCTGAGGGAGGTAGTGAGGAAGGAGAGGCTCTCCCCCCTCTCCTGCCTTTGGCGACACCATCTCCGCAGAAGGCTCCTCGCGTCAGGAAGAAGAAGAGGAAGTGGCGCCTGCCAGATAGTCTGAGGACATCGGATGAGTTCGAGCCCGCGCACGGGCTCGACGTCCCCTACTACAAGAATCCACGGTCGATCAGGATGTATCTTTACAATGTCGAAAACTTGGTCAAATTTGGCATGGAGGTGTCTTCGCCTGGCTGGACCCAGATACGGATGGACACGGTTTAGAGTGTCCTGAAGGCCAACTATCAGCCCGTGATATGGGCGAGTTACTTCATTGGGCCGGAGTACAAGCTGATGATTCTTAGCCCTGGTCTCCGTCCCACCACTGAGTTGGCCCCTGGATTCTGTATGTTCCCCGAGGATGCCTTTGTCTCGGGACTAAGGCTTCCGCTGCACCAGTTGATCAAGAGAGTGTTGAGGTGGGGGGAGTTGTGTCTGATGCAATACGACCCAAATTCGTGGAAGCAGTTAGTCTGCTTCATCCTAAAGTGCGAGGAGAAGAAGGTGCCTCTAAATCTGAAATATTTTTGGGCTTTCTTAGGGGTGAGCTTCCTCAGAAATCAGGAGGGTATCTTCTACATCTCGCCTCGCCCCCACAAGAAAGTGGTTCACGGACATCCGGATTCCATAAAGGGGTGTAAGGCCAAGTATTTCGTGGTCAGAAGCGAGGTACCTTGGGAAATTTCAACGGCTTGGAATTTCTACAAGCCGAACCACAAACCCCCGAGGCGGAGGGACTTGACTGAGGCTGATGTTGATAGAATTGTTGAGGGGCACAGCATCGGTTGGCCAAACGTGACAGAGTCGCACTTAGCCCGAGCCAGACTGAGTCCGTCTGACCCTTGTATGTTGTTGTTTCATTCTCGTTTAATTTTCTGCTTTCGTGTTAACATTCCTCCTTTTTCTCTCTACAGCGATGGATAAGTCAAAGCTTGATGCAAGGAAGACCCTGTTGGTTCTGGCTCAGAAGAGGAAGGCAGAGAAGGCAACGCCGAAGGCGGGGTCCGCCCAGGGGGCTCCGAGGACCCTTCGGAGCGGCCCCACAAGAAGTCGAAGAAGGCCCCCTCGGCTAAAGACGCACCAGAGTCGGGACCGAGCTCCAGCATTCGTAAGGTTGTTGAGGTCCTGAAGGCGGGGATCCCCGCCATCCACCCTGACGCCCAGCAGATTGTGGGCAAGATGGGGCTAAGACCGTTCGCCCCGGATTGGGCGGTCAAGGAGGGTGACTCGCTGGTCGAGGGTCCGATCTCGATCGAGGTGGCAGATAAACTTGCCACGGCCCGTGACCGGACCATTCTGGTGACCAAGACGGTGGATATGGCCTACATGAAGTGGGCTCAAGCCCAAGTAGTGGTAAGTGTTGGTTTGTTGTTTGTTTATCTTTTTGTACTCGGCATTCTTTCCTGACTCTTGTCTCACTTCAACCAAGCATTGATAAACGGGGCGCAGCTGAAGAGGTGCTTTGAGAAGGAGGTCTACGCTGCGAAGCGGAATGCCAATCGGTACCTTTGAGAAAAGAAGGACTTGAATGTCGAGCTGACGACAGCTCAGGGGGTGGCACAGGCCTTCCAAGCCGACCTCGCCTTTTAATAGGACCAGCATCTCCGTGCATTGGCAGAGGTTCGGGGGAAGGCGGCTACGGAGTACGAGGAGCTAGCGATGGCAGCTTCGGAGGAGTTGATGACCGCCCAAGACGAGGTGTACGATCGAGCAAAGGAGCACTTTCTACTCCTTCACCCTGATGCAAAAATCGACCATTTCCACCACAGATGGGAGCCCCCCGTGCATTCGCTGACCCCTGGGGGTGAGGGAGACGAGGCGCCGAGGGACCTATACTTGGAGAAAGAGGCGGGGGGAGCGACGGCTGACGAAGAGGTGCAGATCCCCCCTCAGAAGTAGTTTAAATTTTCTTTTTCTTCTTGTTTTTGCCGAACACGGACTGGCCACCGCTTTTTGTAACTAATTTTTGGAATTAATATAATGGTGTTTTTGGCTGACCCGCTGTGACTTGCACATTTTTGGAAAGCTTGAAGTGAATTGTTGTTTCCTCTCCTTTTTGTCAGATGAACGAGACCCTAGGTGCTGACCTTAGTTCTACCAAGGTTTAGCGTCTTCGGAATAGGCTAAAGTCCAAGGAGAGTGTGTAAAACCCCAGATTTTTTAAAATAATATTTTTAAGATTAATAAATGAATTAAAATGATTTTTGATGATTTAATAAATATTTTTCTGAAATTTACTTTTTTTACACTTGTAAATATTTTCTTGGGAAGTTCAAAGTCAAAAATTATTTTGGGGAAACCCATTATTTATTATTAGATATTATTTGTGAATTTTCTGATAATTATTTGACCTATTTGCAAATATTACAAAAAAGATTGACTTTTGTGCAAAATTGCCACTTGGAGTGAAAACTCCAGATTTTCTAATTTTTTGGCTGGGCATGATGCCTAGTCAACTCAGAGGTAAAGAGTTTACTTTTTGTTTTAATAAATTTGGTTTATTTTTGCAAGTTTTGATAAAGAATGGTCTTTTTACAAAATTACCACTTTAGAGGGCAAAAAGTAAAATTTCGTTTTCTGGGTTTTAAAACAGTGTCGGCCAGTATTAGGGTGGTTGTTTTTGTTTTTAAATCTCAATTAATTTGGTTTCATTTAATTTCCAAGTATAAGAATCTATATATGTAAAGATATACTTAAAATATGTATTTTACAAATCTATTCAAAAACCCTAATTACTTGGATTTCCGGCCTATTTAAGGTGGGGTGCAGCTGCCTCTTTGCTGCACAACACAAAGGATTTCCTTATTATTATTTTTTTGGAGTTTCAAAATGAGGATCTTGGTTTTCTTGCGAAATGAAGGATTTTCTTATTCTCTTTATTTTTCTTCGGTTGATTCTTTAATAAGGTGAGTGACATATGTTTGTTTTCTTATTGTTATAAGCATGTTGTGTGTGATGATTGTGTATTAGAAAGCATGATTAAGGATTGTATGATGATAATATGAAATTTTGATGAGTAGAGAAATTAACAATTGAATCTTTTCATGAAACTATACTATTGATAGTTAAAATCCTAATTTGATGACCTGAGATTGTTAAAGAACCTAATAGAAATCATGAGTATGTTGTTTTCTTTCATAGTCTTGCTGTTTTGATTGTTCATATTAAGTTTGTATGATGTTGTATCTCAAAAAGTGAACAAGACTTGATCTAGTGTATGTACATATATTTATGAACTGTTATGAAGTTTGGATGAGTGGAACTTGATTATATGTATGTAGTATTCACATATATTCACAAGTAAACTATTGTAATTAGTGGGGTATGTATATAACAAGTTGTAGAAGAGTTATTGAACTAAAAGAATCAAGCTTTGGGTGAAAGAGATGGAGTTGAGTTCGGGTCTGTTTGTGTGCAGGCCAAAATTGGGTTTTTGTGAGTTTTTGTGAATTTTTGTGAAGTTTTCGAATTGAATTTGATTTGTTTGAGTACCGAGATTGGATTAAACAATATGCCTCTTATATAAGATGTTTTACTGATGTTTTTAACTGACGTATACACACCCATAATTACATAAACACACATATACACATTCACATTCAAGTATACTATTTTTTTTAAGAGTGTGTGAATTTTGATGGGATTTTGATTGGGTTTCAATTGTTTGGTACTGAGATGGTTTTGAACATTAGACTATTCCTATATGGTGAATTCTGATGCTAAAATTGATTCTTAAATCCTTATTTGAACATATATATATATATATATATATATATATATATATATATATATATATATATATATATATATTGACTGTTTTGAAAGATTTTCGTGAAAAATCTCTCTTTTGAGATCTTGATGTGTTTTTTATTGTTTTATAAACTCCTATATGTGATATAAGATATGTTTGATCATCTCAGGAAGTTAAATTTTGATTTTACAAAAATTTATCGACGTATCAGTTTAAAACATGCACAGAATTTCAAAACTGCAACCTATTATCATTGAAAGTCGACCGAACAGAAGTCAACAGTCGACTATCAGTTATTGAATTTCGGATTTTGTTTGCAATAACAGTCGACTGCTTTGTCTTTGGACTGAAGTCGACAGTTGACTGTAGTTTTCTTGAGTTTCGAATTTTTGCAGGACAGTTGACCATCCATTTTCAACAGTCGACTGTCACTGTCCTAGCTGATCGGTTTTCTTGAGTTTTCGGATTCTCGCAGGACAGTCGACCGGCCATTTGTGACAGTCGACTGTCATTGCTCTGGCTGATGGATTTCTTTAGTTTTCTGATGTTTTCTTTAAACGTTTATTTCTTCGATATTATGGATTATTAATCTAATGTTTTAGGGGGTGTTTTGCTACAGATTACAGTATTTTACAAAGAGTTATATTTTGTTTATTCAAACTTGTATTTCTATAACTTCAAATAGTAAAATATTTTTTTTTCTTTAAAGTAATTGATGTTTCGGTAATATTTCCCGACTTCAAAATATGGTTTTCTGTTATTTAATGGATTTGATATTTAATTTGAATTCTGGAATTTTATGAGTACATTATATAGATTTGGATTTTGTTGATTTAAGATGTTTTCTTCATATAATTGTTTTGATGATGGATTTGTGAGTTTTATTGAAAGTTTTGGTATTTATGGTTGAGTTGTGAATCTCTAGGAGTTGAGTGGGAGTCCTGTGAACCGGCAGATGAGATTTTGTGGATTTAGACCAGTGGGGTCTTGGGATTATTGTTGTGGAATTAAGTCCGGCGGGATACACTAACTCTAGAGAAGGGGGATTTGTATATTTATTTTTTTAATATAATAACCAACTTAAGGACAAGCACTAGTGGAGATGTGATGGAACTTGGGAAACGTAAGTATATGCTTGTAACACCCCACATTTTTTATTTAAATTAAAAATGCATTTTTTGATTTTTGCCCGTATGATGCACGTGCTAACTTTTCCATCTCTAATTCCTACTCTCATTTACTATTTTAAGCATGCATAATCTTATTTAGCCTTTTCGTTTTAATCCATGGACCTAAAGATAAATCCTAGCCCATTAGATTAATTAAAAGAAGAGCCCACTAGAATAATTAAGTTAGTAAATTAAAATGAAAGCCCATTGGACGAGCCCGTTAATAAAATCCTAATTTAAGTTGAGCTTGGACTAATACATGACAAGTTACAACTTTTAGTACACATTTAGAACTATAAAGATTGTATTTATTTTGTATGTGCATGTGTGCATTTGCACACATGAGTTGGCTGGTTTTGAACCTAGGGGGGGCCGGGTTGTAGCATCGTGGGGAGAGGGAAAGGTTGGAAGTTTGGGAGTTGGAATATTTGGAGAGTTTAATGGAGGAGTTAGGAAAGTAAAGAGGTAGAGAGTTTAAATGAGGAGTTATTAGGTTGAGAAGTTTGCAAATTAGACCCTAACATTGTCCTATAAATAGCACCCCATTCTCCTTCTCTTTTTACACCAAAAACAAATCAAAATAAGAGAAAGAAAAAGAAAGAGAGTATAGTGTTCGTGCTTGGAGGAGTTTTTGCTTGGAGGAGTTCTTGCTAGGAGGATAAGGACTTGCTAGGAGCTAGGAGTTGTTTCCAACTTTCTCATTGATTTCATTCTTCAAAGAGGTGAGTGGTTTCTTACTTTCTAGTTGTAGAATATGCATGCTAAAAACTATAAGTGAGTAGTATAAGGTAATGTTGATGTGAAAGATATAGATAAAATTCATGCTAGTGTAATATGCTATGAATGGGAATAGTCTTCTTGTGATAGATACCATGCTAATTAAAAAGAAAAAAAATTTATAATATGAATCATGTTAGTATGCTTGCAATTTTTGTACATGTTAAGTATATGAAAATTTTTTGAAGAATGCCATATTCAAATCATGTCTTTGATGACTAAGAAAGAAGAAAGAAAACAAAATAAATTTAGTGTCATGAAAGGTGTTGACATATGTATATTTGTCATGTTATAATTGAAAATATAAACTATTGCATGAAAGAGGTTTCTTTGTGAAATTCTCATGATTGAGAGACATGTTGGTGTGTTACAAAATTATAATTTGTATAAGTAGGAACATAAACTAGTTTTCATGAACACTATTTTGTAAATTCAAGTTTTAAGAAAAATCCAAGCCTATGTGTAAAATAAGAAGATGAATTGTTTAAAGAAATGGAAATAAGGTTTTAATGAATTTAAAATTGTTGTTTGCTGTTTTTAAAATTCATTCTCAGTCAAGAGAAGGTTTATTTCAAAATCCTAAAAGATTGGATCCTTGGATAAACGAGTTTGTATGAAAAAGAACCAATTTCTGAACAGTTTAAACAAAGGTATATTAATACGATTTCTAAACAGAAAATTCACTTGGACTTACTGGTTAGCCAGTGCAACACAGAGCACTGTTTGTAAGAGATCTTGGGTTCGAAACTTAGTAGTCACATTTATTTTAATTCTTTTAAATAAAATCCCGAAACTGAGAGTCGATATATGAGCATTTCGGCATATGAATTTGACGCCAAAGTCCAATGGACTTATTGTCTAGTGTGTTTGGTTTTGGGCGTTGGCTGTGTGGTTCGGCAGGTCACGGGTTCAAAACCCCATGGCCACTTTTTGATCCATTTGTTTTATATATATACAATTGAATTTTTGAAATGAGAAGGATTGGGAAATAAACTTTAATATCAATATAAAAAGAAATGGAAAATCTTAGTTATAAAATTCTCTTGTATATTTTGAAGTATAAAAAGAAATGGAAATTTGTGAATATAACTTTGTAGTGAAGAAAAGCAAAGTACTAATTTGTGAAGTGATTTTGAGGAGATTATACTTTTATTATGGTTAAGAAATATTTTGAAGTGAATTGAGACATCGTTAGAGCTTGGATTTGTGATAAAATTTCATGTGATAAAGTTGTGTTCTTGAAAGAAATTATTTGCTTATAAAGATTATGGATGAATAACTAGATCATGATTAGTGTCAAGACTAAGAAATGATTACTTTGTGGATAAGTGTTAAGACAAGATATTGATCTTTTGTGAACAAGTTGAAAATGAAAATATCTAAGTTTAAGACATGTTTATTAAAGGGTATGTGTACCCATGGATTCTTGTACATGAAAAAGTTGTGATTTAGAGTTAGTGAGACCTCGGGTACCGGCACTACTGAATTGAAAAGAGTTGAGATATATTTTGAGATATGGCCATGGAGCTATCTCGGTAAATGTTGATTAAGTCCGGTAGGAGGTAAAACTAATTCTAGGATTGGAAATTTATTTATGTCTTGAACTTAAGAATTAGGCACATAAGTGAAGATGTAGTAAACCTGGGCAAACATAAGTGGGTTGCCTCTATATAGTCTGACGGTGGACTCCAGGACTATAGACCCGGTCAGCGGTGAATTCTGGGATTGTGGTTGCTCCGTAGGAGACAGGCTTTTATTTTTAATTCTGGGATTGTGATGATTGATCAACGGTGGACTTCGGGATCATGAGTAGTCGGACGGATAGTTTGCCATACTCTAATGTATATACGTATACTGGGGCTAGAGGGGCACTTGCGGGATGATTCGCGCGATGAGGGATCTGTTATAACAGTCAGTGGTGGACTTTGGGGCTAAGATCCATATTCATGGAATGATCTAAACCAATGTCTTATTACTGTGTAGTTTTCATGGCAAGAGATCGAACCCTTTATTATGGAGTACGTAGGTGCTTGCCCTCGGACCTATGTAGTATGAGATGCATAGAATCCGAACAAATATGCATTAGTGTCATCGTAGTATAAAAATGTGTGCATTAGGCATTAAGGCATCGCATACACTTACATGTTTAGAATAATCACTTTTGACACTTTATTATTCATTCAATTATTGTGGTTTGTTAAGGTATGAAATCGTTATATGTACGGCATAGAGAGGATGACCGAGTATAAAATTTTTGTTAGTTGTAAGTGACTGACGTGCCCATAGCTTAATGTGCAGGTAATGGACTGTTTATGAAGAAATAAAGATGTTATGATGCAGTTGATGACTTACATTGATAAAGTTGTATAAGTTGTATTTTTTTTTCAGTGTTGTATCTTTTATTCTTCCGCTGTGTAAACCAAATGTAAAGAACTCTGATGCTGTTGAAAAGTTTTAATTTCCTTGTAAAATTATACGAAGTGAAGTATAAAGATCCTGTGAAATCTCGAATTCAGTCTTATTTGGAATTCGGGGCGTTAGAATGCTCTTGGGTTTAGGTCCAACGGATGCGTTCCAGGACTTGTGTGTTGCTCTGTCTCGAGAGAACATTTGTATGTTTGCATGTCGAGGGTCTGCAGGCCTATTCACAGAGCATGCAGGGTTCATTCACGTGTTGAGGGTCGGCGGGCCTATTCACGGAATGTACCTGGTGTATCTGCACGTCGAGGGCCTCTCAAGTCTATTCGTAGGGTACACGGCAGGGAGATGATTCTCTGGTTTTTTAGCTATTCTTACATGATGCTTGCGAGTCGAGGGTTGTGATACCTATTCGCGAAGTATTCTGGATCTTGTTTCCAACACCGTTGTAGGATTAGTTGCATAACAAGGGATTAAACCCTATAAAGTGGAGGATGTTAAGGGCTTGCACCGGACTTATGTAGTATGGAATGCATAGAATCCGACAAGTATGCATTAGAGAGTTAGCATATAGCATTGATGTTTTCTTGACTTGGTTTAATGCATGCTGTTTTTTGTTTTTCCTACACTTAACATTTAGTTTAGTTTCACATGATATTTTCATGTTTTACTTATTGTTATTTCATATTCCTTTCATTACTACTGTGGCTATGTGTTGATCATGACTTTATTCTTCATGTTTTATTTATGTCGTATTTTCTTTTATGTCACTCACACCGTTATGGCTGGCCCCTGTAGTTTTGGGAGTTAAGGTTATATCTAGCCTCATGTTTTATAGGTAGGTACCTATAGCATTGGGATTGGGATGCATGTGCTAGATTGATGTTATGGCTTATGTAAATTGTAAAAGAAGTGTTGTAAAAGTAAAGATTGTAATTCAAGGTGTTTGTTTATCCACTGTGTTTTGTAAACAATTAATGTAATAAAAGTTAAAAATTTTTCTCTGTGTTTTGGCTATGTGTAATATCCTGGACGGATATTACAATGTATAAATTATTATTTTATTATTATTTTATTATTATTTTGTTTTAATTCCAAAATTGGAATATTTTGGCGATTTTCACCCGGTTTGTTCATAAACATTATCTGTATCCAGATATCGGTCAGTATACATCCGTATTGTATCAAATTGACATCGTGACCTTCCGAACTAATAATAGAATTTATTTTATTATTATTTCCGAGATCAAATTATTTTATACGGATTATGCGAAGATTTTCAGTATACAGACATATATGCGCACATACGTGTAGTATGTCGAATAGTACGTTATACAAATTGTGTGTTGTGTATTTTTGGACAACACTTGTTTTGTTATGGCAAAACTTAGATTGTTAGGGTTTATAAGTGTTTAACCTAGGTTAAGTGTGCATGAGAAGGTTAAGGAAACCCTTCTAGAAACCCTCACATAACACCTCCACCACATAACACCATACCACACCATACCTCCACCTCATCCCTACCACTCTAGAAGTATGCCCGGTCCCCATTTCATGGGGGGAGGTTTTTGCAAAATTGTGTGTGCACATTTGCACTCTCCACCCTTTCTCCCACCTATAAATACCCCCCCTTTCTCCACCTTGTCTCATTTTAGAAAGAAAGAAAGAAAGAAAGAAAGGAAAAGAAAGAGAGAACACCATACTAATTGGAGAGTTTTCTTTGTAGATCTTCTTAGGAGTTCTTAGAAGCTAAGGGGAAGGAGAAGGAGCATAGGCTAGTCCTTCCTACAAAAAGATTAAGGTGGGGATTTCTCTTTGTTTGTTTGTTTGTTTGTTTGTATTGTTGTTTGTCTTCTTCTTCTTACCCTCCTTGTTTTGTTTTCCTTGGTTCTTTTGAAAATGGTTTGTTGTAATGATATTGTTGTATGCATGTTTGTAAATGGTAATAACCACATAAAAAGAAAAGAAACAAATGGTTGTGTTAAATACACATAAAGATCAAATCTTTATAGTTGTAGTTGTTGTTTGTGTTTGTTATTGGACTAAAATGACATAAGGCATATGAACTTGCACATACAACCGATTGGGGGTTGTAGGACTTGATATGAATTCATGGACAAAGCATATGAACATTTTTATACAACCATTTTTGGTTGTAGGACTTGTATTGGACTTTGACTAAAAAGATAAGCATACGTTGGTTGAACCAAATGAAGGTTCTTACCTTATTTTTATTATTGTAAGTTTTCTTTTATAATCTTAAGTAAAAAGAACATACATTAGATGTTAGTTTGATTATGAAAAAGAAATTAATTTAAATCACCAGTTGTAGAACGAATAAAAAGATCTCTTTTTATGATCACTAGTAATAAATAAATGCTAATAAAGAATAGTAGACATTTAAGTAGTAGTAGTATGTTGTTAAAATAAAGTAGTAGTAGCATGTTGTTAAAATAAAATAGTAGTGGTATGTTGTTAAAATAAAGTAGTAGTAGCATGTTGTTAAAATAAAATAGTAGTGGTATGTTGTTAAAATAAAGAGGTAGTAGTAAGTGTTAAAAGAAGTAGTTGTAGATGTTTTATGTCCATAAAGTAGTAGTAGTAGTAGATAGTTGTATGTTGTGTTCTTGGTTAAAATGAAGTAGTAGTAGTAGTAGATAGTTGTGTGTTATGTTCTCGATTAAAATGAAGTAGTAGTAGTAGTAGTAGTAGATAGTTGTATGTTATGTTCTTGGTTAAAACGGGGTAGTAGTAGTAGTAGATAGTTGTAGATGTTTATTTTATGTTCATAAAGTAAAAATACCTAGCATGTTTAATGATGTTTAGAATGTTGTAGGATTCATCCTAAAATTATCTACCATGTGTAGAAGTGTTATTTATGTTTAGAATGTTGTAGGATTCATTCTAAAATTATCTATCATATGTAGAAATGATATACATGTTGTAGGATTTATTCTAAAAATACCTAGCATGTTTAATGATGTTTAGAATGTTGTAGGATTCATCCTAAAATTATCTACCATGTGTAGGAGTGTTATTTATGTTTAGAATATTGTAGGATTCATTCTAAAATTATCTATCATATGTAGAAATGATATACATGTTGTAGGATTTATTCAAAAAATATCTAGCATGTTTAATGATGCTTAGAATGTTGTAGGATTCATTCTAAAATTCCCTATCATGTTTAGGAAGGTTATTTATGCTTGGAATATTGTAGGATTAATTCTAAAATTGCCTACCATGTGTAGGAATGATATACATGTTGTAGGATTCATGCCAAAATTGTCTATCATGTTTAAGAATGACATACATGCTTAGAATGTTGTAGGATCCATGATAAAATTATTTACCAAGTTTAGGGATGATATGTACCATGCTAAGTCTTTCTACATGCTTAGAATGTTGTAGGTTAATCACTAAATAAATACCATGCTCACATTGTTGTAGGATTGATGCTAATTAATCTACCATGTTTAGAAGTATATATATATATATACTTAGGAATGTTGTGTGTTCATACTAGTAGTTACCCATGCTTAGTAAGACATTCATGCTTAGTAGTTATTCATGCTTAATAAAGATTCATGCTTGGATGATTATAAGAAAGTAGTATACCATGCTAGTTTCATTTATCTATGCCTAGATAGTTGTAGGAAAGTGGTATATCATGCTAGATTAAATTATCCATACTCACATGCTTATAGGTAAGTTGTATACCATGCTAGATTAATGGTAGGAAAGTTGTATACCATGCTAGATTAAATAAATATTCATGCTTACATGATATCTATGCTTAGATAAGTATATGTTCATGTTATGTTAGTAGATGATCACGCTTAGTTATTATTCATGCTAAGTAAATAGGTGTCATGCTAATTATTGTTTATGTTAAGTTAATGGTATCCATACTAATGATATTCATGCTTAGATTAAAGTAACTATCCATGGTTAGTTGTGGTGATTTTTATGTTATGTCCTATCCATGCTAGGATTGTTGTAGAAACTCATGCTATGTTGTAAGTTGATACTTAACTAGTATACATGACTAGAATGTCACTAAAATGTACACCATGCCATATGTTAGTGTTAAAGTAGCATACCATGTCTAGGAATGAGGCATACCATGCTAAAGTTTAAATGTGTGCTTAGAATGTTGTAGGGTTAATGTTAGAATACCTACCATGCCTTGGAATGTTGTATATCCATACTAGTTATATATCCATGCTTGGGTTGTGGTGATTAATCATGATAAGTAGTAAGCATTCACGCTCAAGTTATAACCTATGCTTGACTATAGTGGACTTCATGTCTAGGTCATAGTGATTTTCATGCTTAAGCTCGATGTAAGCACATGCTTAATCACATTCGTACTTAGGAGTATTGGAGTGAGTGGTTATGTTATATAGTTAGATTGTCGTAGGAAGATGCTTGCAATTGTATGCCATGCTTAAGGCGCTATAGGTTGAAGTAATGAGGATTGGGAAGACCACTAGTAATAGTCAGTTAATAATGGTTGTTATGTCGCCTTCGGTTCTTCATTAGTAGAATACCGATCATAGACTATTAGTAGATTCTTCTGTTGCTTCTAATAATAGAAGATCAAGTTTGCTAGTAAGCACGTTCGGTTGCATTTAAGATTGATTACCTGTATGGTTGTTTGCATATGGTTATGCTCGTACGTGGCTCGACTGGCCCGTACGTAGTTGTGGGTCTCATACGTAGTTTATTTGACTCGTATGTAGATTGTTGTCTCGTACACGGCTCGACCGGCCCATGCGTAGCTGTTGGTCTCATACGCGGCTTATTTGGCTGGTATGCACGTTGTTGTCTCCTATGAGGCCCGCCTGGCTCGTAGGTAGTTATTGTTTCATACGTAGCTTATTAGCTCGTATGTGGTGGTTACTCGTGTATAGCTTGTTAGCTAGTACACAGTTCGTTGTGTTCGCCTAGGGTGATATTACCACCCTAAGGGCTATCGACCATCAAGACATATGTTTTCTTACCCTAAGGAACTGTGAAGGAGTCACTCCTTGTGTACCATCGAATCTTAACCAGGGTAGGTTGATCGAGGACCGGAGTATAGACGGAATCCAAGTCTAGGGTAGCGGCATGCATGTATATTCGCACGGCCAAAGTCTTGAATCGATGAGCCACGAACCAGATCCTGAGGGATTCTGGTGAGTCTAGGTTGAGCAGCCTAGTAGAGTTGTCTTGCAAAACCTAATTTAAGGCCTAGCATGTTATGTTATAATATTATCGTCCCTAGGATTGTCGAGTCAGGGACATCATTAAGGTAGTGACTTATAAAGATTATTTTTCTCAGACCCTAGCCGAAGAGAGAGGAGTTGGTTGTAGGGGGCGCCTTACGACCAACTTGTCCCTTGAGGCAGGCCTTAGGTAGTGATAGTGGGTTGTACCTTCCCGTCAAAAGGATACGTACGGTGCCGTCTCACGAGTTGAGGACACGGGTTGCGTATCTCGCACTGTTAATTCCTGAAATACCGTGGCTGGGGTGCCACAGGATGCATGGTGCAGTCCTGCGCTTGCAAGACCCCAGAGGGTGCCACAGGGTAGGCTTCGCGCTACCCTGCACTTGCGAGACCCTATAGTTTGATTTTGGAACGAGGCCCGATATACTGGAATCGAGTGAGGTCCGGCGTGTCGGGTAGTAGTGGAAAACGGAGACATCATAAGCAGACTGCGTAGGGGGACTTGACCCCTTCTGCAACCTCACAGAGTCATGGGAGTATTGTCAGGAATAGGTTGTGTACAATTAGAATGCGTAACGCGGGTTCAAATCCCTATTTATGGAGAAACGGCTTGAGATGGGGTCGCATGTAGTATGGGTTGCATGTTGCTTCGGAGACTTGCTGACGTTAGAATAGGGAGCATCCTAGTTCTATTTAAATATCGCATTAGAGTCTAGTCCTAGCACTCACGAACACTTAAACTACACCAACACCATTGCTATATTTCGTATGTTGTTTGGGAGATTCGCTGCTATATGATCAGCCTTTAAGCGTCAGTGAATACTGACGTCCCCACTTCCATAGGTACTGGATCGCCGAAGTACAAAGGTGAGATTCAGGAGGACTCAAGGCAAGGAAAGCAAGGAGTCAGTGTTATGTTTAGTTCCGCTGCAGTATATGTATTGATTATCTATTAGTTGAGAAGTACTCAAGTGAGAGTTACCAAGTGTTGTTCTTCATTCCTTGTACTCTGATGTAAGATATTGAAGGTTGTAATACTTGGAAATGTAAAGGTGATATTGTAACTCCATTGTAAGGTATTGCAGTTGTATAATATTCAGACTTGTAATACATTGGGTGTTGAATGAAAAGTTTTAAATTCTCCTGTTTTTCTGTGTATTGTGACTAATTGAAGAAAAGATCTTGGCTCGTATCACGGTTTCCCAGTATTGGTATGTTTACTATTACAATTGAGGTTGATGCTAGAAATTGTGCCACGTATTTCTGAGATATTATATTAAAAATTCGGGGCGCTACAGAGATTGGTATCAGAGCATGCTTCAATAGTAATAATAAACATGGTGTAAAAATAAACCTAGGTGTGGACATTAGAGAATGAGTATCTAGGTGCGGACATTAGAGTGTGAGTATCATATAGAGTTAGAACATGATGTTTTGGCTTGGGGTATGGCTGAGGTTTTGCCATGGGGTATGGATATGAATATGAATTGTGTTATGATGCTCTAACTTTACCCTCATTTTACAGTATTCAGTATAATGGCAGAACCCAGGACCAAGAATGGTGGTAATGGTGATGGGACGGAAGGTTCCCATGCGGCAGGACTTGATCTTGAGACTGAGATTGCCAGGGTGTATCAGACCTTGAACACATTCATGGTAACTAATATGGCACAGAATCAGAATCAAGGGGTTGGACTAGTGTTTGTTAATGCTGATCCGATCAAGCAGGTTGAGTCCTTCAAGCGGATGAAGCCGCATGTGTTTGAGGGACAGTCTAATCCAGATGAGGCTGATGATTGGATTAGAAAGATAGAGATGATCTTCAAAGTTCTGGAAATCCCAGCAGTCAATAAGGTGAAATTGGCTACGATGCAATTAGAGAGGGATGCTGGCATTTGGTGGTAGTCAGTGAAGAGGACTTTTGGCGAACAGCAAGTGACTTGGGAAGCTTTTATGGATGAATTCAGGGATCATTTCTTTCCTCTGGTTATACAGGAGAAGAAGGCAACGGAATTCTTGAATCTGCAGCAAGGCCGCATGACAGTGCACGAATATGAGACTAAGTTCACTCAGTTGTCAAGGTATGCACCAGAGCTGATTATTGATGAAGCGAAGAAGGCCAAGAAATTCAAGCTAGGCTTAAGGCCGAATCTGAGGTCGAGGATGGTTCCATTAGGCATCAGGAGGTTTGATTAAGCTGGTCAGGAGAGTAGCTATGACAGAAGAAGATATAGATCAGTTCCAGAAGAAGCAGGAGACCTGGAACAGGAACAAGAGGCCAACAGTCAGTCAGAGTGAGAAGAAGTTCCCAGAGAAGCAGGGCAAGTTCAGTAGGCCAGTGCAGAAGGCACCCGCTGTAACGCCCTGATTTCCATACACTGGGAAACAGTGACATGAGCCAGAATCTTTTTCTTCAATTAGCCACAATACACAGAAATAGCAGGAAAATTTTAAAACTTTTTATTCAACACAAATGTATTACAAGTCCGAATGTTATAAAACTGCAATACATTACATTAGTGTAACAATAATGCCATACAAGCCCAAGTGTTACAAACTTTCAATCAGAGTATAATGGTACTTCACTTGGATGTTTCTCAACATAAATAAATTACAACATATTTGACAATTGAAATAAATCAACACTTTGCGTCTTTTGCCTTGAGTCCTCCTGAATCTTGTACCTGTAGCTTTGCAATCTAGTACCTATTGAAATGGGGATGTCAGTACATATACTGGTGCTTTAAGGCAGATGACTAGCAGCGATTCTCAACTTTAAACAAACAGATTGATGAAAAGAGAAACGTATATATATATATAATTGATGTATCAGTGTATGCTATGATATAGACTCTAATGCATGATTAACTAATGCAATGATGCTCTTATTCTAATGCAAGCAAGTCTCTGGAACAGTATGCGTCCCATACCACATACGCCCATAACAAGCCATTTCCTCATATATAGGGATTTGAACCCGCGCCATGAATTCTACTCTTGTACTCAACATGTTTCTGAAGATACAGCGTGACTTATGAGGTTTCCATAAAACGGTCTAATCCCGCCGTTCAGAGTACGCTCATGGTGTCTATATTTTCCACAACTACCCGGCATATCGGACCTCACTTAAAAATCTGACGAACTTAGGGTATCCGCAGCACAGGTTAGCTCGAAGCATCCCCTGTGGCACCCTAGCAGATAGACCGTAGTCTATGTCTTGTTTGCCCCTCTTGATATAGAGCATGATGGAGTTCCGAGGGTCCATCCCCTGGCTCCGACAGGAATCGCTCCCGCCCTTATCATTGCACTTCAGAAATTAACAGAGATACGAATCCCTTGCTCCCAACTCGTGAGAAGGCACAGACCGTATCCCTTTGACAGGAAGGGTACAACCAATAACACCGCCTAGTGTCGGCCTATAGGATAAGTTAGATCATAGGGTATCACCCCTAATACCAATCCTTCCCTTTTGGCAAAAAGGTTAAGTAATGATCTTTATAAGTTACAACCCTAAGGATGTCACTAAACCTAAACAATCTTACGGGGTTTTCAATGTAGACTTTCTTAAGATTATCATGGTCCAACTCATGGCCTATCGATCCAAGACACCGATGACGGAATCTCCCTCACTCATCACTACCCCTAACTCGGATCTCGTCAACATTCTCGGCCCGCGATCAACCCACACCAGTTAAGATCCGTCGGCGCACGATGTGTGATTTATCCATAGTTTCCAAGGTGGTAAGATACGAGTCTTGATGGTCGATGACCCCTAGGGTAACTATAAGACCCTAGACAAGTATCTATCAAGCTAACAATAATAGTGACTTCCCAACCATTATCACCCATACATTGAAGATGAAGAACGTTCACATGATATGGTCCAACTTTAATTAGAACCACATACAACTAGAATTCATGGGTTCTCTTTCCCAAATTTGAACTAGAACAACATGCAGCTAGGTTCATGGGTTCTTTCCCAAGTTTAAGCTAGAACACATGCAACTCGGTTCATGGGTTCTTACTCAAATTTAAGTTAGAATAATCTTGAACTAAATGCATGGGTTCTTCATCAAATTGAGTTAGAACTACCATGGAACTAATTTCATGGGTTTCTTTTAGAAATTGAACTAGAACAATCATGGAACTATAACATTCATGGGTTCTTTTTAATGGTTTAACTAGATTACATTGCAACTATAATATACAACTTAAACATGCATGGGTTCTTTTAGAACAACTAAAACTTAAGCATGGGTTCTTTACTAGAACAACTACAACTCAAGCATGGATTCTTTACTAGAACAACTACAACTCAAGCATGGGTTCTGTAACCCCTATTTTTTATTTTTGTGTATTTTTTAGTGTATTTTTTGTTTTGGTGTATTTTCTCTCTTGTATTCTTTCTGAACCGTATATTGGAGTTTTGTTTTCAATATATATTCGTTTTATTTCATTTTGAGCTCTTTGTGTGTGATTGGTTCTCTTTTGTTACGTTCTTCAATATTTTGTTCTTTCTTTCATTTTGTTCTTGTCCCTTTTATTTTTGTTCTTGGGTGTTTGTGGTGGTGATTGGTTGTGATCCTATTTTCCAATCCTATTGTTTGATCCCTAATAAGTTTTACCAAGGGCAAATTAAAATCCACAATCCTATTTGTATCTTATTTGAAACCCATTAATTCAAATCCTATTACTACTCCTAGTTACCCACATCCCAAATACCCATTAACCCAACTTGTACTATTAACCCTACTCTCCTCACATATATATACCTCCCTCATCTAAACCCTAACCCTAATACCCTAACCTCCTACACAATCCCGGCCTTCCCCTGTCTCCTCTTGTGCCGTCAGCCGCCACCTGACCTCACCAAACCCGACCCCCTCCCGACCTGATCCCAACGCCGGCCTTACCCCAGGCCGCCGACACCCCTCTCCCGGCCTGCCTCCAACCCGACAGCCCCCTACCCCCTTCTCCGGCCTGTGCACCCGACCGAAACCTCCCCATCTTTCCTTGGCCATCCGACCACTCCTCGCACCACCACATATAATCTCTAGTCTCTCTTGTGGTGTTTCCTTGTGGCCGCAAGCCACTATTGTCATCTCGCTTTTGGAATTTTTATTCGTGTGGAGATTTTCGCTCAAGTTGCTTGGATTCGTTGATTCGTGGATTTCCGTTCGTGGCTTTTGCTCCTTACTCTTGGTTTTCGTTGTTCTTCATCTTCGGTTAAGGCAAGTAACTTGTACTCCAATTCATTTGTTTGATACAAGTCAAAAAATACCACCTATAGTGTAGTCTTACATATTACAAAAATCTAATTTTATTGAATTTACAAATCCTACATATTACAAAACCTAATTTCCTTTAATCTACAAGCTCTACATACAATAAAAATTACTTTTATTGAATCTACAAATCCTACATATTACAAACCTACTTCTCTTTAATCTACAAGTCCCTACATACAACAAAGTCTACTTTTTTATGAACTAGGGTTAGTAAATACTTGATTTTTAACAAGGTAGAGAGCAACCTACAACAACAAAAAAAACTCATCTTTTATTATCTTGTTGAGTTCTACAACCCCAAATTGGGTATGTAAGTATTCTCACTTCACTAATCTTATATGCTCATAGTTTTAGTCCAAGTTGTATAGTTTTGTGTTAACAAAAATAAAAATAACAACAATAATCATATCAAGCTTAAAGATTCCATCTTTATGGGTTTTTAGTGAGTTCCACCCTTCACTTTCTTCCATGTGACCACTTTTGATTCTCAACCATTTATATGCACAAGATCTTAGTCCAAGTTGTTAATTTTATTTAGCAAAATAACGACAGTAACAACAATAACCATAACAATGTTAAAGACTCTACCATTATGTGTTTTTAATTTGAGTTCTACCATTCAACTTTTCATATGATCACTTTTTATCCCTACTACCATTTATATGCACAATATCTTAGTCCAAGTTGTTTAGAACATCCAACATACAACATACAACAATAAATAAAGAGAACAAAAATCAATATAAATGAGAAGTAAAGAAACCCCTCACCTTTTTACTAAATAGGAAGAACTAGCCTTAGCTTTCCTTCTCCTTCCTCCTAACTTCTACTGCAACCTACAAATGAAGAACTCTCAAATTAGGGTTTCTTTCTCTCTTTCTTTTCCTCTCTATTTTTTTTCTTTTAGCAAATGAGGCAAGAGGTGAAAGGTGGGATGAGGGTATTTTGTAGGAGGAATGAGAGGGGGGAGTGCAAAATGTACTAGGGTTTTTGCAAAAAAAAAAAAAAAAAACCCTTGGGATCTTTGGCCGGCCAAGGTAGTGAGGTGGAGGGGGTGAGGTGGAAGGGTGAGGTGGAGTATTCTAGTAGAAATACACCTATTAAACTCTTATGTATTTTCATTAATCTTAAACCCTAGGTTTAACCCACGAAACAAATCCTAGTCATCCATTTTTTCATGACAAAAATAAGATATTTTTGTCCAAAACACATACTACGCGATTTGTAAACGTACGAAATCGATACAATACGCATACGTATATATTAATATATATATATATATATATATCGATAATTTTTGTTTGTCAAACCGCACAATCCGTATAAAAATAAATTAATTCCAAAAATAATAATAATAATAAATTTTATTATCAGCTCGGAAGATTTCAGTACCAATTTGATACAATACGAATGTATACAGACTGGTATATATATATATAGATAATTTCTATTAGTAAAACCAGGTAATATCCACCAAAAATATTTCAATTCTGAAAATAAAAATAAAATAATAATTTTTTAATACCAGCCCGAGATTTTACAGACATTTTCCCAAAAACACATTTTACAGGATTTTGTACAAGTGCACCAAACCGATACAATACATATGTATACTTACTAGTATATATATACAAATAAGTTTTTATTAGTAAAACCAAGAAATTTTCATAAAAATATTTTAATTTTAAAAATAGCTATAATACAAAAATAATATCCAACCGGGATATTACACCCGCAATTCAAGGCATGACTTGTTTCAACTATGGAGAGGCAAGTCATTATCAGACAGCATGCACCAAGCCTCGGAAGGCACAGGTTTGTTATCAGTGTGGTCATGAAGGGCATCTCAGACCAAACTGTCCGCAGTTGAAGACGGATGGTGCAGGCGGAGGCAGGGCGAGGGTTCGCATTGACTGGGGAGGATGCGGGTAACTTAGAGGATGTTGCCGAGCACCGTTTCCGAGCATATCTAGGTGTGGCTCGAGGTGAGGAGGATGCAAATTTCAGAGGCATGGGTGAGTATCTAGGTGTGGCTCGAGGTCGTTGCCGAGCGCCGAGCCCATACAGCTTTAGAAATAAGGTATGGCTCAGGCTCGAGGTTATTTCCGAGCGCCGTGCCCATATAGCTTGAGAAAGCTAGGGTATTGCTCAAGGTCGTTGCCGAGCATCAAGCCCATACTGCTTGAGAAAGCTAGGGTGTGGCTCGAGGTCGTTGCCGAACGCCGAACCCATACAGCTTGAGAAATAAGGTATGGCTCGAGGTCATTGTCGAGCACCGAGCCCATACAGCTTGAAAAAGCTAGGGTATTTCTTAAGGTCGTTGCCGAGCGTCGAGCCCATACAGCTTGAGAAAGCGATGGTGTGTCTCGAGGTCGTTGCTAAGCGCTGAGCCCATACAGCTTGAGAAATAAGGTATGGCTCGAGGTCGTTGCCGAGTGTCGAGCCCATACAGCTTTAGAAAGCTAGGGTATTGCTCGAGGTCGTTTCCGAGCACCGAGCCCATACAGCTTGAGAAAGATAGGGTGTGGCTCGAGGTCGTTGCCGAGTGTCGAGCCCATACAGCTTGAGAAATAAGGTATGGCTCGAGGTTGTTGCCGAGCACCGAGCCCGTACAGCTTGAGAAAGCTAGGGTATTGCTTGAGGTCGTTGCCAAGCGCCGAGCCCATACACCTTGAGAAAGATAGGGTGTGGCTCGAGGTCGTTGCCGAGCGCCGATCCCATACAGCTTGAGAAATAAGGTATGGCTCGAGGTCGTTACCGAGCACCGAGCCCATACAGCTTGAGAAAGCTAGGGTATTGCTCGAGGTCATTGCCGAGCACCGAGCCCGGACAGCTTGAGAAATCTAGGGTATTGCTTGAGGTCAATGTCGAGTGTCGAGCTCCCATGCTTTATAGAAAATTTAGGGTGTGACTCGAGGTGAACGCTGAGTATCAAACTCCCATGCTTTGTAGAAAGGTTAGGGTGTGGCTCGAGGTCATTACCGAGCGCCTAGCCCATAAAGCTTGAGAAAACTAAGGTATTGCTCGAGGTCAATGTCGAGTGTCGAGCTTCCATGCTTTGTAGAAAAAGTTAGGATGTGGCTCTAGGTCATTGCCGAGCGCCTAGCCCATAAAGCTTGAGAAAGCTAGGGCATGGCTCAAGGTCAATGCCGAATGTCAAGCTCCCATGCTTTGTAGAAAAGTAGGGTGTGGCTCGAGGTCATTGCCGAGCACCGAGCCCATAAAGCTTGAGAAAGCCAACACATGGCTCGAGGTCAATGTCGAATATCGAGCTCCCATGCTTTTTAGAAAAAGTTAGGGTGTGGCTCGAGGTCATTGCCGAGTGCCTAAATTTTTCCAAAAATTAAAAAATAATAATAATAAAAAAAGGGGGAAGGAACAAAGATTACACTTTTTATTTATACAAAAAGGAGGGGCATGTGGTGCCAGTTACATGAGTTTCGGTTACAAAAGGAGTTTAGTCCTTCCCTTCAAGGAACTTGATGAGGTGTTCCGCATTCCAAGGCCTCTTTACTATCCTGCCCCCAGGTCTTCGAGATGGTACGTGCCAGGGCGTATCATTTCGGAAACCTTATACGGGCCCTCCCAAGTAGGGGCCAACTTTCTCTTTTTGCTGGGGTCGGATACTGCTAGCTTCCTAAGCACGAGGTCACCTAGCTTGATATCGGTGGGGCGGACCTTCATGTTATAAAACCTCTCAATCCGTTGTTGGTATATGGTTCTTCTGATGGCGGATTTTTTCCTGATCTCGTCGATCAGA
Organism: Hemerocallis citrina; assembly: GCA_017893485.1. Classification (NCBI taxonomy): domain Eukaryota; kingdom Viridiplantae; phylum Streptophyta; class Magnoliopsida; order Asparagales; family Asphodelaceae; genus Hemerocallis; species Hemerocallis citrina. Next base: position 254,030,409 of record CM030359.1, read on the forward strand.
TCCAAGTTGGATCTGAGGTCCGTTGAGTTGCTCTCTTCGTCGAAGGCCATGATTCTAGGCGAAGGGAGCCCGATCTCTAGAGGAATAACCGCCTCTGTGCCATAGGTTAGGTTGAACGGTGACTCGCCCATGGGGATTCTCTTCTTCGTCTGGTACGCCCAGAGTATGTTTGGCAACTCGTCAACCCACAGACCCTTGGATGAATTATCTAACCACTTTTTAAGGTCGTCAAGATTTTTCGATTCGCATTTGACTGAGGGTGACATATTGCTGAGAAGCGCTGCTGGACACTAATGTCTTTGCAGAACTTCTGAAATTTCTTACCTGCGAATTGGATCCCGTTGTCTGTGATAAGTACTTGCGGGATCCCGAACCGGCAGATGATGTGTTTCTAGAAAAATTGCTGAGTTTGGTGTTTTTTTATCATGGCCAGAGGCTTTGCTTCGATCTATTTGGTGAAGTAGTCGATGGCCACCACGAGGAGCTTCCTTTGGCCCGTCTCTTTTGGGAAAGGGCCGACCAAGTCCATCCCCCACATAGCAAAGGCAGTTGGACTGGCCAAGGAGCGGAGGTTGGCTTGCGGAAGCCTTTTTACCGAGGAGAATCTTTGGTAAGGGCCGCACCTTTTTACGAGGTCTTGGGCGTCTTGTAACATGGTCGGCCAGTAGTACCCGTGGTTGAGGACTTTTCTGGCGAGCGACCTGCTCCCCATGTGACACCTTTCGATTCCTTCGTGTAATTCCTTCAAAGCGTACTTGGCCTCATCGGGGGCCAGGCAGCAAAGGTAGGGTCTACCGTCCATCATCATGTACGAGCGCTTGAAAAGTGTCTCGTTGATTATGATGAATCTTTTTGAATGGACCCTAGTCCTTCTAGCCTTGGCCCGATCCTGAGGAAGCTCGTCCTCGGCCAGAAACTTTCAGATGGGAGTCATCCAGTTGTCCGGCTGAGGTTCGGTGGCGAGGCAGAGGACTTCGGGGATGTCAATTCTAGGCTTGAGGAGAACTTCGATCAGAACGGTGTGGTCAAGCCCTTCGAAGGACGATGAGGCAAGTTTTGACAAGGATTCAACCTCGGTGTTTTGCTCCCTAGGGATCCATTCCACCGAGGAGTGATCGAATCACGTCAAGAGCTGCCGGACTACAACCAAATATCTGACCATTCGAGCATCACAAGCCTCATACTCCCCTGTGATCTGCTTGACCACGAGCTGGGAGTCACTAAAGGTCCTGATTTGTCTGGCCCCTGCCTTGTGGGCCAGGGTAAGCCCGGCAATCATAACCTTATATTCTGCCTCGTTGTTCGAGGCTGGGAAGTTCAGGCTGAGAGCATACTAGAAAATGAAGTTGTCGGGACCTTTGAGGATGAAGCCCGCACCACTTCCCACTTCGCAAGACGAGCCATCAACATAACCTTCCCAGATAGGATCTGGCTCTTGAATGTCGGATGGCTCAGAGATAGTGCACTCTGTGATGAATTCGCCAAGGGCATGCCCCTTAATGGTTATCCTGGGCTGGTAGCTGATGTCGTACTAACTCAGTTCGATCGACCACTTGACTAAGCGGCCGGACCTTCCGGGCTTGTGGAGGATGCTTTGAGGGGCTGGTCGATAAGGACCTGAATAGAGTGGACCTGGAAGTAAGGACGGAGCTTTCGCACTGCCATTACCAGGGCTTATGCCACCTTTTCCATCTTTGCATAACTTTTCTCGGCTGAGAGCAAGACTTTGCTCACATAGTAGAGAGGCTTCTGAACACCTTCTTTTTCCCGGACGAACACGGCACTGAGTGCATTTTTCGAGGCTGGGAGGTACAGAAAGAGGGGTTCGCCCGGTTTGAGTTTGCTGAGGCGTGGAGGGTTGGCGAGGTAGGACTTCAACTAGTCGAACGCCAGTTGCTGTAACGTCCCGCCCCAATACTCAGACAATTTTTATTATTTTTTAGAAGATAAATTAATACTTATAGTACAACTGTCCACCACAGGCTGCCTCTCAAAAGGTGGTTAACCAATTAGGGGACTCTTGATCATAGGCAATTATATATATACTTAATTAATAATTGTATACTCTCGATATGGGATTACTTAACCACATCTTTCTCCCTTAATCCCGTGCACACTAGGAGACTCTGTGGGCCCCCTAAATGCCACGTCATCACACACAACTAGAGAGACAGCATGTGTGCTATCTTTCCCTCTCAATAGCAGGTGGGTGGGACCCCTACAGGTGACGTCATCACGACGTCACCTTCACAACACACAACACAATTTCTGTGTTTACTCAACATGTGAGCCCCTTACACCATTCTACTTCACTTTAATTATGAAACTGCCACCCACCTCATTATATATATATATATATATATATATATATATATACATACTAGATTTGCCCGTGGACACGTGCCTATGGCACATCTTTAGAACAATACAACATATAAAAGCCCTGTAAACAGTAAATCAACAATTATGTAGCTCAAGTTTGAATAGTATGACAATAATTAGTTGTAAATAAAAGTTCATGTTTCCATTAGTATATGTTGAAAAATAATTATAAATGAGGGTGTAGAATCTACCTTCTTAGAACTTTATGTGTGGAAAATGATGAAATTTAACTGTTGAAGAGATATTTGCTATTTTCAATATAACATGTGCAATAAAAAAAACATAAAAATTCTAAAAATTTACCAACCTGAAATCTTAAAATTTAAATTATTAAGTAAATAAAGAAACAATGGGAGAGAGAGATAGGGAGAGAGAAAAAGAGAGAAATATGAAAAAGTGAAGAGAGAAGAGAGATAATAATAAAGTAATGAGTTTTTTAGTTTTGGGGGGGAGTGGGGAGGGGAATTTAATTTTGGGGTTTGAAATTTTGGGCGGGAAAATATGTTTTGTGAGAATCAATCTAGTCCATTGGTTTTAAGGAAGATTGAATGAGAGTCACTTGATAGTTTTTTTTTGTAATTTATTATATAGATATATTATACTCTTTGAAATTACGGGGTATTACACTGGGGGTTGCCACATTCGAAGCCTTTCGCTCCTCGCAAAGCCTTGAAGAAGAGGAGGGACTTCTCTCCAGACTTGGAGAGGAAGCGGCCGATGGCCGCTAGTCTTCCCGTGAGCCGTTGAACCTCCTTAATGATTCTGGGCGGGGCCATGTCGATTATGGCCTGGATCTTCTCGGGAATTGCCTCTCTTCCACGCTGGCTAACGACGAACCCGAGAAATTTCCTCGGGGAAATGCCGAAGGCACACTTGGCGGGGTTGAGCCTTATGTTGTGGGATCGAAGGACACCAAAGGCCTCCTCGAGGTCGGTGACATGATCCTACCTGCATCAGCTCTTGACGAGCACGTCGTCGATGTATACCTCCATGTTACGACCGATCTGATCATTAAAAAATCAGTTGACAAGTCTCTGGTAGGTGGCTCCGGTGTTCTTGAGCTCGAAGGGCATGACCCGGTAACAGTAGAGATCCTGGTCGGTAACGAAGGACATTTTGGCGATGCCTAGAGGGAACATCCGGATCTGATTATAGCCTGAAAAGGCATCCATGAAGGTCAGGAGCTTGTGACCTGACGTGGCGTCGATCAGAGCGTTGATGTTCGGGAGGGGGAAACGATCTTTGGGGCATGCCCTATTGATATCCGTGAAGTCTATGCAGATCCTTCAGCTCCCGCTGGCTTTCTTGACCATCACGACGTTAGCCCGCCACTCAGGGTAGCTGAACTCCTGAATGAACCGGATAGACAACAGTTTGTCCACCTCCGCTTTTACTGCTTGTTGCCTCTCCGGGGCAAACTTGCACCGCTTCTGATGGATCGGCTTGGAGCCCGGGGCGATGCTCAGCCTGTGCATGATTAGGTCCTCAAAAATCTCGAGCATGTCGGACGGGTCCAAGCAAAGAGGTCGATATTGCAGCAAACGCAATCAATCAGACCTGGCTTTAGGTCGGGGGAAAGGGTGCGGCTCATACGGAACCACTTAAACTTGTCTTCTGCCTCAAATGAGACCTCCTCCAATTCTTCTGCAGGCTCTGACTCTTGCTGGCTTCTTTCAGGGGGAAGCTCGACCGCATTAAGTGGGAACACCCTGCCTCCAACCACGGTCATGTAGCATGAGCATGCAGACTCCTGATTTCCTTGGACAATGCTGACCCCGAGGTCAGTGAGGAACTTCAACTTCAAGTGGTAGACCGAGGGGACGGCCTGAAACGAGTAGAGGCCAGGTCGACCGAGGATGGCACTGTATGCCGCGTTGACGTTGACCACCATGAAGTCCATTGATTTGGTCCGTGTAATGGGGGTCATGCTGGCTGTTACATCCAGCATCACAATTCCTTCGATCAGCACTGGGATGCCCGAGAACTCGTGCAGGGTGTACCCGATCGGCTTTAGCTTATCTTAGGGGAGCTTCAGGTTCTCAAATGCTTCCAAGAAGAGGATGATGACTGAGCTTCCATTGTCCAAGAGAATTCAGAGGACTTCGAAATTTACCATGATGAGACTGATGACAAGGGCATCTCAATGCGGGAGCCAGACTCCTTTCAGGTCTTCTCCGAAGAAGGAGACCGTTCGCTGCTGAATTTTGGGGGAGGGACTGTCTCTAACGGAGTTAACCTCTTGGATGAAGGCCTTATGGGAAGTATTGGATTCCCCTCCCATGGGTCCCCCATGGACGCAGTGTAGGACGGCCTGCCCTCCAGTTTCCTCGGGCTCGGGGTCCCGTTCGGGTCGCCGGTTGAGCGTTCAAAGGGGAGGCGAAGGCCTCGGATTCCTCAGATCCCTCTAATCTCTTGGGTTATCCCGGGTGAACTCCCTCAGGTACCCTCATTGGATGAGGATCTCAATCTCATCTTTGAGGACCCGGCAGTTGTCCATCTCGTGCCCATTTTCTCGATGGAAGCGGTAGTAGAACCTCTAGTCCCACTTCTTGTTGTTGCTTGGTCGGAGAGGGAGTCGGACGATCCCTTTATCGTCGACCTCCATCAGGATTGCCGACATGTTCTGTGTCAGCGGCGTATACCTCTCAAATTGAGGGACCGGAGGAATTCTTTTGAGGCTGGTCACTTCTTTCGTGACTTTCTTGATGGGCTCAATGTCGTCTACCTTGTGCTTCCCCTTGGCTGTGGTTTCTTTGGTGCCCTCAGGGTTTAGGGCCTCTTCCGCCAAATGTACTTCTCGATCCTGTTAAGAAGGTCGGAAAAGTCAACAGGGAGGGGGGGTTGGCCAAGGAAGCCTTAAGCTGAGGGTGCCGAACATTATGTCGGAAAGCTGCCGAAGCGACGCTCGCGTCAAGAGAGGAGACAGACCTCACCTCGGCGGTGAATCTCCAAACGAACTCGCGGAATGACTCCCCTTCCTTCTGTGTGAGGTCTAGAAGGGATGTGCTCGTCTTCTCGACCTTTCTACTGATCACGAAGTGGGCTAGAAAGTTCCCTTCCGACTAGTCGAACGAGAAGACTGGGCCGGGGGGGAGCTTCGAGAATCATTTGCGAGCTAGACCTCGCAGGGTGGTAGGAAAAGCGCAGCACAAGAGGGGATCCGAAGGGCTGTGAATCATCATGAGGATTTGAAACCCCTCCATGTGGTCAGCGGGATCACCCTCGCCGTTGTAGGTCTCGAATTGGGGAGGCCTAAAATTTCTGGGGATTTTGGCTTCCAAGATTTGAGTGGAAAATGGGGGTCGGGTTGGCCGAGAACCATGGCCGGGCATCGGTCCGCCCTCGCAGAGATGGGCGAGTCGGATCTCCATCTTTCGGAGGCTTCGAAGGACGGCGTCTTCTTGCTTAAGTGGGCAGGTCGAGCAGTGGGATTCGCCACCTCGGACTTCTAGTTGAGGGATGGAGTCGTTGCGCGCCTCGGTCCTAGGATCGCCTTGGATTGCCTGGAAGACCTCGTCCCTAAAATTCTGAAACTCGACCCTCGTAACTTGGGCTTGTCCAACCGGGTCACGCGATTGTTGAGGTCCTCGGGGCGAGCGGGTGTGTCCCGGCTCCCATTCTGGGGTTAGCTGCCTGCCATGGTTCGGGACCAAGTTGAAAGTGGCCCCTCCCCTGGTTCGACTGGCCTGCCGATTCTGGATGAAGCGCCACAAGTCAGTTGCGACTGAGTGAGAAGCACCTGGTCCGGGTCCGGCTGTGCCATTGACCTGCGGTTGATTAGAGCCCTGGACATCCGCGTGGCTGTGATGGGAAGGAGGATCAGGACGACGCAGGAGGTGGCGACCCTCCTTGTCTTCGGAGCCATAAAAGGGCTCGGAGTTAATATGGCATTTCTGATTGGGATCAGACTGGCGTCAGTACCTAAATTTCCCTTAGACAGCGCCAACCTGATGCTGTTTGTTTTTGGGGTGTGGGGGCAACAGGTGTGAGTTCTTGTAATTTGTGTAGCGAAAGATGTGGTACTGGCGTTGATCCGATCCTAGGCCGTAGGACCGGCTCGGGAGTAGGAGGAGAGAGGTGGGGGCCGGGTGCTCGGTTCGGATCCCGTAGCTCGGCCCGGATCTTTGAGCCTCGACTCGGTCTTTTGTACCTGCACACTGCCTAGAAACACCGGGAGAAATCCCGGCAACAGACCCTCCGACGATCTAGTCGGTTACTGAGAAAGGAACAGTAACTAGGGTTCAGGTGGAGAAAAGTTTATTAGCTTTTGAAGTGATGAGGGGGTCTGGTATTTATAGGCAGAGGTAAACGGGTCTGAGACCCTAACGGATCGGGTCGGACCCGTTTGCCTGTGCGCCTAAATGGGCTGAAGCCCGTTTGATCCGTCATGACTTGATGATCACAGTGGTGCGAAATCTGAGGAGATCTCATGCCCCCTCCCCCCAATCCATGGAGAATATGTGAGCCAGCACTAAAGAATCTACGCACGCACCCTAACACGGATTGACCAGAATAGCCCAAGAACTAGACTTTTGTTGAACGCCTACTGTTTAATTACTTTTAAGTACTACTTAAATTAATATGTTGCAATAAGTATTTATTGCATGGTATTCGTCACAGTCAATGTAATGTTAGATATTGTAATAATATTTGATAAACAAAACGGTGTACGTCACTTAAGCTTATAAGTAATATTCATCGACAAACACATTAAAAAAACAGTAGTAGAAGCTTTGCTCCCCCTCTCTCGTTATTTCTTCCCATCTCAGATCCGGCGCATCGGCTGCGCCTTCGTCCCCGCTGCTTTCCTTAAAGTTGGAGCTGGCGTTCAGATCTCCAGACCCTTTTCGTTTCGTTTCGAGTCCTCCCTCTTTTCGTCCTTCCCCCCTCCCTCTCCCTTTCCGGCGTTTCATTCCCTCGGAGTGCGGTGGCTGTACGGGTTCGTTTCTTCTGGTTCTCGGCGCTTTTGCGGTGGTCTCTGCCCATCCCTCTTCTCCGTGTTCGTCTACGGTGGTATCCTTCAGCGCTCCCTCTCCTCCCTTGCCTGGTCCTCTCCTCCGGCTCCGGCATCAGGTGCAACTCTTTCATTATCCTTTGCCTATCACTGTAAGTATTCCTCCCTCAGTGCTTTTCTTAGCTTCTATTGTGCTCCTCCTTGTGTTGCTGGAGGTGGTTGGTTTGTGGTTTATTGTTTCATTGTCTCTGTGGTTTTTGCTGCGGGTGCGCCGCTCGTGGTTTGCTTTGTTCCCCTCTATTGAGTGGGTTGGGATCTGTTGGTTTCTTTCTCTATCGATCTCCTTTTCTCCCCTTTTCTCATATTCTCCACCTCTCTTCTCTCCTCCCTGCTCCATCTGTCTCGGCAGCGCCCTGCTAGGGTCGCCTCCCTGCTCCAGCAGTCCCGGCAGTGCCCTGCTTGGGTCGGTTGCCCGGTGGGATTGGTGTTTATTTTTGTGACGTTTTTCCTTTTGTGGGCTTTGTTTGGCCCCCTTTGTTAGGCCCATGGACCACTCTTGGGTCGAGGTTGTCAAAAAAAATAGATATAAAAAAATTTCTATTACCAAACCGGTTACTGGTTTGGGCTTTGCTGGCAACAAGCCCACGACCTCTGGTCGTACTACTATTCTAGCACCTTCCTTCTACAAGTTCTCCCGCTCTATATCTCACTCCTCCGCTTCGTCTTCATCTTCTTCTCTCAACTCTCCTCCTCGCTCTCTCTTTTTCTGTTTCCGGTGCCTCTGTCCGGGTCACTTGAAAATTTCCTGCTCTGCTAAAATGAAGTGCTTATTTTGTCTCAAAGATGGTCACTCTCGTCAGCGTTGCTTTGCTCTCCAGAAACTCTTAGGGATTTCAGTGGGTGTTCCGATTGCGGAGTCTGTGTTGGAAGCACTTGATTTCCCGGCGTTACAAAAGAAATTAGCCGATTTGCCACCCTCAAAATCTAAGAAGCTAAAGGCGCCCACTCGTTCTCCTCTTCTTCCCACTCCCGCTTCCAGTTCACTCCGCTCTTCCTCTACTAATCCGGCTCCCCTGAAGCGCTCCTCACCTTCCTCCCCTCCTGTTAAGCCAATCGTGACTCAGGTCTTCTTTCCCAACTCTGAGCTTTCAGATCGTCTTAAGGTCTACAATACCTTTGGGGCTATATCTTTCTCTGGTGGATCTATCCCATTCTATACCCTCAATGCATTTCTCTGCAACTACTACAATGTTCGCGAATGGGAATGGGTTCTCTACTCTTGTACTAATGGGGATGAGGTTATTCAATGCCCCTCTTCTAAGGTGCTCGATGAGCTCTGCGCCAATCATTCCCTGTCCATAGGGGCTATTTCGCTGTCTATTCGCAAATGGGTCTCCTGCCCCTCCTCCTCCAAGTCTCTTGATCTCATTCCCTCCAAAGTCACTTTGGTTGGTCTTCCACCGTTCTGTGACTCTCTGAGGTTAGTAGCAGCTTTCACCAAGTGTATTGGAGAAATCATCAGTATCTCATCTTGCGTTCGTTTGGCTTCGGGCAGCATTCAGGTTGATGCTTTATTTCGTTGCCCTTCCCCTAAGGAACGTATCGAAGCTTTTTGTCTCTGTGACGCTTCCTCTTCATTCAATGTTTCTGTTCAATACCATGGGCCCTCCGTCGAGCTTGAGTCCTCGAAGCCGGGCTTTGTTCTTTTCCCCACCCCAGAGTTTCATCCGGGTGCTACTTCTGGCCCTAAGCCTGTTATTTCTTCGGGGAAGTCTGCCCCTCTTCCCCAGGCCAAGAGGACTCTCTCGCTCCCTCGGCAGTCTCCTGGCTCTACTGCTCCCCCTAAGATTTCTCCGGTTAAGTCGTCGAACCTCGTTTGGATCAATCCCGACCGTGCCGCCCAGCCCCTGCCGAAGCCCTCTCCTCCTTCCTCCTCTTCCCCGATGGCTCTGGCGCCGGAGCCTTCTATCGGTTCTCTGGTACCATCTCCCTCTCCCGCCACTTCTGAGGCCTGGCCAGCTTAGGTCGTCATCCCCTCCTTCGCTTCTGACTGGGAACTGTTCCAACGCTCTGCTCACTTCCCTACAGCCAGTTCGTCTCATTCTCCCCCCGCCTCGCAGGCTGTTAAGGCGTCTCCCTTAGCTAAAACCCCAGACTGGACTGCTAAAGACGACCTGCTAGGTGATGAGGTGGCTGCGCTGGAGCTTGCTCAGGCTTCCAAAAAGGTCCACTTCTTTCCTCCCTCTTTCGATTACTGTTTTTATTATCGTTTAGCTTATGTTGCTTGTAGTTCTTCTTTTATGCTGGAATTAATGTTCCCGTCTTTTAAACCAATATATGTTGGTCTGTTAAAGGCCTTTTTCTCGCTCTCGCCCCTTCCTCTGTCCCAAATTAAGCTAGTTCCTGAAGTTCTTTTGATAAGCTTTAACTCTTGCTTAACTCGGCTTCCCGAGCTTCTGTCGGTGGCGAGTGAGCATGTTCAGCCGTATGAGCATGATTCTCCCCCCTCCCCCCTCCTTAAGGTCCCCTATCCTGAGCGGAGTGTGGAGAGTTCATCCTCTCCCAGTTCAGGTCCCTCTCCTTCTCCTACCGATCGTTCCCATGTATCGTCTTCTAGCCCCTTTTGCTTGATTCGTTCGAGTGCCCGTCTTAGGGCGAAACGTTCAGCTACCTTGTTAGCTACCTCCCTCTCGTGCCCCAACTCATCGCCCCCTCCTTTAGGCTCTCTTTATCATCACCAGTTTGATGACCTGTCAGACTCGGAGATGTTATCTATCGCCAATACCCTGGGCTTTTCCCTTCCCTCCAATTATTCTATCCCTATCTCCCATATCAGGGAGATTGAACGGTCTCGTGTCCAGGAGCACAGAATTGATCATGATTAGTATATCCTGGAACATTAGGGGTCTTAACTGCCCCGCCAAGCAAAGGGCCATTTTCGACATTATTGCTTCTTCTCACTGTGACATCATTTCGATTCAGGAATCTAAAATTGAGTCCCCCTCCCCCCGTCTCTATCGTTCTTTAGGAGGTACTTCCATCATGAATTGGATTTCCCTCAATGCCATAGGTTCCAGAGGCGGGATCCTTGTAGGTTTCAAGGACTCTGTCTTCTCTCTAATCTCCATCCGCTGCCTTAATTTCTTTCTGATAGTTCAACTGCACTGGCACCTCCTCGATTGTGCCTTCACTATCATCTCGGTTTATGGCCCGTCGACTTCTGATCGACGGCCCCTTTTCTGGAATGAATTCCGTTCTCTACACCAATTCGTTCAAGGCCTCGGCTTTATCTGTGGTGACTTCAACATTACTCGTTTTGCATCGGAAAGATCGAACTCGTCCGCTTCTGACTTCCAATCGTGCATCTTCAACGATTGCATTAGAGATCTCCAATTATCTGAGATTCCTGTCAACGATAGGAATTTTACCTGGTCGAACCAGCGCCTTAATCCTTCCCTTGCCAAACTAGATAGGTTTCTAGTTACGCACCCCTGGTTCTCTAAATTTCATAGTGCTTTCGCGAAAGCACTTCCCAACCCTTCGTCGGATCATGTGCCCATAGCCCTCTTCTCTAACTTCCACTTCCCCCATCATCACCTATTTCGTTTCGAAAAATTCTGGCTTAAAGATCAGGTTTTTATTAAGCTGGCTGAGGAATGCCTTGCTTCCATTTCTGGATCACGGGGACTAAGCAACATCCTTCTTAAACTCCACGCCATCAAATTCGGCTGCAAGATTTGGCACCGTGAACGTCAATCCAACACCAATTTCCTCAAAGATTTTCTTCTTGCCTCCATTCAGGCTTTGGACCTATTGGAAGAGCAAGCTCCCCTTTCTCAGTCTGCTCATCTGGAGAGGCTTTCCTGCAAGAGAGATTATGCAGATATTCTCCTTCAAGATCACTCTAAGTGGGCTCAAAGAGCTAGAGTTTCCTGGTTGAAAGAAGGTGACGGTAATACCGCCTTCTTCCACCACTTTGCCTCTCATCGAAGGCGATGTAACCACATCTCTATGATTCTTGATCAGGGGGCGGAGCTTCGATCCGACCCTGATATTCACAATAGTTTCCTTTCATTCTACAAAAACCTTATCGGTTCCTCAAAACCGCGTTTGATCTCTCTTGACTGGCAGCAACTCTATGGCGCCCCGACAATTGACCTTTCCTCGCTTGAGGCTCCCTTCACAATGGAGGAGATCAAGGCGGCTATTTACGCTTTAAAAAGCGATTCAGCACCAGGTCCGGATGGATTCCCGGCCTTTTTCTTCCAAAAATTCTGGCCCTGGCTCAAAACTGACCTTTTCGACCTTTTCCAAGATTTACATCAGGGATCCTTTTCCTTCGATCGCATCAATTATGCCCACATTGTTCTGATTCCTAAGTTGGCTGGGGCCAATTCGGTGTCTGATTTTAGATCCATTAGCTTGATCAATACTTCATTCAAAATTATCATGAAAGTGCTGGCCTCCAGGCTGAGTGCCGTCATCCCTCCCCTTATTGATCAGGCCCAATCCGGCTTTATCAAGGATCGTTTTATTCTTGACAGCGTAGCTGCCGCCCAAGAGATTATCTCGCTTAGTCATCATCACAAATTAGAGGGGATTCTTCTTAAGCTTGATTTCCAAAAAGCTTATGACAATGTTCACTGGAATTTTCTCCTTGATATCTTGCTTCATCGTGGGTTCGGTCCAAAATGGATTGGATGGATCAAATCCAGTTTGAACGCAGGTACCTCTTTCATTATTATCAATGGTTCAGAGGGCCACAAATTTAAAATTAGGCGTGGTCTCCGCTAAGGAGACCCACTTTCTTCCCTTCTCTTCGCTCTGGTTGCAGACGTTTTCAGCAGGTTGCTCCGCAATGCTCGTTCTGTTCACGCAATCGAGGGTATTGGTCGCTCCCAGCATTTCGACGGGATCCTCAATTTGCAATACGCTGATGATACTATTATTTTCTCTAAACCGGAGCGCTCATCTTTATGCAACCTTAAACTGCTGCTGTATTGTTTTGAACAGGCTTCCGGGCTATCCATTAATTTCAACAAGTCGTCAGTGTATTAGCTAGGCGGTTATGACAACCGTCATAGCGAGATCGCTCATTTCTTTAATTGCCGCATAGCCTCCTTCCCTATTTCGTATCTTGGTATCCCCCTCAGATGGGGTAAACTCCACAGATCTGACTGGTTCCCCATCATCGACAAAATTGAGTCTAGGCTGAATGTCTGGACTGGCAAGTTACTTTCCCGAGGAGGGAGGTTAATTCTTCTCAACTCGGTCCTCTCTGCTATCCCTCTCTATTTGATGTCCTTCTATTATATTCCGTCTTGGGTTCTCAAAAGAATTGATCAAATTCGTAGCAATTTCTTTTGGTCGGGCGATGCTCTTTATAAACAGGGATCGCATCTTTGCAATTGGAACATTGTCTGTTCTTCCAAAGCCAGCGGAGGTCTTGGTGTTTTGAACCTTCGTGATCATAACCTAGCCCTCTTAGGTAAATGGCTGTGGAGATTCCATAAATTCCCTCATCTTTCATGGGTTCTTTGCATTAAAGAGGCGTATTTTCGCTCCACCCCTTGGTGGCAGTTTAGTTTCCCAATCCATCGTTTTGCTTCCCCGTTCTGGAAAGGCGTCTGGAAAGTTTCCCCTGCTTTCCAATCCAGCATTATTAGACTTTGTGCCAACGGATCGAGGACAAAATTGTGGACCGATCTCTGGTTAGGCAACACCACTATTGCTTCTGCTTATCCCGCTCTCTTCAGTCTTGCTGCTTCTCCGGAGGCATCCGTTGAGGACTCATTTGTCTGGGTTAATGCATCTAGGGTTTGGTGTATCCCTTTTGCCTCCCCTTTACCCCCCCATCTTGTTTTAGAACTGCAACAATTAATTGCTTCTCTTAACCTCTACGAGTGGAAACACTCGGAGGACATAGCTTGGCGTTGGAATGCTTCTGGTATTTTCTCGGTTAATTCGTTCTACAAGTTCCTCAATTTCCGAGGCATTGCTTCCCCCGCTGCAGATTTCATCTGGAAATCCTGCGCTCCCCTCAAGGTTAAAATTAATTCTTGGTTGGCCATTCACAACAAGCTTCTCACGGTCCAGGTTCTGAACAATAGGAATTTAGCGTGGGGTCAACCCTGCATCCTCTGCTTGGAGGCCCCCGAAAATGTGGACCATCTTTTCGTTGTTTGCCCTTTCATTAGGCCTCTTTGGAAATTAGTATCTCTGGCATGGACCAATCCATCTCTGCCTCCCAATCTTCTATCTTGCTGGAGATCGCCAACGTGTCTTCCCAAATATTGTAAGGGTTGGTTCCTTTCTGTCCACTTAATCATCTGGATTACCTGGATGGAAAGGAATCGCCGGATTTTCTCCCATAAGGCTTCCTCTATTTCCTCCCTCTTAGAGGATTTGATATTCCTGTTCAAATTCTGGACTTCGATACTTAAAGATGATAAGCGTCAAGTTTATCATGACTACCGCTTAGATGAATCTCTATCTGTTCTTTCTAGACTCAATGCTCTATAGCTTTCTTTTGCTTTTGTCCCTGTATTTAATTACTATTATTTTGCTGTGCATTCTTCTCCTTTGCGCTTGCTGTGTGTTTTTTGGATTTATGGGTTGGTCGTTCTCACTTTCATTTCTGTTTTTCTTTGGCTCTTGCAGGAGTGAGCGGTTAGCTATTGATGTGTTCATGGGCTCTTCCGATGCATTTTGTTTTTTGGCTGTGTTCGGCTGAGTCTCTGACTCTGGACCTATAGTTCTCGCCGGGTCTTGGTCGGACCTTCTTATTTTGCCTAACTCTGGTTATTGGCATCGTCGTAGCTTAGTCTCTATGTTATCTTTTGTTTTTCTCTCTGGCTGATGGCAGGTTGGTTTACTTGGTTTCTTTGGTCTTTGGCGGTGTGTGATTCCAAGTTAGGTGGGTGAGCATGAGATTATAGTCTTGTTGCTTTCTATCTCCTTGACTTGTTATCATTTATTGGCTGATCCACTTAGCTTTATCTTTAATCTGTGTCTAATTTGAATGTTCCTTGGAGGTTGTTTCTTTTCTCCTTTGTGTACTTTGCGTTCGCTGGCTGTTGCTTTTTTATGATGCTATTGGACTGATTATCCGTTCTTCCATTTTAGTCCTACTGAGCTATATTAGAACTTCTCAGCTTTAGTTATTCTGCGATTTTGGTCAGCTTGATTTGTGTTATTTGTGCCCTTTTGTTCTTCTGAGCTTTGTATGGGTTCCTCTGGCTTCCGTTCAGTGGCATTTTCACGCCTTTTAGGCGGCGGAGTTTTGAGTATGCCCCTCAGGTTTTATTGCTCTGAGGATTCGTTAATTTGGATTGTATTTCAGCTTGTTCGGCAGGCTCATTTTTGGTTTGGGGTGTTGCTTGTTGCCATTGCTTTTGCTGTGGCTCTTTGGTGGTCTGTTGCGAGCTCATGCGCTGCTTCTTTTTGTCTCTGGATCAGCCGAGCGTTTGCGGCGTTTCCCTACTCCATCCCTTGCGCCTGTATGCTGAGCCCGCCTGCTACTTTCGTCAGAGTCTCCCCACCTTCCTGTCCTGTGGTGCCGGCCTTGTTTCAATTCGCTTAGAGCTCTGATCCCCTACCGCTTCACCTTCCTGGCCGACTGCTCAATTCTTGCTGTCTGTTTTGTATCTTGTTGTTAGCAATCGTTTCCTGTAGTTTTAGTTTTGCGTCATGGTTTATCTGTTGCTTTTGTTTTACTTCTAGTAAAACCTTCCTTGTTGCCGCTGTACAGTTTATTTTTGATATATATATTTTTTTGATCGGGCTGGAGTCGGTTGACTCTATCCGCTTACATCAAAAAAAAAAAAAAAAGACAAACACATTAAAATAATAAAATGATATAAGTATGACATGATTGTAATTATTAAAATAAATAAAAGAGGGGACGTGACAATTTTGCATGCACACATGAATATGGAGATTATTATAAGTGTAAAAATAATAAGTGATTACTTATATAAGAACTATATGTTTACTTTAAATGGGCATGAAAATATACTAAACTACAAACTTGTGCTTACTTTCAAAATTTTGATAACATAATGGCAGTCAACAAGATCACGAATGAAGTATTACGTCCTGTAACTCAAGGTGAAGGAAGTAATGTAAATATGACAAATTTATTTAAGTCTAAAATTGGAAAAAAAAAAAACAAAAAAACCTTGAACTATCTCTTATATGCAGAAAATCTCACTCACCTTTTTTTAATGCAGAAAACCGCACTCATCTATGTTGCGAAAAACCACACTCTGGCTCTGTTAGGGTTCTGTTCGTTTTTGTCACGTGCAACGCACAGAACTTTAAAAATGATGAAAATACCCCCCGACTATTTCTTCTTCTCTTCTTCTTTTCTTCCTCCTTTATTAAGGGTTTTTTCAATTTTTACAATCATATGTGTACCTCCACTTGCCTTAACCTTTGTTTCCAAACATGGCATCAAATTCTAAAGGAAGTTAGATCCTGTTACCATGGGAGTTGATGCAGCCAGCGTGGAAGATTTTGGGGCATGTTTGCTGGGGCCGAGCAATGGGGAGGAGATGAAGGATACGGCTTCGGCTGCAGTTAGGAGCGTTTATGGGCATGCATTGCAGTATTGCGGGTGATTTTGGTGTCAAGGAGTTTGATACTGTTGGATAACAGTGCGAGGAAGGCGGCAAAGAATGCATCAGGGATGGTGGCAGTAGGAGGAATGTCGGTGTCAAATCCGAGTACGCTGAGTAAGCTTGAGAGATCGCAAGTGCATATGGCATCTAAATGATTCTGATCTGGTATGTTTGTTACAGTATTTGTATCTCTGTATGTGGCGTTATGGCAGATGAACAGAGGGTTTGAGTAGATTATGAATGTATGAATATCTTCTGTTATAGTGCAATAATGTTTACCTACAGCTCTATTATTAGTGTTGAAGTTACAGAACAGAGCGAACTTCTTTTTCAAATAGAGATATTGTGTTTGTTGGCAATGTTTTAAATTACGCTACCAAAACTGTTGTTTAGTAAGTGGCAAATAAACTATTTATAGGTTGGATGTTTGCTAATAAAGGCATCAAGTTAATTTCGTCTCTGATTTAGCTTGGTAGTGTTGTGGACATTATTTCACATTCACTCAGTTTGCTTTCCAATGACGAGGTGGTTTTGTTCTTATAATATTTTTAAGTGGATTGTCTTTTTTAGGAAAAATAAATAAACAACATGACTTGCCGAAACAGTGGCAGTATAGCTGATAAAGGCAATACGCATATTTTGATCTCTAGGAACGGCATGATTATCCTTCGATCAATTCTTATGTTTCTTTGTAACCTTGGACTACAGACTTGTGCATCTCTCATTGATCTGTGTCACCTCTTCGCTCCTCTTTCTTTACAACTTGCGCAAGCAATCTGTCTTTACAACGGTTTTTGGTATATCCCGAGAAGAGATCTTCTTGATATGTCAAAGTCAAGATTTAGAGAAAATTTTCAGTGTTAATATAAATTGGAAGAAGGATGCATTTGAACAAACGACCTTCAAAACTAAAACGCATATATTTCCAAGCCATTACCTGACTTAATTTTATACTCTACTCTCAACAATTCGATAATCTATTTGATGTTCCTCCAATAAGTGCACTCGAGATACCCAAGAAGCTTGCCCATATACAGGTATATCGAAGAGAAGAAGAGACAGAGGGAAGATACAAACTCTTAATGCAAAACAAACATAGTTGTATCTCTAAGCATCTAAGGATAATCATGCTAGTAGATAGAAAATCATAATCCTAATTCCTAAATTTAAGGTTAAGATTAAACACTGAAATTGAGAAAGAAATTCCTAACTTGGAGCACATGCAGTTCTGCGGAATATGTAGCTTGGAAAGAGCCTCATTAGCATATCATCACTCATTCACTCCCCATAGCCATCAATTCGCCCTCACAAACTACCTCACCTCCGACATATGCCTTCCCTTCCATCTTCGCAATTCCAAAGCGTCTTTGTAATTTGACAAGATTCATTCTCATGACTAAGGTGTCCCCGGCAATCACAGGCTTCTGAAACCTTACTTTGTCAACGCCAGCAAAGAAGAAGTTCTCGCGTAAGCCACCCACTTCAGGTTGCAACATTACAAGAACTCCCACCTGGGCCATGGCCTGGACACCACAACAATATGAGATATTGCATTTGAATGTGTATGTTTTTCTACCTTAGTTCCTCTAAAATGGAACTTGAAATCTTTGTCATCGTGTTGTTATTGTTCGCTACAGTAGTGGATCCAACAACAATGAGGGCTTCTCAAATGCTTTCAGACATAGGATCATTATGTAATAAGCATGAATTCAGATTTCTAATAGTGTAGCATAAATAATGAAACAACCTTATGATCGGGATGTATACCGGATTGATGGGTTTTCAATAAAGGAGGATGAAAAGAAGAAGAGATGAAGAAACAGTTGGGGTATTTTCGTCCTTTTTAAGTCACGTGTGTTGCACGTGACAAAAACGAACAGAACCCTAACAGAGTCAGAGTGTGGTTTTTCGCAATCATAGTTGAGTGCGGTTTTCTGCAGTAAAAAAAGGTGAGTGAGATTTTATGCACATAGGGAATAGTTCAAGGGATTTTTTTCAATTTTAGCCTTTATTTAATAATTGGTTAAGAACTGTCATGTCAAAATTTTTCAAATCTTAATCATAATAATAATAGTAGCGGCCCTAAAAGGATCAGCTTAGACCAGTTCAACAAACAAAATCCTAAAATGTTCTCAGTTTCCAACCTATGAGAAGCAGAAGAGTGGATCAATAATCTAAAAAAATATTTCGGGCTCTCGACTACTCAGACCATCAAAAAATAGAATTTTTCATTTACAAGTTAGCAGGCGAAGCAGACCAATAGTGGAAATTAATTGAGTGCACAAAAACTCCTAGGATGCGTTTGGTACAAGGATTTTTTTTTTTGTTCCCAGGAATCATAAATCCTGGGATTTATGTTTCCTAGGATTTATGATTACTAGAAATCATAAAACATGATTGGTATATCTTAAACATCTCTGAGAATGTTAGTTGGAAACTTAATTTCCTATGTTTGATTGAGCTGCATATTTCCTGAGAATGTTAAACTTAATTTCCTATATTTTACTCTGAGAAGTTATAGGAAGACAGGAAACTTATTATTTAATCTGTAGAAGCCAGACTTGTATGCTTAATTGTTGCATTATTATCACTTTTGGTTTTTTGTATTCGGTGATGTTTTGTAGTATCACGCTGAGAGGGGGTTTTTTTTTTTTTTTTTGGGCATAATTGTATTTTCAAAGAAGTAATATTTTTCCAAGCTCTTGGGAATCTAAGAATCCCACCCCTTCCATGGAAAAATTTGTCGAAATTGTGGCAAAAAAAATTTCCAGGAATCTTATAGTTTCCTGGGAATCTGAATTTAAAAATTAACATACCAAACATGGAAAACTAGATTTCCAAGTTAAGATTTCTAGGAAACCAAAAATAATCCTTGTACCAAACGCCCCCCTAAAGAAATTCGGGAAATGACATTGAATATTTTTAAAAGAATTATTTGAAAATTATTTTCTAGGAACACAAAGAAAATATGGAAAAAGAATTTTACGAACTCAAACAACAAGAAAATAAAATTGTAGCTAGCACTGTCTACCTGGGTCCATGTCCTAAAATAAGGTCCGATGCACTTTTGGGTCCGGGTCCGGGTCCGAGTCCGGGTCTGCTCAAAATAGAACCGAACCAGACCCAGACCCATTAAAAAATACCCCAAAATATATGAAATTTGAATAATATGGTTATAGGGATATACATGTAAATAGTAATTGTTGAAGATAGATGTGTAAATATAATATTTATTCATGTACTTAAGTATAAAAATTGTTGGAACCGTATGGTATTGGATGCAAAAAAAACTTAAGTGCAAATATTTATTCCCCGCTACCGGACCCGACGGCTAGATTTTTTTAACTAGGACCCAGACCCGGTTCTCGCAAGTCCGAGTCCCGGTCCGGATAGTGGCGAACCCGACCCGATAGGTCCCGATATCAGCTCTAATTGTAGCACAATATGAATCCGAATTGACTAAACATTCTAGGTTTGCCCCTCATTTTGTTTCTAACGACGATTTGAACGTAGGTTAAACCCCGACTGCGAATATTTTTAGTACTAATCTAATTAATTATACAACTATAGTAAATGGTGCCCAACGATTGGATATGGATAATAATAATAATTACTATCAACAAAGAACTGAGCTTGAACATAAATGGAAAGAACTGAGCTTGAACATAAATGGAAGAAACTCGAAGTTGATCAGAAGAAAAAGCAATGGTTCCCTAACAATAAGAAACATCCCCTCACCATTGTCGAAAGAAAAACCAATCCATGTCCACGTTGTGGAAGATTTCACCAGGGTGAGTGCCATAGTGTCACGGGTGCATGCTACAACTGTGGCCAATTGGGTAATATGTCCAGACTATCCTCGAGGTCACAATACTTTTTACTATTGGTAGAAGTCAGGTCATGCTGCTGCAAAATGTAGATTGCCTTTTAAGAAAGATGGTTCACAAAATGCTGGCCAATAGCAAGAACTTATGCAATGGATGCCGAGGAAGCAAAGGACTCAGCCAATGTATTTTTTTTTTTTTTTTTTTTTTGAGGAAAAGGTGGAATAAAGCCACCCTGTTTCATTAATAAGTGATTAATAAACAACCCCGCAGTCCCGGGGCAAAAAAACAAGTACAGTGCAGGAAATAAAACATAACCCCCAACATAACCCTGGGGGGTGGGTTACAACTGCCAGCCTAAAGGCTACCAAAATACAACAGCAAAATACAAAGTCCTGGAACAAAATATGTGGTGGTGAGACGCAATTCCACTCATCAGTCAAGAGTTGGCCCAATCTCTATCTCCTCGTCATCAAACTCTTCCACCTGGAATACCCTTGCAATCCTTCCTCTTGCTCCTGGAGCAGCAGCTGTAGCCCAAAAGGAAATTAGATGCATAATATGAGTAAGATTACTAGAGATAGAACTACATGAAGCACGGAAATAAAAATTGTTCCTATCTAGCCATAACACCCATGAGGTTGCCGCAATGGCGATACACCATGCATCTTTCATATCATGACGGGCTGAGGCGAATCTGGGACCAACCCACAGTTCCTCATAGTCACTTGGGTAGTCACTTGATCCAAGTGCTCTCAGCACCTCTATCAGTACAGCCTTGCTTCTAGTGCAGTGAAGAAACAGGTGATTCAGAGTTTCCACGTGTGCATTGCAGAACCCGCAGTTGGTCGCAATGTGAGGTTGCCTCTTGGCTAGGTTCTCTCTAGTGAGAATGGCATTGTTGAGCACAAGCCAGAGGAAGACTCTAATTTTCAAAGGAGTTTTCGTCTTCCAGAGAACTGCTGCCCAGCTAGGCCTGCATCCTCGGTAGTGAATCCTGTGGTACAGTGATCTAACCGAGAACATTCCCTTGTTCTCGAGTTCCCAACGCAAGTGATCTGGGCCTTGGGCACAAATTACCCCAGACTGGATTATGTGCGTTTGTAATGCATGCAGTTGCTGTAACAAACTTGGAGAGAGTGTGCCTTGAAATGACGGTCTCCAAGTCCCCTTTTTCCAAGTTTCCGCCACCGAGATATTCGGTCGGTTCGTTTTAGCAAATAGCTCTGGGAAACCTACCTTAAGAGAGTGAGGACCGCACCATTTGTCCCACCAAAATCTGGTGGTACGACCATTGCCTATCAAAGATGAGGTTGCTGAGTTGAAAGGTCCGCTAGCTTTAGCAACTCCTTTCCAGAACCGGGAGACTTTTGTTCCTACTCGGAAGCCTAGGCCTCTTGTCCCTTTTCCCCGGAGGTAAGGTTGGATAAAGTCCTGCCATCCTTCTCCGCAGTGGTGGAACACCTTCCACCACCACTTTCCCAGGAGCGCCAGATTCATATCTCTGAGGTCAATGATGCCTAGCCCTCCGTGCCTCTTTTTCATGCATGCGATATTCCATTTAATAAGGTGGTACCCTCCCTTATTTGAATCTGCACCTTTCCAAAGAAATCTTTTCCTGATACGATCGATCCTTTGTATCACCCATTTTGGGAGTTCAAAAAAGGACATGTAATAAGTGGGCAGATTGGATAACACCGAGTTGATGAGCACCACTCTGCCCCCAAGAGAAAGTGATTTGCCTTTCCATCCAGACAGTCTGTCCTCCACCCTGTCTATGATAGGCAACCAGTCAGCCTTAGTGAGCCTCCCTGGACGCAGCGGGAGCCCTAGGTATTTGATTGGGAATTCTTCTACCGCGCAGTTTAGAATGGTGGCATGCTCTCGGGTCTCTACTTCTGAAAGTGAAATAGGAGTAAGCGCAGTCTTGTGGAAATTAATTCTCAGACCTGACCAGGCTTCAAAGCAGTAAAGGGCCCCTTTAAAGCAAATTGTTTCCGCTCTAGTCCCATTACCAAAGATGAGGGTATCGTCAGCATATTGAAGGATCGTGCAACCCTGATTAGTATTGCTGCTGGCCACAGGCGAAATCCATCCTTTCCTTTGACAATTCTCTAGCATTCCTCTGAGCACATCCGCAACAATCGTGAATAGAAGTGGGGACAGCGGATCCCCCTGACGGAGTCCCTTCTTACACGGGAACGAGGGCCCGGGCCTCCCATTCACTACAATTGCCGTTTTGCTGGACTGTAGACACTGTTTAATCCATTTTATCCATTTGTCCCCAAAACCTCTCCCCCTGAGAGCCTCAAGCAAACAGTCCCAGTCCACAGAGTCGTAAGCTTTCTCAAAATCCAGCTTGAGGAGAAAATTCTTGGAGTTGCTCTTGTGGCAAAAGTGGATAACTTGTTCAGCAGTAGCCACACAGTCTAGGATACATCTGCCCTTGATGAATCCTGTCTGTGTTTTGCTGATGAGATTGTCCATGATGCCTCCCAAACGGATGGCTAGAACCTTAGAGATGATCTTAGCCGAGCAGTTAATCAGACTAATAGGTCTAAAATCTCCCACGCACTTAGAATCCTCCCGTTTGGGAATCAGCACCACTTCTGCAAAGTTGAACATACCCAGCCTCAGGTTATTGTGAAAAAATTCCAACATAACCTCCATAAATTCTCCTTTAATTTCTTCCCAGAACACTTGGAAGAACAACAACGGAAAGCCATCCGGTCCAGGCGCCTTATCAGCTCCCATCTGGTCAATTGCCGTTTTGACCTCTGACTCCGTGAAGGGCTCTTCCAGGGACGAAAAGAATTGGCCTGGGGCAGACTGGTACTCCTGCCAGAAGTCTGCCCCCATAGGGACCCTAAAGTCATTTTTCTTCCCGAAGAGACCTTTATAAAATGACTGGAATGTAGTGGAAATCACCCTTTCCTCTTGCGAAGTTCCCGTATCTGTCTGAATAGATAGGATAAGATTGGATCTCCTTCTTGCACTAGCAATTCGATGGAAGTAGGCCGTATTCGCGTCTCCCTCTTTGAGCCACGAAATCCTGGATCTCTGTTGCCACTTGATTTCTTCAAGTCTGTACAGATTGGCAATGTTACTCCGGAGTTGTAAGAGCCTATTTCGCTCCTCCTGCGAAAGGATTCTAGATTCCTCCACCCTCTCCAGCTCATCAATACCTTCCAGAAAGGCTTCTTTATCACGCCAGATGGTCGCGAATCTAGATCGATTCCATCTACAAAGCCTCTTTCTCAATCTTCGGATTTTACCACACCACCGGGCTGCCGCGTCCCTGCCGGCCATTGGCCGATCCCAGTTCTCCATAACCAAATGGTGGAATCCCTGGATTTCCAGCCATGCCTTTTCAAATCTGAATTTCCTAGGTTTAAGGGCAGCCCGCTTCCCCACATCGAGGATGATCGGGGTGTGGTCTGAGGTAGGTCTAGGGATCGTTCTGGCCGAGGCGAGAGGAAATAAGGCTTCCCAGTCCAAAGAGACAAGGATCCTGTCCAACTTGGCCATAACCGGATCCGCTTGCAGATTAGACCAAGTAAAAAGCCTGTCGTTGATCGGGATGTCAATTAGTTCAAGATCCGTGATAACCCTATTGAATTCCTCACGGTGCCTGTCGCTAGCGCCTCTTCCCTTGTGCTCAAAAGCGAATCTAGTAATATTGAAATCTCCACCCACGATCCAAGGTCCTGACCATCGCTGACGTATGTCGGCCAATTCTTGCCAGAAGGCCTCTCTATCAGCGGCCACGTTTGGCCCGTAGACCACCGTTACCGTCTGCCTCCAATCATCTGATCGTCGCTTAAGTCGGACTGTCAGGGAGAACGTACCACAATACTCCTCCTCACAGGACAGAAGATCCGAATTAAACCCTACGGCAATCCCCCCTGAAGCACCGACAGAGGGGCGCAGCACCCACTCTTTGATTCTGTTGCCACCGACTCTTTTGAGTTTGAACCCGTGCTGTAGTTTGGTCTCCTGCAGCCCTACTATATCCACCTTGGAATTACTAATAACATCCCGTACCATACCCCTCTTACCCCTGTCCCCCAAACCCCTAACGTTCCAAAAAAGTGTATTCATTGGGGAACCGAATTATCAGAGATCGTTGGTGGGGGTGCAGGGCTGGCTACATCCTCGATAATGATAGTCGGCCCTGTGCCACCACATGGGGCATTCACCGAACTGGAACGGGCCCTATCCATTTCCCACCCCCTAATTTTATTGAGGAGTAACGCGTTACGTTCTAAGTCCCAAACTTCTAACCCACAAGTCTCAGCTAGTAAAAACACCTCATCATCAGACATGAAATTTAAAATGGAAGCTAAAAACATAGTCGTACCTCCATTATCCAGCTTAGCAGACTTGGCCGCCGCTGCTACCTCAAGGTAGTCATCTAAGGACTCCCCATGAGCCCTCTTTGGCGAGCGGTGCACCCTGAAACCCACTGTCCTCTGAGACCCACCGGAGCTGCCACCAGGTGCAGATGCCGGGAAAGTGGATAGAACCATCTCAGGGGAGACATCTCTCTGAGTGTTAGCAATGAATTCGGCATCCTCTGACTCCTCCTCTGAAAAAGAAAAATCTACATCCAGATTGAGCCGCCCTTCTCGCTCCTCCTCACTATCAGAGTGTATAATTTCCTGTGTTTGTGAGGACCCCATCGTGGGCCCACAAGAAGTCGAACTATTAACGATAATCATTTGTTCTGATGCAGACCCCTCATTGGGCCCGTCTTGATAATTGCTCATTGTCTGCAAATTGGTCGGTGACTTGGACCCCTCAACGGGCCCACAATCACCTATAAGAAGATCGTTCCTGGGTATCAAGTTAACGAGCTCCACCGGATAAGAGTACGTTGCTCCGCGGTTAAGCTTATCCCCTGCCTCGAGACTCCCGCCCTGCACACAGTGGCTGAATGCGGTATGCTTACCGCATTGTCCACGTGTCGCTCCATGAGTGGAGGGTACCTCGGTGGGTGAAACCACATCCGGGTCGCCAAAAGCCTGCGCGCCGCTTGGGAAGCCCAAAGCGTCACGTGGCATCCCCTGATAGGGCCTCTCCACTGTGGTCAGGCTCGAAAACAGAGACGCATTAACTGCGTTCTCACTCTGAAGCTTACCGCATATGGCCTCTTCTTCGTCTTTCTTCTCTTCTTCAAAATTGCCTCCATTACCACTCTCAGCTCTCCTCAAAAGTAAAGTCATTTTGCCCCCCTCTTGGCCACCCGTACTCCCCTCGTTCTGTTCAAAACCACCAACTCTCGTCGTACTCCCCAAACTGGCCTCTGGCTCTTTCCCTAGACCCAAAGCTGCCTCATGTCCCTCACGTTCCTCAGAGAACCCAGACACTTTTTCAGATGGGAACCATCTTTTGGTGACCCACTCTTTGGTGGAGAGAGGGCGCTCGCTTGTCTTTTTTCCCAAAGTGGCCAACTCCACCACCAACCCCTCTTTGGGGTTTTGCATGTTGCGACTAGAGGTAGCATTGCCAAAAATGGATGGAGCCAACCCAACTCCACCCCTCTCAGTCAGAGCAGGCTCCCTTACCGAGATTTGCAAGGTTTGACCCTCTATTCGCGCCACTCTTTTGTCGCTGTTCACGCACTCGATCTCTGTGCTTTCCTGATCAAGATGGCAAAACTTGTTCACCGTCGGATCTCGCGAGTTGAGGGTGCTAAGGCGCTCTTGACCGTTAGATCTGATAGGATGGGCCTTGCTTTTACCATTCTTGCTCGGAAACGACCCCGCCGCCTGTGCCGCCCTGATGATATCTCTGTGCGCCCTTTCAATTTCGTGAGTCCCGTCGATGGTGGTCTCTTTGCTCGGTGATACCACTTTGCTGTACGATCTGGAGTCTCTCAGGGCTGAGAGAGCGGGGTTGGGGTTGGTTGCCATCAGTTCTTTTGTGTCTTCAATTTTCTTTTCCAAGACGAACCTGATGAGATAGGCTTCGTCGAATGAGTGGACCTTGGCGAATCGCGGCATCAAATTGATATCGGTGCATCGAATAAGCAATCTAGCCGATACCAGTTCCGATCGCCGCACCGTTCGTTCGTCAATTTCCACCACCGATCCAAAGTCCGAGACGATCTCTTGGAGCGCTTCTTTCTTCCAAAAATGTAGAGGCACGTTATGGATCCAAATCCAGTACTTCGCACCTTGT
Source organism: Hemerocallis citrina (assembly GCA_017893485.1). Classification (NCBI taxonomy): domain Eukaryota; kingdom Viridiplantae; phylum Streptophyta; class Magnoliopsida; order Asparagales; family Asphodelaceae; genus Hemerocallis; species Hemerocallis citrina. Next base: position 254,056,373 of record CM030359.1, read on the forward strand.
GGCAGCTCTGCTCCAAACGCCGTGGACCACGCCGAGAATTGGAGCTGAAAGTGACCAAACTCGACTGTCCCCATTCTGATCACATCCCTCACCTTCTCCGGGGTTGGAAATGAGATGAGGAATTGAAGGTGGCAAAGCTTTTTGGCGACCCAATCACCGTGAGCTGCCATGGGCCATCTTTCAGTGAGTGATTGCACCACATGAACCTCCGATGGTCTCCCTTTTATAACTCTTGCGATGGCGCACCATTGTTTCAACCATGTCTCTTCGTTCTTAATGATGTCCAGGCTTGAAGCAAGTCGGATCACTGAGGGGTTCTCCGGAGATCTGCCCCTGCTCACAGATCGTTCCTCGTCACTGTGAGTCTCAACTACGTTTGAGCAGACATAGGAAAGGTGGCCCCACTTCATGCACTTGGTACATCGCACTTCCTTAGTACACTCGGACTTGTAATGGCCAAGGTCCCCACAATTAAAGCACGGCGCTGGCTTGCGCTTCCCCTTCCTCTGCTTCTTTGATTGGTAAGAGCCGTGATTGGTAATACTCCCCTGCCGATTGGTTTGTCTCCTACCCACCTTGGTCCACTGCCCCTCTCCATCCTCCTCCCCGGCATTCACCTCCCCCTTCGCCTCATCTAGCGTGACCTCATCGTGGTCTCGCCCGGTGACTGAGCTGGGGTTGTGATCCGGAAGAGGCTGGCCAGAGAGCTGTTTGGTTGTGTGACAGAGGTTGGTAGGATAGGATGGCAACAATGTAGATGTTGGGTTGTGGTGAGTTGGGTTGTCTCTGGTGCTAGATGGTTGGAAGTGTGATTGTTTGACGTCGGTGTTGAAAGGTTTGTCATTGGGCCCAGAGGGGCGTTGTTGAGGGAAAGAACTGCGGTTGTAGAGGGAAGGATGTGGGAGTTGTTTGTGAGTTGCATTGCTGTGATGGTTGAATGGTATGGAGTTGGCTTGCTTCCTCTGTGAATCCTCCCAGCTCCGTTTCCGGTAGTGGCCCTCATGGTGAGGATGGTAGCGCTCAAAGGGTGGAGTTCTCTTACGCCTTAACAGGCCAGTAGGAGGACCCCCTCGATGGGCCCTCCTCTCATCGTGATCAGACTTCTGGTGAGATTTCTGACCCCTGTAAGTGTCCCCTGACGAGCGATGATGAGCCATCTTAAATCCCCCCTCACGCGGAGGCGCACGTAAGTGCGCATGCGATGGGGACTTGGGACGGCTGAGCTCGCGATGCTCTCCCCTCACAGGGCTCGAGGTCGCAGGGGGAGACTCCACAGAGGGAGGGACAGGCTCCATTGCCGCTATCAGGACGTTCGAAGGAGGAATCACATGGTTAGCAGCCTCCGGAGGGAAGGATACTGGCGGTGGGGGGCTGGGTGGGTGGCGGACCCTCTCATTGGGCCCGCACCCACTCATCTCAAGCAGAGACAGCATGAAGCACAGATAAACGGTGGAGCAGTTGTATTCTTGGAGAACAAACGGTTGGATGGTAGAAAGGGGGGGGGGGGGGGGGGGGGAGTTGGTCAGTAGGCAAGGTTTGGTGCGTAGGCTCAGGAAGCTTCAACAAAGACAAAGGAGTGCGGGGGAGCAGGAGGGAGAGGAAGGAGTGGGAGGGGGAGAAAGACTAGGCAGGGCTAAGGTGGGGGTTGGTAGGAGCTCCATGGCCGTTGTACTAGGGCACCCACCTATTTTACCACCTAATCTTGACTCAGCCAATGTAGTAGCAGGTAATTTATACATTTATACTAAACTCACTAAAGTATTTCATTCTGGAGCTACCTACTCTTATATATATCATATTCCTTTGGTCATCACTTAAATACACAACCAATGCTCTTAGAAACAAAGTAGTATGTGGAAATAACCTTACCGCATCAAAAATTTATAAGTCATGTTCAATTGAAATAAATAGTAGAAAAGTAGATGCGAATTTAATTCTGTTAGATATTAAAAAATTTGGCGTTATACTAGGGATGGACTGGTTAGCCACACATTTTGCCCACATAAATTGTCATAGAAAATATTATATTTTATATCCTTGGCCAATTATAATTCAAATTTACAAACCCCAAAAACGTCTCACCATCGTTATCCAAGCAAAGAAACTTATAAGAGAAGGATATGAAGGGTATCTACCACAAGTAATAGATAACAGAAAAAATGACCCCCTATTGAAGGAGATACCTAGAGTACAAGAATTTTTTGATGTTTTTCCTGAAGATCTTCCTGACCTTCCACCTAGCCGAGAAGTAGAATTTTTCATAGATTTAGCACCCGGTTTTAAACTTATAATAAAAAAATCCTTATAGAATGGTACAGGTTGAATTAAAAGAATTAAATGAACAATTGCATAAATTATTAGATAAGGGATTCATTGACCTAGCGTCTCTCCTTGTGGAGCCCCTGCACTCTTTGTCAAAAAGACAAATGGGACAATGAGCCTATGTATAGACTATCGATAACTAAATCTACTAACCACTATAAAAAACACCCCATACCTCGAATTAGTGATTTATTTGATCAAGGTGTCACAAATTTCTCGAAGATATATCTTCGCTCTGTGTACCATCTGTTGGATAATGGTTCGATTCTGGTTCAGTTTGTTTATATCCATCGTATCTGCAGCACATCAGTCGACTGACTATGGGAACCAGTCGACTGTCCAGAGAGAAGTTTCAAAGGCTAAGGATACAGCAGCAGCAGTCGACTGGAGATGTGTCTCAGTCAACTGTCCAGAACTAAAGACCAGTCGACTGGTAAGAAGACCAGTCGACTGTAGGCGGGTTTGTGAACTAGAAAAGGCCCATTTCGAAAGGCCCAGTAGTTTCCCTATAAATACACCAGTTAGGGTTTTGTAAAAGTGAGACCTCTATTCGGATTTGTAGCCGTCATCTCTTGTAAGGGTTTGTTTCACCCATTGGTGATTATTTGAAGAAGAAACCCCAACCGCCCCGTGGATGTAGGCACTTGTTTGCCGAACCACATTAAATCTGTGTGTCCTTGTGTTTGCTTGTTTTCTGTTTTCTCTCACTATTTCTCTCTTTGATTGGTTGTTTGATTCGTATTCCGCACAACAAGTGGTATCAGAGCTTTCGGTTCGACCTAGAGGGAGATGGCGAGTGATGCGGATGCAACCAAGGATGTTGTGGGATCGAGTTCGTCCAGAACAACGATTCACAACGCAAAATTTGAAGTTGAAAAATTTGATGGAACAAATAATTTCAGGATGTGGCAGTGTGAGGTGTTGGATGTTCTTGTTCAACAAGAACAAGATGTTGCTTTGGAGGAAGAAAAACCAAAGAATATGTCCGATGTAGATTGGAAGAAGTTGAATCGAGTTGCGTGTGGGACTATTCGGCTCTTTATCGCGAAGGCTCAGAAGTATGATTTGATGAGGGATACCATTGCTGCGGTGTTGTGGAAGAAACTCGAAGACAAATACATGAGGAAAAGTTTGGAGAATCGGCTGTATTTGAAGAAGAGACTTTTTCGCTTCATCTATACTGAAGGTATGTCTATGAACGCTCATGTTGAATCATTTAATAAATTATTGGCTGATTTGTTAAATTTGGATGAGCAAATTAAAGATGAAGATAAAGCCCTAATTCTGTTGAATTCATTACCTGAAAGTTATGATCATTTAGCAACTACTTTAATATATGGAAAAGACACTGTTAAATATGAAGATTTTGCAAATGCTCTGTTGAATAATGAAACTAGGAGAAGGGATAAAATGGTTGATAGAGAAACTTCTGAGGCATTGATTGTAAGGGGCAGAACTGAGACCAGATCTGAGACCAAATCTGGGAATAAAGGAAACAAATCTCGTTCCAAATCGAGAGGAGTTTCAAAGGACAGAAAGATACCAGCCAAAGATGAATGTGCTTTCTGTCATGAAAGGGGGCATTGGAAAAAGGATTGTCCTAAGCTACGAAATAAGGAAAATTCGACTGCAAATGTGATTGTTGATAATGTAGATAGTGACGATGATTTTTCTTATGCACTTGCTACTAGTCCCTCACTTTATCAAGAAGTATGGTTTCTTGATACAGCAGCCTCCTATCATATGTCTTGGAAAAAGGAGTGGTTTACTTCTTTGGAGTATATGGATGGTGGGGTAGTTTTGATGGGAAATGATGCGCCTTGTAAGAAGGTAGGAATCGGGAAGATTGAATTGCTAATGCACGATGGTCTTATTAGGGAGCTTTCAGATGTATGGTATGTTCCAGATGTGAAAAAAAAAATTTGATTTCACTTGGTGTTTTGGAGGCCAGTGGAATGAAATTTGCTAGTGAAGGTGGCACTCTGAAGGTGACTAACGGAGCACTTGTGGTGATGAAAGGGCAAAGGAAAAGGAACTTGTTTTTCTTGCAGGAAAAAATATATTTAGGTCAGGCTGCCAGTGTAACTGAAAGGCCTAAACAGGTTGTTCCCGACTCTACTAGGTTGTGGCATATGCGACTCGGGCATGCAGGAGAAAAGGCCTTGCAGGGGCTTGTGAAGCAAGGGTTGCTTAAAGATGCTAAAGGGTGCAAGTTGGAATTTTGTGAACATTGTGTTTTGGGTAAGCAAACTAGGGTGAAATTTGGTACAGCTGTACATCAGACAAAGGGTATCCTCGATTATGTGCACACAGATATTTGGGGCCCTACTCAGACACCTTCTATGAGTGGTAGACACTGGTTTGTTACATTTGTTGATGACTACTCCAGACGAGTTTGGGTATATACCATGAAACAAAAGATGAAGTTTTGACATTGTTCACAAGTTGGAAGAAGAAAGTTGAAAACCAGACTGGAAGGAAGATTAAGGTTCTGAGATCAGATAATGGAGGGGAATACAAGAACGATCCGTTTCTGAAATTGTGTGAAGATGAAGGGATCCAGAGGCACTTCACAGTTAGGAAGACTCCACAGCAAAATGGGGTTGCAGAAAGGATGAACAAAACCTTACTTGAGAAGGTGAGATGTATGCTAGCGCAGTCTGGATTGAAGAAGACATTTTGGGCAGAAGCTGTTATATATGCAAGCCACATTGTCAACCGTTTACCATCAGTAGCACTTGAAGGCAAAACACCTATTGAGGTATGGAGTGGTAAACCTGCATCTGATTATAGTTTTTTGCATATATTTGGTTGTCCAGTTTATTTTCATGTAACTGAAACTAAACTTGATGCAAGAGCCAAAAAGGCTATATTTGTTGGTTTTAGTACTGGTGTCAAAGGTTACAGGTTATGGTGTCCAGAACAGAAAAAGTTAGTAATCAGCAGGGATGTTACCGTTGATGAGACCAGCATGATCAGCTCGGGACAGTCGACTGGTCCTCATATACAGTCGACTGGTGATCCTGATCAAGAGAAGCAGAAGATTAGCTCGGGACAGTCGACTGGTAGATGCTCTTAGTCGACTGGTGCGAGAGTTCTCCAACAGGTGGAGTTAGAAAAGCGTTCAGTTGGAAATTCTACTCCTGCCCAAAATGAAGATGATGTGGTTGATACTGAGGATGAGGAAGAAGTTCCTATCCAAGACCCTCCCCAGCAGGAAGAATCAATTGCAGCAAGAAGGCAAAGAAGAGATATCAAACGACTATCTCGCTTTACAGAAACAGTTGCATTTGCCCTTCCCATTGTTGATGATGAAGTTCCCTCCAACTTCAAAGAAGCTACTAGGAGTTCTGAAAATGAAGATTGGAAAGTTGCTATGGATGAGGAGATGAACTCTCTTCATAAGAACAAGACTTGGGACCTAGTGCAATTGCCAAAGGGGAAGAAAGCTATCGGTTGCAAGTGGGTGTATACAAAGAAAGAAGGTCCAAAAGACAGTGTTCGGTTCAAGGCTAGACTAGTTGCAAAGGGGTATGCTCAAAAGGAAGGAATTGACTATAATGAAGTGTTCTCTCCAGTTGTGAAGCATCCTTCTATTCAGATTTTGTTGGCATTGGTAGCACAGTTTGATCTTGAATTGACACAGATGGATGTGAAGACTGCGTTCTTACATGGGGATCTAGATGAAGAAATTTATATGTTGCAGCCAGATGGGTTTAAGACAGCTGGGAAGGAAAATTGTGTTTGCAGGTTGAAGAAGTCTCTCTATGGGTTGAAGCAATCTCCAAGGCAGTGGTATTTGAGGTTTGATCAGTTTATGAAAGTGCAGAGATATTCCAGAAGTGAGTATGTTCATTGTGTCTATTTCAGAAAATTGCAAGATGGTTCTTTCATATATCTGTTATTATATGTGGATGACATGTTGATTGCCTCTAAAAATGCTAAGGAGATTCAAAATTTGAAGAATCAGCTGAGCTCTGAATTCGAGATGAAGGATCTTGGTGAAGCCAAGAAAATACTTGGGATGGAGATAGCTAGAGACAGAGCAAAGGGCATAATGAGTTTGACACAGAAGCAATATCTTTTGAAGGTGCTGAAACGGTTTGGTATAGATGAGAAAACTAAACCAGTCAGTACACCCTTAGCCACTCATTTCAGAATTAGTGCTTCTCAGTTTCCAAGTACAGATGAAGAGAGACAGTATATGGCTAATGTACCTTACACTAGTGTGGTTGGCAGTTTGATGTATGCCATGGTTTGTACTCGACCAGACATCTCTCAGGCGGTGAGTATGGTTAGTCGATATATGCATGATCCAGGCAGAGAGCATTGGCAAGCAGCTAAATGGATTTTGAGGTACATAAGTGGCACCACAGATGTGGGTTTGAAATTTGAAAGGGATGACAATATTAGCAGGTTATTGGTGGGTTATGTTGATTCTGACTATGCAGGTGATCTAGATAAGAGACGGTCTACTACAGGCTATTTGTTTACTATGGCTAGAGCACCTATAAGTTGGAGGTCCAATTTGCAGTCCACTGTAGCGTTGTCTACTACTGAGGCTGAATACATGGCGGTTGCTGAGACCATGAAGGAAGCTATTTGGATTCATGGACTTTTGAAGAGCTTGGGAATTCATCGGAAGAAGGTGGAGGTACACTGTGACAATCAGAGTGCTATTCATTTAGCGAAGAACCAAGTTCATCATTCGAGGACCAAACATATTGATGTCCGTTATCATTTTGTGCGTGATTTGATAAAGGATGGTGATATTCTTCTGGTAAAGATTGGGACAGCTGATAATCCTGCTGATATGTTGACCAAAATTGTTGGGGCAGCCAAGTTCAAGCATTGCATGAACCTGGCTAATATTTTGCATGCTTGATGATTTGGCATGGGCGGTTGGAATGGTGCTTCGCTATTTGTTTGGTTAGTATGTGATATCATACTAAGGTGGAGTTTGTTTTGTTACATTTGGTGATGAGCATTTGTTTTGGAGTATTTGTGGAGATTGCTTAGGCTACTTGGAAGATCTCGCCAAGGTGGAGATTGTTGGATACTTGGAAGATCTCGCCAAGGTGGAGATTGTTGGATAATGGCTCGATTCTGGTTCAGTTTGTTTATATCCATCGTATCTGCAGCACATCAGTCGACTGACTATGGGAACCAGTCGACTGTCCAGAGAGAAGTTTCAAAGGCTAAGGATACAGCAGCAGCAGTCGACTGGAGATGTGTCTCAGTCGACTGTCCAGAACTAAAGACCAGTCGACTGGTAAGAAGACCAGTCGACTGTAGGCGGGTTTGTGAACTAGAAAAGGCCCATTTCGAAAGGCCCAGTAGTTTTCCTATAAATACACCAGTTAGGGTTTTGTAAAAGTGAGATCTCTATTCGGATTTGTAGCCGTCATCTCTTGTAAGGGTTTGTTTCACCCATTGGAGATTATTTGAAGAAGAAACCCCAACCCCCCCGTGGATGTAGGCACTTGTTTGCCGAACCACATTAAATCTGTGTGTCCTTGTGTTTGCTTGTTTTCTGTTTTCTCTCACTATTTCTCTCTTTGATTGGTTGTTTGATTCGTATTCCGCACAACACCATCGACTTAAAATAAAGAAAGAAGACGTTTCAAAGACCGCATTCCGCACTCATTACGGACATTATGAATTTTAGTAAAGCCATTTGGATTAACTAATGCCCATGCAGCCTTCATGGAGTTAATGAATAAGGTCTTTAAGAATTATGTAAACAAATTTGTGATTGTTTTCATTGATGATATACTAGTTTATTCGAAAAATAAGGAAGAACATGAGCAACACTTGAGGATAATATTACAAATCCTACGGAAAAACAAATTATATGCCAAGTGGAAAAGTGCGAGTTTTGGATGGAATATGTTTCATTCCTAGGACATGTAATATCAAAATATAGAATTACAGTAGATCCTACTCATCCTAGCAAAATTAAGGCTATAGTTAATTGGAAACAATCTACCACTGTAATTAAATTTGAAGTTTCCTAAGTTTATTATGTTATTATAGAAAATTTGTAAAAGATTTTTCCAAAATAGCTGCACCCTTACCTCGTCTCACCCGTAAAGAAATAAATTTTGAATGGACAAAAGAATGTGAAAGAAGTTTTCAAGAATTGAAAAACAGGTTAGTCTCAACCCCAATCTTAGCCCTCCCATATGGAACAAGAGAATTTGTGATATATAGTGATGCATTTGTAAAAGAGTTGGGTTTTGTATTGATGCAAAACGGAAAAGTAATTGCCTATGCTTCTTTACAACTTAAAAATTATGAACAAAATTATCCTACCCATGACCTTGAACTAGCAGCGATTGTATTCGCATAAAAATGTTGGAGACATAATTTATATGGAGAGTGAGATATACACCGACCATAAAAGTTTGAAATATATTTTCTCCAAAAAGAGCTAAACATGAGGCAAAGAAGATGGCTTGAACTAATAAAAGACTACGACTGTACTATATGTTACCATCCTGGTAAGGCTAATGTAGTAGTTGACACAGTAAGTTGTAAAAATAATGGAGGTTTAACAACCTTAAAAACTGAACAAAAGAAAATTCCTAAAGATCTTGAAAAATTAGAAATAGAAGCAAAAAGACACAGGAGCATAACTTTTCTAGCCCAACTTAATTTACATTCAGCATTAATAGAAAATATAAAATCACAACAATGTAGAGGTCCCATATTAGTGAAGAAAATCGAAAACATTGACAGTAAAAAGTTTCCGAGATTTAGAATTGATGAAACTAGAATTTTATGGTTCGACAAAAGACATTGTGTACCATCAAATTCAAAAATAAAGAAAGAAATCTTGAAAGAAGCACATAAATCTCCTTTCTCAGTTCACCTAGGAAGTACTACAATGTATTAGGACTTAAAAGAAAGATTATGGTAGGAAGTACTGAAGAGAGATGATGGTAAACGCAGAACATCAAAAAACCTAGAAGAACCTTACAACCACTTTCTATTGCATAATGGAAATGGGAACACATCACTGTGAATTTTGTAACATGACTACCAAAATTGGCATAAACTTATAAGGCTATTTGGGTTATTGTTGATCGGCTCACTAAGTCGGCCCATTTCCTTGTGATACGGGATAATTATTCATTGTATAGATTAGCTAGGTTGTATGTTAATGAGATAATTAAACTTCATGGTGTTCTTATATCTATTGTATCTGATTGAGACCCACCCTTTACCTCTTGATTTTGGAAATCTCTTCAAAGCTCCATGGGTGCTAGGTTAAAACATAGTACTTCCTTTCATCCACAAACAGATGGTCAATCCGAAAGGAATATACAAACTCTAAAAGTTATGCTACGAGCATGTATCCTTGACCTCAAAGGAAGCTGGGATAAGCACCTACCACTAATTGAGTTTGCATATAATAATAGTTATCAAGCTAGTGTTCTGATGGATCCATATGATGCATTGTATGGAAGAAAATGTCTAACGCGCTCTGTTGGGATGAAGTAGGAGAAAGAAATTTAGTAGACCCGAAAATCATTCAAGAAACTACAGAAAAATTGAAAATAATTAGAGAAAGAATAAAAGCAGCACAAAGTAGAAAAAAAAAAGTTATGTTGACAAACGACGATCGGAATTAGAATTACAAGTAAGAGACATCTTTTGAAGGTTTCTCCATAGAAGAGAATGATGAGATTTGGAAGAAATGGCAAACTTAACCCTCATTTTATTAGACCTTTTTAAGTCTTGTGAAAAAATAAAAAACAATATAGGAAGGTTGAATCAGGTTGAGGTAGTATATGTCAAAAAAAATCTTTAAATTGATAGGAGGGTTGAGAGAGAGTGTGTGTGTGTAGCGAAAAACCAACAAACAAGTTTAATAAATAAAAAATTAAAGCTACAACAATAATAAAGAGTTGAGAGAGTTGAGAAACTTTGATACCGTACTTCACGAATAATCGAATATAGAGTTGAGAGAGAAAATAATAGTAGAGAGATTTAGTAGACGTAGTCGAGAGAGTTTGTAATAGACGTAGTCATATAAAGAAAGTGAGCTTCTTTGTTAAGAGAGTTTGTAGTAGACGTAGTTGCTAATTGTACACGAATTCGATAAGATTGAACTTGTTCACTTCTTTGTTTCTTACTTGTTTCTTTGTTGAAGTAGATTGAGAGTAGTAGTAGTAGTTGAGATTTGAGAAAGTAAGAGAGTTGATAGATGGAGACTAGGGTGAAGGTGTGAAATTTTTTGACTAAAATTAGGGGGGTTTATAGGCAAATCACACCCCCCCCCCCCCCCAAAAAAAAAAAAAATTAAAAAAACAAAACAAAACAAAAAAACAAAAGCCAAACAGCAACAACGACTAGTTGCTCGGGTCGACCGTTTGACCCGTTCAGGTTGAACATTGGCTACCTGCCAGTTTGCTGGTCAGATTCAGGTCGGTTTGAATTGGGTTTCGGGTTAGTCAGGCCGGGTGGAGTGGATTTTCTCTTACACTTTATCGGCCTAGTTTGACCCGCTAAACTAAACGGGTTCGACCGGAACCCAGACCGGGTGATAGCGGTTCAGGTCAACACGGGCTGGCCGCGGGTTGACCCGACCCGGTTGTTATCAATAATCATAGAGAACAAATCATTTGTAAAAAAAAATTCCGCTAATAAAAATATTATAGGGAAATCTGTAACACCCCGCAGAATTGGAAATGACAATTTTGTCCTCGTGTGTTACGCACGTATATTTTGTACCGTTACGAGTAATATCCATAACGTGTTCACTACGTATTTTGGATTCCGAGTATTTATGCATTTCCCGTCTTCTCAAAATTTATTTTATCCTATTTGAGTCAACTCAAATATAAAACTCTAATCTCTGTATTTTTACATGTTTTATACGTGCTATCGATGCACGTATCGATTATGTATTTTCCACCGCTATATGTAATATTTTCTATGTATATCGATTATTTATTTTATGACTTATTCAAATTTGTTTTATAAATAGAAATTTATTTTTCTCTTATTTTAATTAAAATACTTTTATACGTGCGGTGCACGTATTTTCTATGTACGTAGTGATTACGTTGTGGAATATTTAAAAATTAATAAATATATTTTTCTTATGTTGTATTTCGATTATCTTTAAATATTTTTCCTTTGATAAAGTCGATTTCGTATTTAAATATTTTACGTGCGACGCACGTGTTTGCAATGCACGGATTAGTTGCATTATTTTTTTAAATAAAATTTCACGAAGTGTGTGTGTGTGTGTCTATTTTATTCATGCATGAAAACTATAATTTTTAATTAAACTAATTTGTATGCATGTTATATATATAGACATATGTTTTAAATTAAATAATTAAATAATTTTGTGAAGTGTACACAAAGCGCGTGCACATGCACACGTGCGATGTGCACACCTCAAAGTGGCTGGCTATTTTGGAATGGAGGGAAGAACAATTTTTTGAATTGCATGAGTGAAGTTAGTGGTTTAAGTGGGAAATAGTTAATGTAACCACTTAATTAAATCCTATAAAATACTCCAAACCTATTCACTTCTCCTCCTTCCCCTTCCTTCTTCCTGTCTCTGCCGAAACCAAATCCACTAGCAAAATCATTTTGCTTCTCCACCTACTCACGTGTATACACATACAAAACTTATATCATATTTTTGAATTGCATGAGTGAAGTTAGTGGTTTAAGTGGGAAAGTAGTTAATGTAACCACTTAATTAAATCCTATAAAATACTCCAAACCTATTCACTTCTCCTCCTTCCCCTTCCTTCTTCCTGTCTCTACCGAAACCAAATCCACCAGAAAAATCATTTTGCTTCTCCACCTATTCACCTATATACACATACATAACTTATATCATATTTTTGAATTGCATGAGTGAAGTTAGTGATTTAAGTGGGAAAGTAGTTAATGTAACCACTTAATTAAATCCTATAAAATACTCCAAACCTATTCACTTCTCCTCCTTCCCCTTCCTTCTTCCTGTCTCTGTCGAAACTAAATCCACCAGCAAAATCATTTTGCTTCTCCACCTACTCACGTATATACACATACGTAACTTATATCATATTCTATCATATATATATATATATATATATATATATATATATATATATATATATATAGAGAGAGAGAGAGAGAGAGAGAGAGAGAGAGAGGTTCGGGTGAGAACCATGTCCTGGGGTGAGAACTTAAGGGCCTATCCCAGCCATTCATCTGCGTAATCTTAACGGTCAAGATTTTTTAAAATTAAACAATAAAATTAATTAATATTTGCATTAAGATGTCAATCCCTTTAATTAAGCGTTGGGGACCGCATAATAAAAGGAATGAAAGATCATAGATTATTAGGTAACATATATTGCCTTTTTTATTTTATTTAAAAGGAATGAAGATCACAGATTATTAGGCAACATATATTGCCTTTTTTATTTTATTTTCAGCCGAACCACAATCTTCATCAGGATGAACAACATTTGTTGCTACGTACAATGTTGCTAAATATGAAATTTTTGTTGCTACGTATAATGCAGTTAGTTGCTATTCAAAAAACATTCAGTTGCTATATTGATACAGTCAGTTGCTATACAGTCAGTTGCTATACTGACAGCATGTACAACATAAGTTTGCAAATTGATAAACAAACAATATATATATATATATATATATATATTCCTGCTAAAATATGCACTAGTTGTATCTACTTACAATACAGTCAGTTGCTATATAGTGAACGAATTGGTGAAGGAACGAATTGGTGAATGATTCTGCAGTTGCTATTAATTTGGGATACAAAATCTTCTCCAATATTTTACGGGAATAAATTATTTCTCTTTCCAGTTTGACTAAATTTTCCTTAACCGTCACACACAAAAAACGGGAATAAATTATTTCTCTCTCCAGTTTGACCAAATTTTCCTTAATCGTCACACACAAAAAAAATTCTGTAGAGTATAATCTATTACCTTATTATGTACTTGCATAATCTCAGCCATACAAAATGATTTGATGAGTGGTTGGGAGAGGCCCTTAGGTTCTCACCCCAGGGTTGGTTCTCACCAGAACCGACCCCTATATATATATATATATATATATATATATATATATATATATATATATATATATATATATATATAAGGTGTTGTTTTTCCTTGCCTGGCCAAAATGGAGTTGGGAGGCTTGTCTTTGTACACGAATTTCGAGGGGGCAAATTGAGGCTTCTTTTGGAGTTGAGTAATGCTAGAGCCACTACCAATTTCACTACATTTCTCTTCACTACCTTAGGTGGCACACTCCAATAGGTAGGGGATGATAGAGTAGGTGGGAGAACTCTCCAATAGGAGTATGCCACCTAAGGTAGTGAAGGAAATGGTAGTGAAATTGGTAGTGGCTAAAGCATTACTCTTTGGAGTTCAATTGCTAAGAAATCAATGCTTCTTTGGGTGGGTGTTTCTTAAATCCTTTCTAATTTAGGAGTATGATGCATGCTAGTTGATATATGGTTTGATTGTTAAATTTGATTGGTATGTTGAATGCAGATTGCTTAATCCTAATTTAATGGTGTCATGATGTGTTGAATTGAAATTCCGATTCATATAAATGATTAGAACTCTGGTTAAATTAAAAGGTGAAAAAGGAAGTACCATCGAGTGAATTTGTTGGAATGAAAAAAAATTGATGCATGGTAGAATATTTTTATAAGAGTCAAGACAATGTGACATGTATGAAAATGGTTTTAAATGCTATTATAATAGTGAAATGTGAAAATAGTCTCATTAATATATATTTTATGAGTATAATAAATTTTTATAAGAAAATTTTGATGAGAGACAACACTTTATTTGAAAATTGATAATATATGTTCTTTAATACAATTTGGGAGAAAATTTTGTTACATTTTCAAAAATGAGAGTTTTATAAAGTTTAAATATATGCATTATACTGCATTTTTTGAAGGAAAATATTCTGGACAAAGTTTGATTTGAAAGATACTATTGTATTAAAAAATTGAATTTTGTAAAGGATACTTATAAACAGACAGTAGGTATAAAACTATTTCGACACCTAATTATAATAGAAAATGATTTTGGGCATATTGGCTTTCAGTGTGGGTTATAGGCGCTGTGTACAGTGCAGGGGTCTTGAGTTCGAGTCTTGAAGAGGCTCTGTTTTATTAAAATTCGGTTTTTCCTCAAATACAGTACAGTCAATATATAAAGAACTGAACCCTATTCATATCAGTTAGTCACTCTGGACTTAGTGGTCTTCGGGTGCGCTTTGGGTTTGTTACTGTAGCTGGGCGGGAGTTTGGCTCTGGGTTCGAATCTGGGCTCTGCCTTTTGTTTGGGTTTTTACATTTTTTTAATATAAACTCGATTTGTGTGTTTATTTTGAGTTTTAGGAGAAATAAAATTGAAAAAAAATTCTATTATTCTACAAATATTATCTAGACTTTATGAAAAATAATTCTACAACATTTTATGTATTTTGTGAAAATTATATGTGGTTTTTATATTAAAATGGATTAAAGAACTCGATGAATTTTCTTTTAAAATATAGTTTTAATATAATTAAAGAGAGATGAAGTTGTGGAATGCAAATAGATTTATTCCCGATGAGATTTTATGGTTATTAACTTTTGATTATGAGAATATTTGAATTGCACACAATGTTATAAGTAATTTTACATTGATAATGGAAGTTGAAGAGAGTTACTTCATGTTTTAAGATTATAAAGAAATGTATATGAGAAAGATATTGTAAATAAAGAAATAAATTATCTTGATGAGATTAGATGTAACCTTTGTGGTCTCAGTTGAGACGGTTGTTATTCTAGGGTGAGCGAGGCCCAGATTACCGGCAGTTGAAATTATGAAATTGTGAGAAGTAACCAGTTGGGTTGACTGTCTCAGTGTTTTGTTTAAGACCGGTGGGTAAGCTAAACTCTAGTTTTTAATAATCATAACTTAAATTTAAGGACAAGGCGCTAGTTGGTGATATGACGAAATGAGTGCAAACGTGAGTTATGGACTGCAGAATGATCCTTGGAGAGAGATGGTCCCCAGTATTTTGGGATGATGGACGTAAGGGCCACAGAATGATCCACGGAGTGGTAACGATCTCCAGTATTCCGGGACGAGAACGACGCTAATGAGATATTTATGCAATGAGGGCTCCAGAATGACCTGCAGAGTGAGACGATCTCCAGTATTCCGGGACGATGGACGTAAGGGCCAAAGAATGATATACGGAGAGGGATTGGTCTTCAGTATTCTGAGGGCGAGAGCCAATACTTGCAAGGTGTCTAAATCTTGTAGTAGTCATCGTAGTAGGTTGCATGGCGAGGGATCTAACCCTATAATATGGAGCACGTAGGTGCTTGTCCTCGGACCTATATAGTATGGGATGTATAGAATCTGAACAAGTATGCATTAGTGTCATCCTAGTGTAAACATCTGCATTAGGCATTAAGTCATTGCATACACTGACATGTTTAGGTTAGTCACTCTTTTACACTTTATTTACATTCAAGTTTGTGGTTGTTAAAGTATTAAAGAATCGTTATATTACGGCATAGAGAGGATTTTCGTTTATAATATTTCGTCGGTTGTAAGCAACTGACGTGCCCACAGTTTCATATGCAGGACTTGGAATTTACAAGAAAATATAAAGATAAATTTGATGCTGATGATTACTTAAATGCTAAAGTTGTTACAATTATATATTATCATTTGTACTTTATTTACTTTCCGCTGCGTTGTGATGTAAAAAGACTTTGTTGTAATAAAAATTTTAAAATTCTTGTAAAATTGTACAAAGTGAAGTGTATAGATCCTGTAAAACTTCGAATTCAGTCTTATTTGAAATTCGGGATGTTACAAAATCAGTCAGTATAAGAAGTCACTTGGAACCGAAAAAGCTATATTCCCATGATTATTTCAGACTTTAGACGAACTAAATTCTGAGGACAAAATTTTGTAAGGGGGAAATTGTACAAACCACAAGATGTACAAGATAATAATGATAAATAATAATAGCAATAATAATAAAATAAATAAGAGTAGTAGTAGTAATAAACATACATATAGGGTACCTATCTTTAGTTAAAAAAATACTAAAATGCTTAATTAAGGAAGATTAGAAAAAGAAAATTAAATTAGTTAGCTCTAACCAACAAATGCCCAACATAAAGCAAGAAATATGACTAGAAAATGAATTATATTCAGACACCCCTATAATGACACTCTATACTCCCTTACTCTATTAAATGGTTAACTTTAGTATGGTGCATAGAAAAATATAAAAGTTTGAGTGCCCATAAGATCCTTTCTGGATTCCTTGGGCTTAAAGAAGAGAATGTACGTGAGAAATTATTATTATATCTTAAGCTAATAAGACTATCTTCTCTCTCATTCCTCCATTTTGAAATAAAGAAAGGAGAGCAAAAATATGAATTCAAACTTATCTTACCATGTGCAAACCACACCTCCAACTTAATAAAACAAAATTAAAAAATATACAAAACACAAAAAACTCTTCCTCTCCCCAAATCCCCCCAACCCATCATCGCCCAAAATCCACCTGTCACCGTTCGTCATTCGTAAATCCGCCTTAATCCAAACCATCGCCACTTGCCGTAAACCGGTTCACCCAAATACAAGTCGTCCCCGTTCGCCTATCCTTGCCATCGTTTCTAGCCCAAAACTCAACCATAATCATTCGTCGTTCGCCAGTCCACCCAAATTCAAGCAGTAGCCGTACGCATACCCCAAATCCTCGTCGAGATTAAGGTATTCGAGAAGTTGTAAGATCCTCTCTTTATTTTAGATTATATATTTATTATTTTTTAGAATATTGAGAATATGAGATTAATGTATTGATCAAGTTGTAACATCCGCTCTTATTTTGGATTGTATATATAGTATAATTATTTGCTACAAAGACAAAGATATTTTATGAATCTAAGAGTAATGTCTAAAGATTCTTTGCTTTATTATGTACGGCTTCGTCTTCCCATTTTAAATTCTTCAATCTTATCTCTATTTGCTCTATGCGCTCATCTTGTTTGATAAAATGCATGAATGAAATGAAATATGTTAGTTGTAGGAGCCTGTTGTGTAGTGGGGGTGTATGGAACTCAAGTTGATGGATTTTAATTTTGAATTTGATTAGGAATTTATACACCAATCTTCGAAATATATGCTTTAGTAAGATGCTTATAGATGTGGGAAGGTTTAAATTTGGGTTCGGGATTATCTTGATTACAATTATTTACTCATTTGTGGTGCACACGAGGTGTTTATGAAAATGCTCAAAAGACCTTTATAATTATTTGCCATTATTTTCATTCAATTTAGTTATTCAAATTACCTTCTTTCAGGTGTTGTCTTGCCGATGAATTTTTGATGGCTGACGAATGTGGATATAGAAGGTAAAAGCCTGCTACTTAGCAATTACATTTTTCGTGTTCGATGGTTTCCTCTGCAGTGTTTTATCAATGCTGATGAACTTTGTCATATACTATATCTTTTGATCCATACTCCAGTTTTATGGCGAACATCTGTTGCCATTATGTAGGCATGCAGAAAGGGGCTGCTTCATCATGCACATTGTATTATAAGGATTGATGTAAGTCTCTTAAACTCAAAACAATACATATGTTTATACTTTTTCTTACTAGCATTAGCATCTTACCAAAGTTTATTGAGGGTATTTCCGAAAAGGAAACATATATCTTAATTAAAGTTGTTTTACTGTTTTACTTCAATTTTGATTAAAGTTGATTTCTTTTACAGCAATCTCAGTAATTTTTCTACTCAACATTGATCTATGGTATAATTACTGTATTGGGTTCTTACTTGATAAACTATGAAGATATATATAATCGTCCGGTCAAATATTGTTTAAATTAATTATTTTATTAAAGTATGCATACTAGTATATATATTATACTATTATGAGAGAAAGTCGTTCATCTATAAAAATGAGCAAGGAGAGGAAAAGTAGAAAACTAGCACGTGCTAACACATTAGGAAAAAAAATGAACATGTACTAACACGTGCAGTCATTTTACAAAATAAAATAAAATAAAATAATAATAAAAACAACCGCTCACCTTCTGATGTTGATTATGTTTAATCTAAGAGGGAATGATATAAGATGGAAGGCTTGATTTGAGAGGGAATGCAGTTGAGAAGCACACTGTGCAAAAGGAGATAGCAGAGTACATCAAGGAGGAGTCCAAGAAGAACCACATCCCCACCTATTACTGCATTATAAGCTCAACTTCGGTAATTATTCGACTTTTTTACTTTGCTTTAGAAATATAAAATGTTGTTGGTTGATTTGAAAATGTAAATTTGTTAATTTATAGATTTGTCATCTTTTAATTATATTGTGATCGAAATAATTAAGGGGCATCTTTAAAATTAGGAATCTAGGGTTTAACTATGTCTTATTGTTGTGTCGGTGTTGAATAGGGTCACCTCCGTCCTTTAATGATTTTTATATTTTTGTTTAAAAACTAAAGTTATTGTGCATGTACATGAAATTAAAATAATATAAACTAATGAAATCTCTCTTAGTGGTTTCAAAAAATATGACGGAAATAGATAAAAATATCATTATTTGGGTTTTCCAAACAACAGTAGCACATGTTATTAAATAAGATAAACTGGAAAAAAAAGACACGGTGCATATTATCTTTGTATTATTTAAGTTCCATATAATTTTATGAATCTGTTAAATGTATTTTAGTCTGTGCAATTTGCACAGGGTAATACTAGTATCTTCTAGGGAAAAAGAGATCTCGGTAATTGAAGGATAATGTGAAATAAGGGGTTCACAAAATTCTATGATGTCTCGGAAATGTGAACGCCTCAGAAATTGTGAACGCAGGAAAGAAAGTGAGTCCGTTTAGAGGATGAGTACCCTCATGCGTGTCACTCATGTAGCCCCTTCTTTTTTCTATAAATAGGGGTTATGTCTCATTGTTAAACATCAAGAAAGGAAAGGAAAGGAAAATAAAAATAAAAATAAAGTAAACAAAGTAAAAGAACAAGAAGAAGTGTTACGGGAAAGAAAGGAAAATGTTTGAGGTAAGGAATACATGTACTCGTTTTTTTTTTCAGTCAAAAGTTGTTTAGCTAGTATCCTTTTATCTCTGTCTGTTGAAAATCAGTTTTGTGTTCATAAATATGTCTAAGTTGCATTTGTTGTAAAAATTATAAGTAAATAAAGTGAGTTGAACAACTCACAGTCATGGGGTATGGATTGTGGAGATTATCCATGGAAAAAAGGGTGAAAAGCGCCCTTGGTATACCGGTATTACCAAGACTGCGATTGGTTCAAAAAAAGGGGCTTACGAGCCACTCAATTATGTAAAAATAAATGATTTAATCATCAAAAAAAGATTCTTTATAAATTCTATTAATAAATTTATATTACGATCATAAGATTGTTACCTCTTTTTTTAATATAAAAATCGTCCTTATGTTTATTATTACCTATACGTCCAAACTTTTCAGCCGAATCATTATTCATCATTGTAGCAGCCCAGCTGTGCAACCCTTAATGAGAAAATTTTTGTGCTCACCATTTTTTCTCTGTAAGAGTCAACCTCATACAGCAAAAAGAAGAAAACAACTTTTATTTGTGTTTTCGAGAATGGTGTATTGTACTTTTTATTTCCATGTAAACATAATCTAATAAATAAACTTTACCAAATTTGTTTGCTCTGCTATTTTCTGATGACAAAATTGTAGTTGTAAACATTCATGTCTGCTGCGAAATATTTCAAGGGTGTTATAACTAACAAAAGGAGGTCAAAAAGTAAAAGGCGAGTGTTGGCACTGTCATAAGATGGGACACATGAGAGACCAATACAAAGAGTACAAGAAAAAGCAAGACGAATCCCAAGGAGACAATGTGCTAAGATACTAAAGATAAATTGTTTTTATTTGCCGGAGTTGATATGATGCAAGGTGATTGGTTATAGATTGAAGTGCTTCTTTTCATTGTTCACCCATGATGGATGCTTTTAAGAACTATACGTTTGTGACTTTGGTTCAGCTACAATTGGGAATGGCCAAAGATGTCCAGTTGTTGGAAAAGACACAATTACAGTGAAGGTTCGCAATGGTGGGCAGCTAGTCTTGCATGGGCAAGGCACATTCCAAGATTGAAGAAAAACTTGATCTTGACTACCAATTTGGATATAGTGAGGCTTATGATATCTGGACATGAAAAGTAGAAGATTACTACAGGTGTCAGGTTGGTGGCTACAGAAAACCATGTTGACACATTGTACTTACTCAGACAAGGTGATTCACTGAAATCATTGCCACAACATCAACAGGTAATTCTCTTTCAATCTTATGGCATGTCGGGTTGGGGTATCTTAGTGAAAAATGTGTCAAACAGCTTTGTTATAAAAAACTTTTGTCAGGGCTAAAGAAAGTTGAGATTGATTTCTATGAGAATTGTGGAATGGGCAAACAAAAGGCAGTTAGTTTTCAAATGAGTGGGCGTGAGAAGAAACCTGAAAAGCTAGAGTGTGGTACACGCAGATGTGTGCGATCCGGCTCAGGAATTCTCTTACGGTGGTAAGAGATACCTCGTCACATTTATCGAAAATGCTACTAGAAAAGTTTAGGTTTATGCAATTTGTGAGAAGTCTGAGGTGTTTGTGTAATGCCCCTGCCCCTGCCCCAGACTCAGACAATTTATATAATTTATTAGACAAATTATTTATAGTATAGTACAACTACCCACCACTGGCTGCCTCTCAAAAGGTGGTTAACAGGATTGGTGACTCTTGATCACAGGCTATATTATTTATAGTTAATTATTTTTATTTACACTCCCGATATAGGACTATTATCAACAACTTTCTCTCTCTTTCTTGTGTGTACAGCCGAAGCCCCCCAAGGGGGCCCCACGCTACGACATAGCAGAAAGCAGCAGAGAGCATCACCTGCCTCTCCACTACTCTCCTGGGTGGGCCTCACTCCAAATGCCATGTCATCAGAGAGTGACAGCAGCAAGCAGAGTCTGCTGCATTTTCAAACCGTGCCCCCCTCCCCACTCTACTTAATTACACTTTTTCCATTCACTTTATTTATAGTATATTATATATATATATATATATATATATATATATATATATATAATACTACTATAGTATAGCTCTTGAAATTACGGGGTGTTACATACACCCCCCCCCCCCCCTTCAGAAATCAGTGTCCTCGCTGAGCACGGGGCATGCACAATCTAGTGCAGGATCTACTTTCTAGCTGATGTGGAGCATCTGCTCTCCTATCTGCCTGATTAATCATGATTCCGGAATCTACCGCCCGATCAATCATAATCCCGGATTTAATTGAGGCTTGTCTCGCTCACCACAGTCCCAGAATTCACTGCCTGACTGGGCTCGTTCACCATAGTTCCGGAATCCACTGCCTGACTGGGTCTATAGTCCCGAAATCCATCGTCCGACTATATAGACGTGCCTCACACTCGATGTCTAAAGTTGGCTCTGATACCATTTGTAACGCCCCTATCCCAGACTGAGAGAATTTATACAATTTATCAGACAAATTATTTATAGTATAGTACAACTGCCCACCACAGGCTGCCTCTCAAAAGGTGGTTAACCGGATTGGTGACTCTTGATCACAGGCTATATTATTTATAGTTAACTATTTTTATTTAAACTCCCGCTATGGGACTATTATTAACAACTTTCTCTCTCTTTTTTGCGTGTACAGCAGAAGACCCCTTAAGGGGGCCCATGCCATGACACAGCAGAGAACAGTTTGAGACATTAAGAGCTTGGAATGCCAGAGTTGAGAATGAGACGGGTTGCAAAGTGAGAGCAGTAAAATTAAACAATGGTGTTGAGTACACAAGTAAAGAGTTTACTGATTTTCTGGCACAAATAGGTATCCAAGGAATCAAGACAGTTCCTAGAATTCCACAGAATAATGGTGTAGCAAAAAGAAAGAATCGCACAATACTCAAGAAAGCGAGATGCTTAAAGCTTCATGCAGGTCTTCATGTCCATCTTTGGGAAGTTACAGTGGATACTGCAGTGTACTTGATCAGCTGTTGCCCATTTATGCTCTTGATGGGGCATACTGTAACACCCTGGATTTTAAAATCCTATTTATATTTGGAATTGTTTGATATTTTTTTCACTTTTCTTTTTACGTGTTGTGCACGTAAAAATTTATGCATGCATTTCTCTTAAAATATTTTATGTATTAGTAATCCCCATTTATTTTCTTAGAATCCTAATTTAATCCTAAGCCTAATTTGTCCCTTTTTAGTCCACATTAGTTAATAAATTAATTAAATTAGTAGAGCTCATAGTCTCTTGGCCCATTAGTGAGCCCATGTAATTTAAATAAATCTTTATTTTAGTCTAACTTGTAGTGTAGACTCAAATAATGGACAATTAATTAATTAGCATGTACAACTTGTGTGTGGAGAACACTACGGTAACACGTGCATGCACAAGAGTGTGCAAAACACACCCTTGAAGTGGAGGCCGGATGGAATCAAGAGAGAGGGTGAGTGGATGAGGTGGAGAGGTGGTTATTTGCATCATGGGAAGTTATAACAACTCCCTATTTCATCTAAGCCCTTGATCCTAAACCACTTGATTTAATCCTAGCCCTTTATTTCTACCAAAATTATGTATAAATACCCCTATATTTCTTCTCATTAGTACATTACACAATTCATTAAGAGAGAACAAAAGATTGAGAGACAATAGTGAGCAAAAGATTAGAGTGTGCAAAATTGTATGTGTTCCAATCTAGAGGTGGTCGGCCAATCATCAAGGAAGCAAGGAAAGCTCGGGTTCCTAGCAAGCACAAGGAAGAGGAGACAATTTGCAATCCATTCTAGGAGGAGAAGACCTCTTTTGATCAACCTAGGAGTTCTTAGGAGTACATTCGTTTTCTCTCCAATAAGGTGGGTGTTTCTCTACTTCTAAGTAGTACCATGTTAGGTTTATGCTAATCATGTTAGAATAAATAGATGAAAATATTGCTCTTAATAATACCATGATTAAGGTGAAATTGGAACATAGGGGAAATTGCATGAATTGCATAAGTGAACTTGACTGAATGATGTGTTTGTTGTTGTGATATTTGGATATTGATCTTGTATGCTAAATTAGAATAAATGTTTCTCCATGTAGAAAAATTGTGGTTATGGGAAAAGTGCAATTTTAGAAATTGTGCTTATGAGGAAAATGCTATTCGTAAGAACCTCCATATTGGGTAGTAAGTTATGCTTGTTGTGATTGAGGTTAAATAATCCTAAAGCTGTATGTTAGTTATCGGAAAAATAAAGAAGAAATGATTCAAAATTTTCGGATTTTCGTTGCTAAGAAGTCAACCGAATAGGTGTAAATAGTCGACTGTCCTGAATATCTAGTCCTTCGAGTTATAATTCTCGCTAAACAGTTGACCGTATATGTTTAACAGTCGACTGCCCTATCCATTTTATTTTCGAGTTTTAAAGTATCACAGAACAGCCGACTGGCCATAATTTTACAGTCGACTATCCTGACTATATTAACTTTTAGTTTTTAATCGTCACGGAACAGTCGACCGACTGTGTCTTAGTAGTCGACTGTCCTGGCTAAATTAAATTTTGAGTTCTTTTAAATCCTCACTGAACAGTCGACCTACTATGCTTCAATAGTCGACTGTCCAGACCATTCTGATTTCTCAAGTTTTAAATTGTCTTTTGATAAAAATAAATGCATTGTTTAAAAGAGTTTGAAAAGAGATTTGATAATGAAAAGAATGAAGAATGAATGTGGCAAGTTAAAAAATAAATTTATTTATCTTATGTATGAAAATTGTACATGAAAGTGAAGTCAAATATCATGATGAGTACGAAAGGTCTTATGAATATGAATACACAAATGATATGGACATGAAATGAGATTTTGAACTAGAGGGTAGCTAAATCCTATTACCGGCAAGTGAATAAATTATATTTTTGAGATGAATAATTGAGATGAAAGACCAAGTTGGTCATGTTGTTGATTGAGACCGGTATAGAGGAAAGAACTAACTCTAAGAGTTAATTTTATTCATGATTCAAATAAACTAAGAATTTAGACACATAGTGGTGATGTGACAAAAGTGAGAGAAAAACACGAGTATGAGAGCCATCGGATTGGCGGTGTGAGAGTCATTCACAGACTGCCTGCTTGATGCGTCATGACATGGTGTGAGCACTACTCCGGAATTATCGTCCCGGTAGCGACGCTTGTGGGGTATTTGGTGACTGCAGGTGGTGCCATCGTTCCATGGTGAAGGTTGAATTGTCCATAGTCTGTCTGCTTGATGCGTCATGTCAGTGCGTGGGATTCCCCTCCAGACTGCCTGGACATGGGCTCGTAGATCATAGAACATCTAGGATACTTATCGTAGTTACCGTAATAGTTTAAGTCATAGCGAGAGATTGAACCCTATAAGATAAAGAACGATTAAGGGCTTGCCCTCGAACCTATGTAGTATGGAATGCATAGAATTCGAACAAGTGCATATTAGTGTCATATAACATAATAACTGCATTAAGGACTAAGTGCACAGCACAGCACGACATCTATAGGATAGTCCCTTTAGCTTTGTTTGTGAACAAGTTTCTGGTTTGTTAAGTATTGAATATCGTTATATTGTTTTCAGCATAGAGAGAATGGCCGTGTATAATATTTCGTCAGTGAATAAACTGACGAGCCCACAGTTTTAATGCGGGGTAAAGAGAATTGATGAGAATAAATATGCAAGATGCTTAAAGAATGTTTCAAGTGTCGTACCTTTTATTCATGTAATTATTGTAATTTGCTTCCGTTGTTTAAATATAATTCAAAGATGTAACTCTAATGTAAGAAATGTTTCAATTTCCTTGTAAAATTGTACGAAAGAAGTGTAAAGATCCTGTGGAACTTCGAATTCAGTTGTATTTAGAATTCGGGGTGTTACACATACGGCAAGAACTATAGTCTGGTAAACCTATTAATTATACGCATTTAAAAGTTTATGGTTGTATTGCATTCACTAATTGATAGGCAAGAAAGAAATTAGATTCAAAATTTAGAAAGTGTGTATTCATTGGCTACAATGGCGATAAGTATGGTTACAAACTTTGGGACTTTTTTATAACAATGTCATTCACAACAGGAATGTGGTTTTTAATGAATAGTTCTTGTACAAAGACATGCACACAGATCAGGACGATACAACAGGTTCAGATTCAGATTCAAATTATGAAGACGGTCCTAGTGTTGGGGTTCAGCAGGATGTCCAATACAAACATGTAGAGCCAGAGCCATTCAGGGATCTTGACTTGTTGGTGAAGCGGTACCTGCTTTGAGAAGGTCGATTTGAGAGAGAAGGCTGACAAAGATATGTGATCTATCAGCCAACACAGTTTACGAGCATGTTCTGTACACAGATTCCGGTGAGCCAGTGACTCTTGATGAAGCTTTGAAAGATATGGCTTTAATTCAGTGGGAGTATGTCAAGAAGGACAAAATGAACTTCTTGACACAAACAAAACTTGGGAGTTGACCAAGTTACCTGTAGGAAAGCGTGATCTTATGAACATGTAGATTTTCAGAATCAAGGATGAGATAGATGGTAGCAAGAGGTATAAGGCAAGACTTGTTGTCAAAGGGTTTTCTCAGAAAGAATGTGTTGACTACAGTGCGATCTTCGCTCCAGTTGTGAAGATGGCTTTGATTAGGGTTTTTCTCAGTATAGTGGCAGTAGAAAATTTGCATTTAAAGTAATTGGATTTCAAAACAGCTTTTCTCTATAGTGATGTAGAAGAAGAGTTGTACATGAAGCAACCCACTGGTTTTGAAGTAGGAAGAAATAAAGATATGGTTTGTCGATTGAAGAAGAGTCTATATGGGATCAAACAGACATCACGACAATGGTACATGAAGTTTGATTGTTTCATGCGAGGAAAGGGATTTAAAAGATGCGAATCAAATTATTGTGTCAATGTGCACATGTATGGCGACAATGATACAATAATTTTTCTTTGTATGTGGATGATATGTTATTGGCAGGTTCATGTATGAAGAAAATTAATGATATGAAAAAGTTTCTAACTTCCCAGTTTTCTATGAAATATTTAGGGAAGGCAAAGTAAATTATGAGCATGAAAATCAGTAGCGACGGACAGATTAAGATGTTTTGGTTGTCACAAATGGACTATGTTAAGAAAGCGTTGAAGTGATTCGATATGGATGGTGTGAGACCAGTTACTTGCCCCTTGGTGCATAGTTCAAGTTATCTATGGACTTGTATTCTACACCAGTGGCAGGAATGGAGGAAATGACTACAGTTTCTTACACCTCAGTCATTGGTAGTCTTATGTATGCGATGAAGTTCACAATGCCAGATATTGCACATGCAGTGGGAGTTATTAGCCGATGCATGAAGAATCCCAATAAAGGGTATTGGTATGCAGTGAAGTGGATTCTAAGATATCTTACAGGTACTTCAGATCATTCTCTAAGTTTTGGGGGTGAATCTTTGTATATACATAGTTATGTCAATGCAGACTTTTGTAGTGATCGTGATAGTTGTAAGAGTACTATAGGATATGTGTTCATAGTTGGAGGTACAGCTGTAAGTTGGATTTCTCAGTTACAGAAGGTGTTGCCGCTAAATTCGGTGTGGGGGCAAACAGATGAATTTGTGAGTTCTTGGGGAAACTGAATAGGAGAACCTGTGTACCTGTTCCGTCGAACTCTGATCGTTGCTCCCGCCGTAGACCTGCAAAAAGTGCGAGACACCGGGGTTGTTCCCGGCGACGCACCCTCCGACGCTCAAGTCAGTAACCAGAATTGATTATGAAAGAGCGTTTAACTAGAGAAAGATTGATTACCTCTTAATGGAGATGGGTGAGGGGTATTTATAGGCGTCTTAGGGACTGATTTTAGGAATGTAATCCCCGTGATTAGGTAAGGAATATTCCTCGTAATCAGATAAGGCATGTAATCTGATAAGGTATATCCCCTATAATCAGTTAAGGAATTTAATCCCTAATCCCCAGTGAAAAGATAGCTGTGAATCATGGCCGTTGATTTAGATCTAATCAGGGACCTTGATTGTATCTTGTCGGATCGGGTTGGTAGCGGGTTGAAACCCGTACCCAGCTGAGGTGGATCCGTTTGCGGGTTAGTGGATCTGTGAGAAGGAGACCCAGTACCCGCTTCGGACCTATCTGCGTGTGAAATTACCATTTTACCCCTGTGCCTCAAGATTCGTGATCCATCTGGACGGTTCCGATTTAAACCCATTTTTAGCCATATCACGAGCCCCCCACTCCTAAAGACTGAGTTCGATCAACCTTTGAGGAGTAGTTTAACTGTTCTAATGGCTGGTGGAGCTGTATCGGAGTCCAAATGGAGGGTTTCGAATCTTAAAGGGGGTAGTAGTGTGTTTTTGGAAGTTGCAATTTGTTTTTAAGCATCTTTGAGTGCCCAACGGTCGTTATCTTCTTTTTCGGATTATTTATTTAATTTTGCGATGTGTTAACCAGCCGTCCGGGGGCCCTCACGGTACATTCTAGGCAATAATTGTTCGTTCAGGGGTTCGAAAATATTACCCTGAATTTATAATTATTTTCTAGATTTTCCAGTGAATTTTCCCGAGATTTTGGTTATTTTTTCGCAATTTTTAAACAAATAAAACGATTAAAATAAATTAAAATTGATTTTGTATACCCATTTATGACGTGGCGTCATCAGAGCCTTTGATCAGAGCGCAGCACGATTTTCGGAGAGATCGAGTGGCTCCTGTTCTTCGGCTCGCTCTTTCGCCGTATGTGAGGTTCGGTACTCCGGCACTCCGGCTCGGCGTCTCGGCACTTCGGTTCGAATGGCTCGGTGCTTCGGCTCGGCGATTCCGAAGTACGTGGCATCATCTGGGCCGTCTATCTCAGCGCGGATCCCCGTAAAGCGCTATCTTGTCGTTTAGTGGACGTGGCCAAATCTGGACCGTCCATCATGACGAGCGCGCTTTTTGACGAGATCCAACGGCTGATATGGGTCGGAACGATTTTTTGCCATATACGAGGGTCGGTACCCCGGTACCTCGGCTCGGCGCCTCGGCACCTCGGTTCATATGGCTCGGTGCTTCGGCTCGGCGGTTCCGAAGTACGTGGCATCATCTGAGCCGTCCATCATGACGAGCGCGCTTTTTGGCAAGATCCAACGGCTGACATGCCTCGGAGCGGACTTTTGCCACATACGAGGGTCGGTACCCCGGTACTCCTGGCTCGGCGTCTCGGCACCTCGGTTCGTATGGCTCGGTGCTTCGGCTCGGCGGTTCCGAATTACGTGGCAGCATCTGAGCCGTCCATCTCAGCGTGGATCCCCAAAAAACGTTATCTTGTCGTTTAGTGGACGTGGCCAAATCTGGTCCGTCCATCACGACGGGCGCGTTTTTTGACAAGATCCAACGGCTGATATGCCTCGGGGCGGTTTTTTGCCATATACGAGGGTCGGTACCTCGGTACTTCGGCTAGGCACTTCGAAGTTGTCTGGCCGAGGCACAGAGTCGTGTGTTTTGGAGGCCCTTTCCTGAGGGGTCGCCTCCTCGGCACTTAGCGGCTCGGTGGCTCGGCTGAGCTGTTCGGTAGCTCGGCTGGGCGAACCGATGGCAGTCGGCGAGGAGGGACGCGTGGCTGGATCTGGGCGGTCCATCTTGACGCGCATCTCGAGGATGGGGTTCAGATCACGAGAAAACGCTATCTTGTCGTTTTGTGGGCGTGGCACAATCTGAACCGTCCATCAGATTTCGTCGCGAGTTTTAAGGAGATCCGACGGTGATTTCGCTTCGGAGCGATTTTTTGCCATATACGAGGGTCGGTACCCCGGTACTTCGGCTCGGCGCATTTGAAGTTGGCTGGCCGAGGCAAAAGTCGTGTAGCCGGGGCATCCCATTGGTTTCTAGTGCGTGGCCGAGCCGTTGACTTGGCATTTTGAAGAGTTTCTTGCTTTGAGTGAGCATCGTATCTTTTCCGCCTGTCGCTTTCGCTCCCTATTAGGCTTTTTGCGTTTCCCAAGGAGGCCCAACTTACCAGGGGTTAAAAACTCTCACCCTTACTCTCAAAGCTCATTTCTCACTTTTTTACTCAAGATCTTTACTTTCGATCTCTAAGTTCTCTGCTAGCGGCGATTTTCTCTCTGAGGCGTTTCCGTTAGCTGTCGCGTGGGCCAGGCGATTTCCGGCAGAGGATTCCGACCGTAGACGTCACTTCAAAAGGTCAGTTTACTTAGTCTGAATAATTTTCCTTGAGATGTCTCGAGTAGACTCGGGGAGTGGGGCCTCGTCTTCGGGCGACGAGAGTGCCGAGGAGAGGAGGAGGTCGGAGATTAGGAGGAAGGGTAAGCAAGCCGCCGAACCGTCGGTAGTCGAGACGGAGAAGGGGAAGAAGAAAAGGAGGGTAGAGAGCCAGTCCCCCATTGTGGAGGTGATTGTGGAGAATCCGAAGCAGGCACCCGAGATAGGACGGTACCCTTCCGTTCTGTCCGGTCACTCAGGGGTCAGGCAGTACGAGGGCGACTTGCTGGAGAAGGCGATCTATGGGAAGTCCAAAATCGTCGAAGAACCTAATCCCGAACTCGCCACCGAAGCGGATGAGCTCATCACCTTGGTATCCGAGGAGGACCTGCTCCGGGTTAGAAGGGCTTTCGCTATCCCTCCGGAGTACAAACTGATTGTTCCAGGTCCTGGAATGCGAGCGAACTCTAAGTTGCCGTCTTCGGATATGTGCATGTTCGACGTTGACTCTTTTCATGCCGGGTTGCGTTTCCCTCTGCACCCATTCATCCTCGAGATCCTCGGCTGGTATTGCCTCGCGCCGACCCAGTTCACGCCGAACACATGGCGCCACGTGAACGCCTTTATGCTCCAGTGCTATCGAGCCGAGGTGAAGCCGGATCTTACGGTCTTCCGAGGATTGTATCGAGTAAATCGTCAGCACAAGACGGAGTACCGATACTTCTTGGGGCCGAGGAGGGGAGTTAAGATTGTCGAGAATCCTGACTCGATTAAGGGTTGGAAGGAGAAGTTTTTTATAGTAAGGGGCGAGGCGATTAGGCCCATTCCGACCCGTTGGAAGGTGGAGGTGCCGAATTTCGCGCGCGCCGACCCGGTTCTATCTGATGCCGAGGAAGAGGTGGCGAGGAAGATAATGGCCCTTCCGATACTGAGTTGGAGGGATTTGTCGGAGGAGGTGTTGTTCGGGTCCGGCCTAAGCCCCATCGACCCGAGTATGCCCCTGACATCTCGTTTTTGATTATTATTATTTTTTAAGTTTTTGGTTCGGCCTGCTAACTTGTCCTCCCCCCTCTCTCCTTTTTTTTTTTTATCCGCTGCAGAAGGCATGAAGATCGACTTCAATTCCATGATGGCGGACAGATCTAAGCTGGCCGGGGGGAAGAAGAGGAAGAGGGCGGCCGCGACTGTTTCGCCGGCCCCGGCACCTACCGTCGCTTCATCCATCCCTCCGCCTCCTCCGACCGTGGAGGCGCCCTCGGAGGTGGTCGTCGCCGAGTTGCCCCCGTCTTCTTCGGTTCCAGGCATGATCGAGGGAGTCTTTGATGTGAACGCGGCGTTGTCGATCGAGGCACCGCCCCTAACCCAGGCCGCCGAAGAGATCTTGACAGAGCAGCACAAGCAGCTGTTCGTGCCGAATTGGCGAGTGAAGAACCATGATGGGTTCCTCGGCAATTCGCAAATGTCAGTGCAGGTCGTCAAACACTTGGCGACTCCGAAGGACGTTGCTGCGCTGAAGGCGGGGACGGTCGGTGACGATACCTTCGAAATCGTGCGGTCACTCGTTTCGGTAAGTGTATTGCCAATTTCTCTAAGTCTGCAGCTCGGCATGTGTTTTACTGGTTGTTGTCTTTGTAGGCCACTTGCCACTTCGGCCACCTCCTCGAGACGTTCGCCGCGCAGGAGAAGGATCTAAAGTCTGCCAGCGACAAGGACAGGCTGGCGAAGGTCAGGGCGGTCAAAGAGCTTGAGGCCGAGCAGAGGAGGGCTGAGGCCTTGGAAGTCCGGGTCGTGGACCTCGGGTCGGATTTGGAGAAGGCCAAGGAGCGGCTCGATGCGGAGTCTGCCAAGGCCGCCAAGGCTGCCGAGGACTTAGCAGCGGCGCTGAAGTCCTTGGCCGAGGAGAGAGCAGAGAAGGAGGCTCTGGCGACGAAGATCCGAGCCGAGGTGGAGAAGGAGGTCGAGGAGGAGGCGAAGAGGCACATGGCCGAAAACATGGAGAAGTCTTATCAGTTGGCCCTCGACCACGTGCAGGAACGCGTACCCGGCTTCGAGCGGGTCGGCTACCAATTGTTTCCAACGCCGACCTCGGATGATGAAGGGGAGGAAGGCGAGGATGACGAGGCCGAAGGCGAAGGCGAGGAAGGACGGGATGGAAAGACTGCGGCGGACGGGCAGGTCAATGGGCCCCCCGCCGATGCGCCCGTGGCCGACGCGGCGACGAAGGTGGACCCTTGATCCCCTCACTAAGTTTTTGTAGTCTTTTGGTGTTTCTTCTTCCGATCATTGTAATGCCTTTTTGCGGACTGGCCACCGCCTTTTAATGATTTAATGAATGAAAAGTATTTTGACTCCGGAATTTGTCTAAGTGTTTGGCTCGGTGGTGTGGTATTCCAATGCTATCTCTTTCTTATTTCAGATTGCTGAGCCGACTTGTAACACCTCGGCCGAACAGCGCCGAGCGGAGTTGTTTAAGCAATCTCGGGAGGATCGTCTCGAGGGTGAGGTTGACCTGACGAGGAGAATGCTTCATAACTTGGAGATCAGGCACGGCGAGGCTTTAGTTGAACTGCACGACCTACGGATAGTCGAGGCTGAGCTATCTGCTAGGGAAGAAGAGCTTGCTCGAGTTTTGGCCGAACGGGATGGCTTAGCGAGGAAGGTGGAAGAGTTGCAGAGGGTGACTGTAGACAAGAGTATCGAAGTGACTCACTTGCGCCACGTTATCTCCGACAGCGCCGAATATCCCGGTTCGGCGAAACTTCCTCGGTTTAAGGTGATAGTAAAGGATGACACTTTGAAAGACCGCATCGTCGAACTGGAGGAAGAAGTTGCTCGGCTCAAGCCTCAGCCGGTGAGGCCAAACGTCCGGAGCACCTCGTGCACCCGCGAAGAGATCGAGCGAGGGATCACGTTCTATCAAGCGGCAAGCCGGACTCCTATCGTTTGACAACCACTCAGGATAATTTACTTCCTGTATGAACCGGGCCTTTAACAATTTTTCGACCTCCTCTTTGATAGCGAGCTGTCGCTCGGGAGCGAACTTGCGCCTCTTCTGCTGGACCGGTTTGGACCCCGGATCAACACTGAGGCGGTGGACCAAGAGTTCTTCGGAGATACTGGGCATGTCCGCAGCTGTCCATGCGAAGAGGTCTTGGTTGGCTCGGATGCATCCTACCATATCCGCGTATAGTGCGGATGGGAGGGTCTTGCTGACAAAGAACCTGTGGGTCGGTTCCTGTTCCGAGAAGAGTACCTCTTCCAGCTCGTCTACCGGCTCGGAAGTCGGCCGAGCAGCATCTTGGGGGATCTCGAGTGTTTCCAAGGAGAGGACGGGTCCGAGGGTGGAGGTCATATAGCACTTGCGGGCCTGCTCCTGATTGCCCCTTACTTCTCCCACCCCGGCCCGAGTGGGGAATTTCATTTTGAGATGATAGGCCGAAGGGACGGCTTCAAGGGCGGCCAGACCGGGCCGACCCAAAATGACGTTGTAGGCCGCTGGGACATCTACGACCATGAAATCCATTGACTCCGTGCGGGTAGTAGGAGTTTTGCCCGCTGTGACATCGAGGGTAATCACCCCTTCGATTGTCACCGGCACTCCCGTGAACCCATGGAGCGTATACCCGGCGGGCTTCAGTCTATCTCGGGAGAGCTTCAGCCCCTTAAAAGCATCGAGGAATAGGATGTTTACGGAGGAACCGTTATCTACTAAGATCCTTTCGACTTTGAAATTGGCCATGTGAAGGCTGATGACGAGTGCGTCACAATGAGGGGTGCGGACGCCCTCGAGATCTTCGTCAGAGAAGGTGACGGGCACTCCGAGTCCTTTGGGGGGAGGGGTGGCTCGGACAGAATTCACTTCTCTAATAAAAGCTTTCCGAGAAGAGTTCGAGGAGCCCCCCATTGGACCCCCATGGATAAGGTGGAGGACTCGCTCTTCCTCGAATTCTGGCGTCTCTTCCCGTTCTGGTCGTTTGTTAGCCCCCCGAGGCTGGGGAGGAAGTTCGGCTCCATCCTTTCTTACAAACTTCGCCAACTGCCCCCTCTGGATAAGGGCTTCGATCTCGTTTCTCAGAGCCCGACAGTCGTTGGTGTCATGCCCATGGTCCCGGTGATAACGGCACCATTTGTCTTTATCCCTCCTTTTGGCTGGGGTGTTCATCTTTGGAGCTGGAGGTAGGACCCCTTCTTTTTCGACTTCCATGAAAATGGCGGAGATGTTTGTGGTGAGGGGAGTAAACTTTTCAAATCTAGGGGGAGGCCGGCGCTGGCCAGCATTATCCTTCTGAAACTTTTTGGGTCCCTCTTCTTCCGTTCCCTTCCTCTTGGACCCGGAGGCGGTTGCTTCCCAGTTGGGCGGTTCCTCGGCCTCTTCAGCTCGGATGTACTTTTCAGTGCGGAGGAGGAGGTCAGAAAAGTCATGTGGCGGTTTCTTGGCGAGGGAGGAGCGGAGGTTGGAATTTAGGATATTGGATTGGAATGCCGCGGTAGCGACGGATTGGTCGAGGGATGCGATGGTTCTGGCCTCGGCTGTGAACCTCTTCACGTAGTCCCTCAATTTCTCCCCCTTCTGCTGACGGAGGTGCAATAGGGAGATGCTGGTCTTCTCGGCCCTTCGGCTGCTGACGAAATGGGTGATGAACAGGGTTTCGAACTGTTCGAAGGAGAATATCGACGCCGGGGCAAGACGAGAGTACCATTCTCGAGCTGGGCCTTTCAGAGTCGCAGGGAATGTTTTGCAGAGAAGGGCATCGGACGCTTGATGGAGGAGCATCAAAGTCTTAAAGCTTTCGATGTGGTCAACTGGATCGGTCTCCCCAGTGTAGTTCTCGAACTGGGGAGGTTTGAAACCGAAGGGAACAGGAGCATCCACTATGGTCCGGGAGAACGGGGGTCGGCTAGGACGGAGGGTCCTCCCCCTGAGTTCTTCTTCTCGGTTTATCTGTCCCAAGAGTTTTTCCACCTCGTTCAGGCGGCGGTTCATGGTGTCATCTCTCCGACGGTGATCTGCCGAGCCACGGGACTCGTCTTCGTATGAGAGGGAGCGAGGGCTGCGGCGATGGTAGCTTCGAGAACGCCGAGGACTCGGGGTGCGTCTGGAATTGGTAGGAGCAGGTCGAGGAGAAGGGGATCGTCGGCGAGGGCTCCGGACCGGAGGAGGGGATGGGGCCCTTTGCTCATTGGGGTTCTGACGGAGGTTGAGGGCCTGTTGTACCATTGCTTGGAGTTGTTGGAACTCGGCACGGGTGATGGGTGCCTCATTGTTCCGGGGCTGCTGCCGACCCGCTGGAGAGTGCCTCCTTCGGTAGTGATCGGGGGAGTCCTTTCTCCCTCTTCGGACGGGGGACCTCCTGCGCTCTCGGTGTCGGGGGGATTGCTCTCGCTGGCGGGAGGCTTCCCCCCGAGCCCGCTTCTCATCCAGATGGCGACGGAGGTCGTCATCTTCCGGGCGTTTGGGAGGGGTATTGCGGCGACCAGAGGCTCGGGGATGATGGGAGGCCATGGAGGCGCTGGAGGCAGTGTGGATGGGTATGTCCTCTTGGTGAAGAGGCTGTTTCTGGGGGTTAGGCCCCTTTGGATCAGGATGTGGAGGGTTCCGCTGGGGCGGCTCTTCCACGGTAGGAGGGAGTTGCCCTTGTTGCTGAACGGGATCAGGAAGGACTTCTTGCTGGTCAGGGTTGGGCGCTCGGTTGGAGCCCCTAGATCTGACTTTGCGAGGCGGCATGGCAGGAGAAAACCTGTTCACCGGAAGGAGGAAAGGTCGCTATTCGTTAGTTTCCCACAGACGGCGCCAATCTGTTGCCGCTAAATTCGGTGTGGGGGCAAACAGATGAATTTGTGAGTTCTTGGGGAAACTGAATAGGAGAACCTGTGTACCTGTTCCGTCGAACTCTGATCGTTGCTCCCGCCGTAGACCTGCAAAAAGTGCGAGACACCGGGGTTGTTCCCGGCGACGCACCCTCCGACGCTCAAGTCAGTAACCAGAATTGATTATGAAAGAGCGTTTAACTAGAGAAAGATTGATTACCTCTTAATGGAGATGGGTGAGGGGTATTTATAGGCGTCTTAGGGACTGGTTTTAGGAATGTAATCCCCGTGATTAGGTAAGGAATATTCCTCGTAATCAGATAAGGCATGTAATCTGATAAGGTATATCCCCTATAATCAGTTAAGGAATTTAATCCCTAATCCCCAGTGAAAAGATAGCTGTGAATCATGGTCGTTGATTTAGATCTAATCAGGGACCTTGATTGTATCTTGTCGGATCGGGTTGGTAGCGGGTTGAAACCCGTACCCAGCTGAGGTGGATCCGTTTGCGGGTTAGTGGATCTGTGAGAAGGAGACCCAGTACCCGCTTCGGACCTATCTGCGTGTGAAATTACCATTTTACCCCTGTGCCTCAAGATTCGTGATCCATCTGGACGGTTCCGATTTAAACCCATTTTTAGCCATATCAGAAGGTATATCACAGTCAACGATAGAGTCAGAATATATGGCACTTACAGAGTCTTTGGAGGACACGTTATTTATTTCAGAACTCATGGGTCAGCTTTCTTTTCCTGTCAGCCTTAGAAGGAGGTTGAAGCTCACTTCAAGCAGTAGGGATCGAAGCGAAAAGGAGAAATCGAGAAAGCAACTCATAGGGGATCTATGGTATGACAGTCAGAGTATAGTATTTTTGGCAAAAAAACTACATTCAGATGAGGTGTCACTTTATCGAGATGGCAGTTGAAAAGAAGTGGCTGAAGCTATCAAAGATTCTTGGCACAAAGAATCCGGCTAACATGCTCACAAATAGAGGCGTAGCTACCAGGTCCCGAAGGACCGCAGTTGCGCCCCTGCAGGTTTTGAAATTTTTTTAATATATATATTATCGAAATATTTTATTAATGGTCTTTATATAATTTTTGAAATAAAACCAGAGGGAGTTCTTTGGATATGAGGGTATAAAACATAATATTTGTAATTTAAATCTCTCTCACATTAGTTGTGTGGTCCCTTCCCGAAAATTGCTTCACTTAACTGAACTTTACCCACAGATTTATCTAGCATTTAGTTAAGGCACCATGATTGTCAACTTGATAACTACATTTTGGATGTGCGCTATGATGACCAATTTTCTAAAGTTGTGGGGGTTAATGAGCTTGCTAGAAAGATTGTTCAGTTAAAGAAGCATCATGCATATCTGTTGGTGTATTTGCTCTTGAAGTTGACGTTGTTATTAACCTGTTGTAACCGTGACTGGAGAGAGAGTATTTTCTACAATGAAAATCATTAAGACTCCATTACGTAACCGATTGAGAGATGAGATGATGAATAATTGTTTGATGGCATATATTTAAACAGATGTATTGAGTGTCGTTGACAATGAAGATATCATTCAATATTTTCAGAAAATGAAGTCTCGAAAGGTTTTATTGTCAAAGAAAAAGGCTATTTAGTGATTGTAATAGTTTATTACATTTGGTACTAATATATGTTGTCTTGAGGATTATAAATATGTTTATTATATTTATTTTTAAATAGTAAGCGTTGTGCCCCTAGATGAAAATCCTAGCTACGTCACTGCTCACAAAGATAGTGGATAGCTAGAAGCATCAATTTTACTATTCCGCTATCAGATTCTCTCTAAGTTGATTGATAGGAGATTCGTAGAGGCACATGTCTTGAATAGGCCAAGAGAGAAATGAAGAACAAGTTAGAGACTTCGTGTATATATCTCTAAGTGGAAGATTGTTAGGATTTGCAGATTCGAAACACAAGCACAAGGGTTTAAAGAAGGAGAAGAATCGAGACAACAAGCGAAGATGCATTAGCAACAACAAGCACTGTAGGAAGCAACATCGGTGCAGGATGCAGTCGACTGCAATTGACAAAGCTGCACTCAATATGATTTGACAGTCGACCGCAACCATGAGCTCTGCTCTTTGACTTAGTGAGACTCAAAGCAGTCGACTTGTTTGAGGAATTGGAGATCGTTGGTTTCATCAGTATTGCGTCAGTTGTATTCAACTGACGTGCCCAAAGTTGGTTAATTTGCAGGACTACCTGATCGTGGGAATGGGGCACTCAAGCTGCATGAAGCATCCGAGTGGGAAAATGAAGTGTACAGTTATTACTTGTAACTCATGATAAAATTTTGTAACAATTGCACATTATAATAATATTGATATAATTATAAAGTTTTAATTTCCTGTGTTATTTTCTGTTATGTACTCATTTAAAGTAAGATTCTAGATTGTGTCACGAGTTTTCAGTGTACGGAAATCAGGGTGCTACACGACTGCCTTATTTTGCAGTCGACGGCAAAGATGCAGAGTCGGAAAAATAGGCAACGACTGAGATATAAACTTATGTAATCCTATATATATTGTAAGGTGTACAATTCTAGAGTTAATTCGATTACTGTTCTATCAGAAAAATAGAGATCTAACAGTTGTTCTTGAGAGAGGGGGAAGGAGCAAAACTGTACATCTTGGTGGTGAGATCTTGAGTGATTGTAAACATGTTTTTTTTCATATATATTCTCGAATGAAAATCATAAGAGTGCCTCTACGTGAAAAAATATTCATTGCATTTGGATGAATCTCGATAAAAATATAATGTATTTGTGTGGCTTTGTTTATTTATATTTCTTTGATTCAATTACTTGCTTGCATCTCAGTTTGTGTATTAAACTCAACACTTAATAAAACTGTACATGCCAGTAATTAAACTACGTACTGTTCGTAGACGCCATTGATTACACTTCTGTTTGTAT
Organism: Hemerocallis citrina; assembly: GCA_017893485.1. NCBI lineage: Eukaryota > Viridiplantae > Streptophyta > Magnoliopsida > Asparagales > Asphodelaceae > Hemerocallis > Hemerocallis citrina. The sequence goes on from CM030359.1 coordinate 254,094,791, forward strand.
ATGTCCGAGACCAAAAGCAACAGACAAAAGTAGCTTGAATGTCTTATCTCAGATGTGAATAAATGAACCCTACCAAAAAGAGATTGCCTAAAAGTATTGTGAACTTGAGACCCTTTGGATAATTTCATGATTGGTCTGAAGGGTAAGTAAGTCATTGAGATATACAATTTGTTATTTGTTTAGATCTCACATAGTCATCTTAATAATTCAAAATACTACTAATTTACGGGTACAATCTATACGTCTCAATAAAAATAAAAAAAAGTAAAAACTCTGATGTAATCTGATCTTAAACCTGATAGCTCATTCATATTAATTATGTATATACGATACACATAAGTTGGTATGTTTACAAATTAAACGACAACTCCGACTCTCACATTATAATATTAGATATAGTTGCATTTATTACATGCGACCTTTCTTTTTTTCTTTTTTTTCTCTTTTTTTTTTCTGTCCCGGTCAATTCCTTTGATTAGTATAACAATCGCTCAGTCAATGTAAAAATACGTACTCCCAGCAAGATTTTAGTCACCAGAGGAAGCCAACACTCTCGGCAAATTACAGTGATATTTAGTAAATAATGTAGTAGCCAATTGCAACTAGCTTGCTGCGCTTTACCAAACACCATTTGTAAATGAAGGGTCTTTGATTAGTTACAGATTTAGTGATTAATAAGAAAAGGCTCTAGATGTTAGTTAGTCATAACACTAATCCATTTCAAAAAAAAAAAATTATTAGTTATTAAACTAGGGGTAAAAATAAGAACTTTATCAGAAAAATCCTACTCTGTTACTAGATCTGGTGAAATCAAATATTCAGTAGGTTAAAAGCTGGAGGAATTAAAGGCACTAAAGATAGTAAAGACTATAGGTGGAATGGAAGAACATGGAGTGGCAGAGATTCTCTCTCTCTCTCTATCTATATCCCAGCTGCTCTGCCTCTAATCTCTGTCATCAGATCACTGTTTTGACAAATTGGATTCTGCTCCTTGTTCTTTTCCTCTCCTTTTTTACTTTACTCTTTACCAATTTACCATTGCATTTGTTTGCATTGCATTTATTATTGTTCTTTCCTTTTGGTTTGGTTTCAACCACACAGACACTGTCATCTCTGCATGTTTTGAGGAAAAATGGTGCACCTGCCTCAGAAAAAAAAGGAGACGGGTTCAATTCTGGAAGGCAGAGAAGTTCTGCAAACCAGGTGCTCAAATGGAAATGGACTGTGAAACATATAACTCCTTCCCAAATTTCATAATTGTATATCTATTCTGAAAATTTTGCATCAGAATTTAACAATGTGGAGCTTGCCAATAAAAGTAGCCAGTTTGATAATAGTATTTTCCCAGGGCCGGCCCTAGGATTTTAGGCGCCTGAAGCAAACTCTCAAAAAAGGACCCCACATATATCAAAAAAAAAAAAAAAAACATTCATGTATTAGAATTTTTTTCACATATATCTCACATATACACATTTCCAATTTTTTTTTTTTTTTGAAAACGGGGGCCCCCACATATACACATCTCTCCTTCTCAAAGCCCTTCTCAAACCCTCGTACAGCTACCAAAATGGGGCCCCCTTTTATTTTTGGATTTGGGGGCCTGATGCAAATGCATCAACCACATCAGGGCTGGGCCGGGCCTGTATATTCCGATATGTGTTGGAATTAATTTTTGCAATTTTCCGGGCCGGATTCCGGCAAGCTCCGGCCACCGGCGGCATCGGAAAATGAGTGGATTGCGATCCTCTCGTCGAGTACTATTCCGTAGTATACTCACTTGCCAAAAACGAATTCCGTATGAATGAGAAATGTTGATCCAAAGTTGGGTACTTGAAAGGTACCAACTTAACAAATGGATAGTCCCATATCGGAAATTGGAAAAGATTTATACTAGTATATATACTAGAAAACTTGACTAGAGGGCGTGGCCCGGGGGTTACCACTAACGTGTAGTGGAGAGAGGACTTAGCCAAAATGACAAACACACACGCGCGCGCGCGCGCGCGCGCCCGGCCTCGGCTTCGGTTCGGTTCGGTTCGGCTTGGTTTGGTCTGGCTTAAATTTTTATTTTACTTTTTGCCCAGACAGCCTTTTCCCCTACTGAACTGAAAAGACCTTTCAGATTCAGTTTCGGTTCGGTTCGGCTCGGCTCGGCTTGGTTTGGTTTGGTCTGGCTTAAATTTTTATTTTACTTTTTGCCCAGACAGCCTTTTCCCCTACTGAACTGAAAAGACCTTTCAGATTCAGTAACTGGGGTCATTACTCTGTAACAGCAGAGTAATGGCTCACCAGTTACTCAACTGAAGAGTCCCCATTACTCTGCTGTTACAGAGTAATGGCTGCTGAATAGTCTCAGTCCCAGTTTATAAAACCAGACTGAAATCTTCAAAGAGGACAGACTTTTTACATTGTTTACTCTCTTCTCCTCTGCTCTGAGTCATCTTCTTTCTCTGCTCTGAGTCAGTGTCTGTCAACTGAGAGTACACACAGACAGCAGTTCGTTGTCTCTGAAGCACGGGTGCTGCATCTTCAGAGAAGGTACAGTTGTATCCTGGGAAGCGATTTGCCGGTAACCGTCACACTACGGGGCAAATTCTGCTTTAAGGACAGAGATTCTTAAAAATCTCGACTCTGTACAAGTTCATTGTTTACTGTTTTTCTTTCTGTATTTGATTTCTTCACAACTTTGTTGGAATTTCTTATTATTTTATATTCAGGTTCTAACAATCTTAAAGCAGAATTTTTCCTCACAGATTCTAACAATTTTTGTGAAGTTTGTTTACAGGTTCTGTTCGGAAAAATAACTAATAGTTTTTGTTTCAACCAATTTCAGAGAAGAGAACAAAATCAAAACATGGAAAACACACAAACTGAAGTTGCTGCTGGGCTTATCAGTACCCAAACTCCGGTGACCCAGAATGTGACTGCACAATCGGTTGCGGCACATTCGGTCGTTCTGCCCACGCACATAAGCGTGGGAGAAAAACTGGAGAAGTTCAATGGAACTGGGTTCAAAAAGTGGCAGGGGAAGATGCAGTTCTACCTGACCACATTGAAACTGGACAGATTCCTCAATGAATCTGCCCCGATGCTGGCGCCAATGGAAGCACACTCTGTTGCAGCAGTTGACGCGTGGACACAGGGCGACTACCTGTGCAGGAACTACATCCTGAATGGCCTGGTAGACTCTCTGTACAACGTCTACTGCGTCTTCAAGACATCCAAACTCCTGTGGGGGTCCCTGGAAAAGAAGTACAAAACTGAAGACGCCGGGTCCAAGAAATTTGTTGTCGGCAAATTTCTGGACTATAAGATGATTGACTCCAAAACAGTGGTGAGTCAAGTCCAAGAACTGCAGGTTATAATGCACGACATTGCTGCAGAGAATATGACGCTGTGCGAACCATTCCAGGTTGCAGCGTTCATCGAAAAACTTCCACCTGGGTGGAAAGACTTCAAGAACTATCTCAAACACAAACGAAAGGAGATGTCTCTTGAAGATCTAATTATCAGGTTGTGGATTGAAGAAGAGAATCGCAAGGCTGAGAGGTCCTATGGAAATCAGTCCATAGAAAAGGCTAATGTGGTGGAGCATGAACAGAAGGGCAAGAAGAGGAAGTTTCTGCCACAGACCTCCAACAAAAAACCTCTTGCAAAGAGGTTTGCTGGGAAATGCCACAAGTGTGGTAAGTTGGGGCACAAAATTTCTGAGTGCCGTAGTAAGGACAGTAATTATTCAAAAACTGGACATGTAAAAGGAAATGAAAAATCCCATGTACACATAGCTGAGAACTTGTCCACTGGTCTCTCTGACCTGGACCTCTGTGCTGTTGTTTCAGAGGTAAATCTTGTGGGGAGCAATCCTCGTGAATGGTGATACGATACAGGGGCCACCAAGCATATCTGCTCGGACAAGGAAATGTTCACCTCCTACCAGAAGTGCAACAAAGATGAACAACTGTTCATGGGAAACTCGTCCACCTCCAAAATTGAAGGAACAGGGAAGATAGTGCTGAAAATGACTTCAGGCAAAAAGCTAACACTCACAAATATGCTGCATGTCCCATACATTAGAAAGAACTTGATATCAGGTTCTTTGCTAAGTAAGAATGGGTTCAAAGTTGTACTTGTTTCTGATAATTTTGTACTGTCCAAGAATGGGGTATATTTGGGTAAAGGATATGTAAAGGATGGACTGTTCAAGTTTAATGTAATGACAGTCATCCCTAAAACTATTGTTCCTGCTGTTCCCAAAATTAATGAAATAACTCCTATTGCCTATGTTGTTGAGTCTTCTACTGTTTGGCATGAAAGACTAGGCCATGTTAATGTAAATTCTATGCGTAGATTAGTTAACATGAATCTGCTACCAAAGTTTAAGGTAGATAACTCAGAAAAATATGAAGTTTGCACGGAGGCCAAACTCACTAAAACTCCATCGCGTTCTGTAGAAAGAAACACAGAAACTCTAGGTCTAATTCACACGGATCTGTGTGACTTAAAATATGTGCAGACTAGAGGTGGCAAAAAGTACTTTGTGACTTTCATAGACGATTGCACAAAATTTTGTTATGTATATTTGTTACATAGCAAAAATGAGGCTTTGGATAAATTCAAAGAATATAAACTTGAGGTTGAGAATCAACTTGGCAAAACGATTAAAATCGTTAGAAGTGATAGAGGAGGAGAATATGATGCACCATTTAACATGTTCTGCTCGGAACATGGAATAGTTCATCAGACAACTGCTCCCTACTCACCCGAATCAAACGGTACTGCCGAGCGCAAAAATCGAACTCTAAAGGAGATGATGAATGCCTTGTTGTTGAATTCTGACCTACCCCAAAACATGTGGGGGGAAGCGTTGTTGACTGCCAACTACATTCTCAACAAAATACCTCACAAGAAAACCGGCAAGACACCATATGAATTGTGGAAAGGTAACTTACCTTCGTATAAATACCTCAAAGTGTGGGGATGTCTAGCAAAAGTGGCAGTACCTAACCCGAAACAGGTCACCATCGGACCTAAGACGATTGATTGCATATTCATAGGCTATGCACACAACAGTAGTGCATATCGGTTCTTGGTATACAAATCGGATATACCGGATATCCATGTAAATACAATAATGGAATCGAGAAATGCTTCATTCTTTGAACACGTGTTTCCGTGCAAGGATACTACGTACCCTAAACGTACACGTGAACAAGGGACTGCAAGCACTTCAGTTGATGAACCAGAACAAGATACCGATGAGCCTAGACGAAGTAAACGGGCTAGAACATCAAAATCATTTGGTCCTGACTTTATGACGGCCTTTCTGTTAGAGAATGAGCCCAGAACGTTCAAGGAAGCCATGTCTATGCCTGATGCTCCTATGTGGAAGGAAGCAATCAAAAGTGAAATAGACTCCATTATGCAAAATCATACATGGGAGTTAGTCGATTTGCCTTCTGGATGTAAAGCTCTAGGATGCAAATGAATTTTCAAACAAAAATTGAAACCAGATGGTTCAATAGAGAAGCATAAGGCTAGACTTGTGGTACTAGGATTTAGGCAAAAAGAGGGCCTAGATTTCTTCGATACATATTCCCCAGTTACAAGAATAACATCCATAAGAATGTTGATAGCTATTGCAGCTCTACGTAACCTGGAAATACATCAAATGGATGTTAAAACTGCATTTCTAAATGGGGACTTAGAAGAAGAAATATACATGAAACAACCTGAGGGTTACGTAGTTCCTGGACAGGAAAATAAAGTGTGCAGGCTTGTAAAATCACTGTACGGCCTGAAACAAGATCCAAAGCAATGGCATGCAAAATTTGACAATGTTATGATGTCAAATGGTTTCAAAATAAATGAGTGTGATAAATGTATCTACATCAAAGATACTCCAAACGGATACATTCTGGTCTGTCTATACGTAGACGACATGCTCATTATTGGAAGCAATAACGACATTATCAAACAAACTAAGAGCATGCTTAGTGGCAAGTTTGACATGAAAGACTTGGGAGTTGCAGATGTCATACTAGGAATCAAAGTCTGCAGGACATCTGAGGGAATTACTTTGTCTCAAGCTCATTATGCTGAGAAAATACTTGAAAGATTCAAGAATTATTCCAATGGGACAGCAAAAAGTCCCGTCGATCCCAGTCTTCACCTGTTCAAAAATACAGGCGAAAGCATATCACAACTGGAATATACACGTGTAATTGGTAGTCTGATGTACCTAACAAATTGTACAAGACCGGACCTAGCACATTCGGTAAACGTACTAAGCCGATACACGAGTAATCCAGGACGAGGTCACTGGAAAGGAATAACTAGAGTATTGAATTACTTGCGACATACTCAGAGTTATGTGCTGCATTACACCAGATATCCAGCAGTACTTGAAGGCTACAGTGATGCCAACTGGATATCGGACTCAAAGAACTCAAAATCCACAAGTGGATATGTTTTTACACTTGGTGGTGCAGCTGTGTCATGGAAATCCTCTAAACAAACGCTATTGGCCAGATCCACCATGGAATCTGAATTCATTGCTTTAGACAAGGCGGCAGAAGAAGCAGAATGGCTTCGTAACTTTTTAGAGGATATTCCTATGTGGGAAAAACCAGTGCCTGCCTTATGTGTACACTGTGACAGCCAATCGGCTATAGCACGGGCACTGAATTGCATGTATAATGGTAAGTCTCGTCATATCAGAAGGCGACACAAAACCATTAGATACCTGCTCTCAAATGGAGTAATCTCTATAGAATATATAAAATCGGCCGACAACCTAGCGGATCCATTTACTAAAGGTCTGTCGCGAGAGCAGGTTGTGAGATCATCAAGAAGAATGGGTTTAAAGCCTATGACGAAAGAGGATACTTGATGGAAACCCTACCTAGAAATTGGAGATCCCAAGATCTAGGTTCAAAGGGACAACTAAATCTTGTTGAATCGACGAAAGCACTGAGAGATTAACATCTCATACCCATTCTTAGGATGATAAAACAAGTGCTGCCTGCAAATAGTTAGGATAAGCTTGGTTTTTAATGATTCCCATAGCTTTGAAATAAAAGTGGGGTATAGCAGGATACTCTTTATGGGAAATCACCTTGTGAGTGTGAAATGGGGCCGTTTCTAGGAGAATGAAGAGAGGCTACATTCTCCAAGTTCACTCATGATTAACCAGGGATGTTCAAGGCCAAAATGAACACAACAAGAGAACTTAGTTCTGTGAGGAGATAAAACTGTGTGATAGTTATTGTCTAGGTTCACATGAACGCCCGGGTAGTTCAAGACATCATGATCACTACCTGGTCAAGTGAATCCGATAGCTAATTACTAAGGGTGGTTCAAAGTTGAAAAATTACTACCATTCCTGATGCAGTGATTTTCCGATTGTACTCTCAGAGTCTTTCTGTCATGTTTTTTGTTTTTCTGTCGTGTCTGGATTACATGGTCTGGTAATTTCCATTCATGTGGGGGATTGTTGGAATTAATTTTTGCAGTTTTTCGGGCCGGATTCCGGCAATCTCCGGCCACCGGCGGCACCGGAAAATGAGTGGATTGCGATCCTCTCGTCGAGTACTATTCCGTAGTATACTCACTTGCCAAAAACGAATTACGTATGAATGAGAAATGTTGATCCAAAGTTGGGTACTTGAAAGGTACCAACTTAACAAATGGATAGTCCCATATCGGAAATTGGAAAAGATTTATACTAGTATATATACTAGAAAACTGGACTAGAGGGCGTGGCCCGGGGGTTACCACTAACGTGTAGTGGAGAGAGGACTTAGCCAAAATGACAAACACACGCGCGCGCGCGCGCCCGGCCCGGTCCGGCCCGGCCCCGGCCTCAGCCTCGACCTCGGCTTCGGCTCGGTTCGGTTCGGCTCGGCTCAGCTCAGCGCTTGGCTTGGTTTGGTTTGGTCTGGCTTAAATTTTTATTTTACTTTTTGCCCAGACAGCCTTTTCCCCTACTGAACTGAAAAGACCTTTCAGATTCAGTAACTGGGGCCATTACTCTGTAACAGCAGAGTAATGGCTCACCAGTTACTCAACTGAAGAGTCCCCATTACTCTGCTGTTACAGAGTAATGGCTGCTGAACAGTCTCAGTCCCAGTTTATAAAACCAGACTGAAATCTTCAAAGAGGACAGACTTTTTACATTGTTTACTCTCTTCTCCTCTGCTCTGAGTCATCTTCTTTCTCTGCTCTGAGTCAGTGTCTGTCAACTGAGAGTACACACAGACAGCAGTTCGTTGTCTCTGAAGCACGGGTGCTGCATCTTCAGAGAAGGTACAGTTGTATCCTGGGAAGCGATTTGCCGGTAACCGTCACACTACGGGGCAAATTCTGCTTTAAGGACAGAGATTCTTAAAAATCTCGACTCTGTACAAGTTCATTGTTTACTGTTTTCCTTTCTGTATTTGATTTCTTCACAACTTTGTTGGAATTTCTTATTATTTTATATTCAGGTTCTAACAATATGATGATCTGTGAGTAGGTTCAAAGTTCGCTACAGAGAGACGAATTATGAGAGAAGCTGGGTTTATCGCTATTGTCGCTATGACCTGGAGTATTTGGCTAAGCAGAAATAATTGTTACTTTTGTGTGACATGTAATAATATTTCTAGTTTTTGACTCACATTATGCATTTTATTTTCTTTTGGGCAACTGTTGCCGCAACAGGTCTTAGAGGGAGGATTGCGAGTATCTTCTAGGTGGAGGAGTACGATGATGATGAAGTCGAGATTGGGCCGACGCTCGACTAAGGGATGTGCTCTGCCCGTCTAACCTTTTACTGTTGATAGATCCCCACCACTCCAGGGTTTTGTTGGAGGAGTTGATTCTTCGATGTACTTTGTTTGGAAGCATGTATGCTTTGAACTTTCTTTTGTCCCACCCCCGATGCTTGGGGAGGATTTATATACTTTTGTTGTAATGTAGGACCTTGTACTTGGCTCACTACTCTGAGTTTATTTTATTAACTCCTCATTAATGAAACATGGTGAGCATACTCCACCTTTTTATTCAAAAAGAAAAAAAGACAGTGAGGTATTTCTACAAAGATTACTAAAGAGTAGCCATGTATATGTTGTTTTGCCTGTATTTAATTAAATTTATCGGATTGTCTAATACGTTTGTCAGTGTACATACATGGAGCAATTGATGAAGAGGACTCAATCCCTAATTACATGTGCAAAAGTGCCAAAATTATCATGTGGATTTGACCTTCATATCAAAAATAAATAAATAAATAAGTAGTATAGAAAACTGATTCCCCTGAATCTCTTTCCTAACGCATACACCTCTCTTTTCTTATCTCTGCTTCTATAATGGGAGAAGGCCTTTGTCCATAATTCAATCCGTACAACGCACGTGCAGGTAAATTTTTTTTGCCCTTTTCATTCTCCCCAATTTTTCCTATGTGCACAGCACATGTATAATACTAGTACTAGGTAGTGCTCAAATCATTACCATGCTTTTGTTCGTAGCTATGGTTCGTGCCAGAGAGAGATGGCATTTAGATAAACAATTGTTATGTTAGAAAAGAATTGAATATACTTAGCTACATTTCTAAGAAATATTGCAAAATTCTCAATATGAAAAAATGTAAAGGGATCGATAATGCATTTGGTTTTTTTTTTTTTAAAAAGAAAAAGGTGGCGCATGGCCACCTTGTTTCATTAATAAAGAGTTAATAAAATAAACTCTGAGTACTGAGCCAAATACAAAGCCTTCAATGCATAAAAGAAAACATAAATCCTCCCCAGCATGAAGGGGTGGGCCAGCATGAATGTACATATATGCTTTACAAAGTACATCAAAGCATCTAACTCTCCCCAACAAAAGTACAACAAAAACAACAAACTTCCCCCAACAAAATCTTGAGGTGGTGGGGATCAATCACCAGTACATGTCTGACAGGCAGGTCACCTCCTTCAGTATAGCATCGGCCTCATCTCGACTTCCTCATCATCATACTCCTCCACCTAGAAGACGCTCGCGATCCTCCCCCTAGGACCTACTGCGGCAACATTTGCCCAACATGAAATAAGATATATAATGTGAGTCAAATTACTAGAAATACTATTACATGTCCCACGGAAGTAATAATTATTTCTGTCTAGCCAAAGCCCCCAGGTCATAGCGGCGATAGCAATAAACCAAACTTCTCTTATCGTCCATCTCTCATTAGCGAACTTTGGTCCTACCCACAGGTCCTCATACTTACAAGGGTACTCATTCGTCCCCAGGACGCAGAGTACCTCTACAAGTACTGCTTTACTCCTGAAGCACTCTAGAAACAGGTGTTCTCTAGTTTCCAGGACCGCATTGCAGAACCCACAGGTAGAGTCCAAATTCGGTTGGCATTTAGAAATGTTCTCTATAGTCAATATTGCATCATCAAAGCCTTGTTACCGAATTTGCTATAAAAAAATTGTACCAAAATGTCAAACACAATAATGATGATATGCATTCAGGCTTGACTATCTCAATTATGGCATTCAATGTTATTCCTAATTGTGTCTTCATAACATTCAAAATTAAATTTGAAACATGTTTAGAATTACCTCGCATTATCTCTGTCCATTTCCCACTTTCATGGAAGACCCAAGTACTCCCCACTCTCATGAAGAGTACCTCCGCCACTCCACCACGTGGAGTGCACCAACCACCCCTCATCGCCTCATGAAAGATGTGTTCCACTAATCGCATAGAGCACGAATGCCGGAGAAATAATTTTTTGTATCAGATTTCGTGTTACAAGACTCTCTAACTCGCAGATTCCTCATCAACAATGGTTAAAAAATGTTCTTAATTTGTTTGAAAAAATGAAGTAAAATAGTCAAATCAAGCTGGACCCAATTACATAGGAAACCATAGCTAGCTAGTAAGCTATAGCAATGGTGTTTGCCCGTTTGGGTCCTCAATAATGTTGGGTCCAGTTCCAGATCCACACTGCATGATGTGTGCGGTGTGTGTGCCAAAAAGATCAATGGTGTGTCCAATAAACATACATGCATTGCCATAGAGTTAGAAGGCAAGGCATATATGAGCTTTACATGCATGTTCAAGAATAAGGAAAAAAGAATATTAAAAAAAAATCTGCTTCAGCAGGCAAAACACAAATTTGTTCAGTTTTACCAGCATTTTTTGATTGTAAACGAACTCTTAATTGTCAAATATAAGCTTGTATCTGTTGTTTTGCGATTCCAAAAAGGAAATTATTTAAAGAATCTTAAATCTCTACTATTTTAATGGCAGAATTGAGGTTCTTATTTGTCAATATACACATCCGTGTATTGCATGTGCAACTCAACTCTTCTATTAATTACAATAAAAACAAATAAATAAAAAAACCTCCACCTATTTAAAACGTGCAACGCACATACAAAACAATTTTATAATATTATTTTAACACTAAACATACACATATGTTGTATGTACAACTCAAATTCTACTTATAAACACGTGCATTGCATGTACAAATTGTAACTTTTACTTCAAAATGTTTGTTTCAATTACTTGCAATGCATATCTAACTCCAAAAATATTTCTTAACGCGTATATCGCATGTAAAAATTCTCCAACTCTAATCAAAACGTGCATCGCACATGAAAAATGTTAGAACCTGAATAAGAAATTCTAGCAAAGTTGTGAAGAATTCAAATACAGAAATGAAAACAGTAAGTGATAAACTTGTACAGAGTCGAGATTTTAAGAATCTCTGTCCTTAAAGCAGAATTTGCCCCGTAGTGCGACGGTTTCCGGCAAATCGCTTCCCAGGATACAACTGTACCTTCTCTGAAGAATGCGGCACCCTTGCTTCAGAGACAACGAACTGCTGTCTGTGTGTACTCTCAGTTGACAGACCCTGGACTCAGAGTAGAGGAAGAAGAAGAGGAAGACTCAAGTGGAAAAATTTTCTATATCTGTTTGGGAGCTGATGTCTGGGTATAAGAGTTGGACTGGAGACTGTTCAGCAGCCATTACTCTGTAACAGCAGAGTAATGGGGACTCTTCAGTTTAGTAACTGGTGAGCCATTACTCTGCTGTTACAGAGTAATGGCCTCAGTTACTGAATCTGAAAAGTCTTTTCAGTTCAGTAGGGGAAAAGGCTGTCTGGGCAAACCGAACCGAGCCGAGCCGAGCCGAAGCCGAAGCCGAGGCCGGGGCCGGGGCCGGGGCCGGAGCCGGAGCCGGGCCGGGCCGGGCCGGGCGCGCGCGCGCGTGCGCGCGTGTGTGTTTGTCATTTTGGCTAAGTCCTCTCTCCACTACACGTTAGTGGTAACCCCCGGGCCATGCCCTCTAGTCCAGTTTTCTAGTATATATACTAGTAAAAATCTTTCTCAATTTCCGATATGGGACTATCCATTTGTTAAGTTGGTACCTTTCAAGTACCCAACTTTGGATCAACATTTCTCATTCATACGGAATTGGTTTTTGGCAAGTGAGTATACTACGGAATAGTACTCGACGAGAGGATCGCAATCCACTCATTTTCCGGTGCCGCCGGTGGCCGGAGCTCGCCGGAATCCGGCCCGTAAAACTGCAAAAACTAATTCCAACAATCCCCCACATGAATGGAAATTACCAGACCATGTAATCCAGACACGACAGAAAAACAAAAAACATGACAGAAAGACTCTGAGAGTACAATTGGAAAATCACTGCATCAGGAATGGTAGTAATTTTTCAACTTTGAACCACCCTTAGTAATTAGCTATCGGATTCACTTGACCAGGTAGTGATCATGATGTCTTGAACTACCCGGACGTTCATGTGAACCTAGACAATAACTATCACACAGTTTCATCTCCTCACAGAACCAAGTTCTCTTGTTGTGTTCATTTTGGCCTTGAACATCCCTGGTTAATCATGAGTGAACTTGGAGAATGTAGCCTCTCTTCATTCTCCTAGAAACGGCCCCATTTCACACTCACAAGGTGATTTCCCATAAAGAGTATCCTGCTATACTCCACTTTTATTTCAAAGCTATGGGAATCATTAAAAGCCAAGCTTATCCTAACTATTTGCAGGCAGCACTTGTTTTGTCATCCTAAGAATGGGTATGAGATGTTAATCTCTAAGTGCTTTCGTTGATTCAACAAGATTTGGTTGTCCCTTTGAACCTAGATCTTGGGATCTCCAATTTCTAAGTAGGGTTTCCATCAAGTATCCTCTTTCGTCATAGGCTTTAAACCCATTCCTCTTGATGATCTCACAACCTGCTCTCGCGACAGACCTTTAGTAAATGGATCCGCTAGGTTGTCGGCCGATTTTATATATTCTATAGAGATTACTCCATTTGAGAGCAGGTGTCTAATGGTTTTGTGTCGCCTTCTGATATGACGAAACTTACCATTATACATGCAATTCAGTGCCCGTGCTATAGCCGATTGGCTGTCACAGTGTACACATAATGCAGGCACTGGTTTTTCCCACATAGGGATATCCTCTAAAAAATTGCGAAGCCATTCTGCTTCTTCTGCCGCTTTGTCTAAAGCAATGAATTCAGATTCCATGGTGGATCTGGCCAATAGCGTTTGTTTAGAGGATTTCCATGACACAGCTGCACCACCAAGTGTAAAGACATATCCACTTGTGGATTTTGAGTTTTTGGAGTCCGATATCCAGTTGGCATCACTGTAGCCTTCCAGTACTGCTGGATATCTGGTGTAATGCAGCGCATAACTATGAGTATGTCGCAAGTAGTTCAATACTCTAGTTATTCCTTTCCAGTGACTTCGTCCTGGATTACTCGTGTATCGGCTCAGTACGTTTACCGAATGTGCTAGGTCCGGTCTTGTACAATTTGTTAGGTACATCAGACTACCAATTACACGTGCATATTCCAGTTGTGATATGCTTTTGCCTGTATTTTTGAACAGGTGAAGACTTGGATCGACGGGACTTTTTGTTGTCCCATTGGAATAATTCTTGAATCTTTCAAGTACTTTCTCAGCATAATGAGCTTGAGACAAAGTAATCCCCTCAGATGTCCTGGAGACTTTGATTCCTAGTATGACATCTGCAACTCCCAAGTCTTTCATGTCAAACTTGCCACTAAGCATGCTCTTAGTTTGTTTGATAATGTCGTTATTGCTTCCAATAATGAGCATGTCGTCTACGTATAGACAGACCAGAATGTATCCATTTGGAGTATCTTTGATGTAGATACATTTATCACATTCATTTATTTTGAAACCATTTGACATCATAACATTGTCAAATTTTGCATGCCATTGCTTTGGAGCTTGTTTCAGGCCGTACAATGATTTTACAAGCCTGCACACTTTATTTTCCTGTCCAGGAACTACGTAACCCTCAGGTTGTTTCATGTATATTTCTTCTTCTAAGTCCCCATTTAGAAATGCAGTTTTAACATCCATTTGATGTATTTCCAGGTTACGTAGAGCTGCAATAGCTATCAACATTCTTATGGATGTTATTCTTGTAACTGGGGAATATGTATCGAAGAAATCTAGGCCCTCTTTTTGCCTAAATCCTTGTACCACAAGTCTAGCCTTATGCTTCTCTATTGAACCATCTGGTTTCAATTTTTGTTTGAAAATCCATTTGCATCCTAGAGCTTTACATCCAGTAGGCAAATCGACTAACTCCCATGTATGATTTTGCATAATGGAGTCTATTTCACTTTTGATTGCTTCCTTCCACATAGGAGCATCAGGCATAGACATGGCTTCCTTGAACGTCCTGGGCTCATTTTCTAACAGAAAGGCCGTCACAAAGTCAGGACCAAATGATTTTGATGTTCTTGCCCGTTTACTTCGTCTAGGCTCATCGGTATCTTGTTCTGGTTCATCGACTGAAGTGCTTGCAGTCCCTTGTTCACGTGTACGTTTAGGGTACGTAGTATCCTTGCACGGAAACACGTGTTCAAAGAATGAAGCATTTCTCGATTCCATTATTGTATTTACATGAATATCCGGTATATCCGATTTGTATACCAAGAACCGATATGCACTACTGTTGTGTGCGTAGCCTATGAATATGCAATCAATCGTCTTAGGTCCGATGGTGACCTGTTTCGGGTTAGGTACTGCCACTTTTGCTAGACACCCCCACACTTTGAGGTATTTATACGAAGGTAAGTTACCTTTCCACAATTCGTATGGTGTCTTACCGGTTTTCTTGTGAGGTATTTTGTTGAGAATGTAGTTGGCAGTCAGCAACGCTTCCCCCCACATGTTTTGGGGTAAGCCAGAATTCAACAACAAGGCATTCATCATTTCCTTTAGAGTTCGGTTTTTGCGCTCGGCTGTACCGTTTGATTCGGGTGAGTAGGGAGCAGTTGTCTGATGAACTATTCCATGTTCCGAGCAGAACATGTTAAATGGTGCATCATATTCTCCTCCTCTATCACTTCTAACGATTTTAATCGTTTTGCCAAGTTGATTCTCAACCTCAAGTTTATATTCTTTGAATTTATCCAAAGCCTCATTTTTGCTATGTAACAAATATACATAACAGAATTTTGTGCAATCGTCTATGAAAGTCACAAAGTATTTTTTGCCACCTCTGGTCTGCACGTATTTTAAGTCACACAGATCTGTGTGAATAAGACCTAGAGTTTCTGTGTTTCTTTCTACAGGACGTGATGGAGTTTTAGTGAGTTTGGCCTCCGTGCAAACTTCACATTTTTCTGAGTTATCTACCTTAAACTTTGGTAGCAGATTCATGTTAACTAATCTACGCATAGAATTTACATTAACATGGCCTAGTCTTTCATGCCAAACAGAAGAAGACTCAACAACATAGGCAATAGGAGTTATTTCATTAACTTTGGGAACAGCAGGAACAATAGTTTTTGGGATGACTGTCATTACATTAAACTTGAACAGTCCATCCTTTACATATCCTTTACCCAAATATACCCCATTCTTGGACAGTACAAAATTATCAGAAACAAGTACAACTTTGAACCCATTCTTACTTAGCAAAGAACCTGATATCAAGTTCTTTCTAATGTCTGGGACATGCAACACATTTGTGAGTGTTAGTTCTTTGCCTGAAGTCATTTTCAGCACTATCTTCCCTGTTCCTTCAATTTTGGAGGTGGAAGAGTTTCCCATGAACAGTTGTTCATCTTTGTTGCACTTCTGATAGGAAGTGAACATTTCCTTGTCCGAGCAGATATGCTTGGTGGCCCCAGTATCGTACCACCATTCACGAGGATTGCTCCCCACAAGATTTACCTCTGAAACACCAGCACAGAGGTCCAGGTCAGAGAGACCAGTGGACAAGTTCTCAGCTATGTGTACATGGGATTTTTCATTTCCTTTTACATGTCCTGTTTTTGAATAATTACTGTCCTTACTGCGGCACTCTGAAATTTTGTGCCCCAGTTTACCACACTTGTGGCATTTCCCTGCAAACCTCTTTGCAAGTGGCTTTTTGCTTGAGGTCTGTGGCTGAAACTTCCTCTTCTTGCCCTTCTGTTCATGCTCCACCACATTGGCCTTTTCTATGGACTGATTTCCATAGGACCTCTCAGCCTTGCGATTCTCTTCTTCGATTCGCAACCTGATAATTAGGTCTTCAAGAGACATCTCCTTTCGTTTGTGTTTGAGATAGTTCTTGAAATCTTTCCACCCAGGTGGAAGTTTTTCAATGAACGCTGCAACCTGGAATGGTTCGCACAGCGTCATGTTTTCTGCAGCAATGTCATGCATTATAACCTGCAGTTCTTGGACCTGACTCACCACAGTTTTGGAGTCAATCATCTTATAGTCTAGAAATTTGCCGACAACAAATTTCTTGGACCCGGCGTCTTCAGTTTTGTACTTCTTTTTCAGGGACCCCCACAGGAGTTTGGATGTCTTGAAGACGCAGTAGACGTTGTACAGAGAGTCTACCAGGCCATTCAGGATGTAGTTCCTGCACAGGTAGTCGCCCTGTGTCCACGCGTCAACTGCTGCAACAGAGTGTGCTTCCATTGGCGCCAGCATCGGGGCAGATTCATTGAGGAATCTGTCCAGCTTCAATGTGGTCAGGTAGAACTGCATCTTTCCCTGCCACTTTTTGAACCCAGTTCCATTGAACTTCTCCGGTTTTTCTCCCACGCTTATGTGCGTGGGCAGAACGACCGAATGTGCCGCAACCGATTGTGCAGTCACATTCTGGGTCACCGGAGTTTGGGTACTGATAAGCCCAGCAGCAACTTCAGTTTGTGTGTTTTCCATGTTTTGATTTTGTTCTCTTCTCTGAAATTGGTTGAAACAGAAACTATTAGTTATTTTTCCGAACAGAACCTGTAAACAAAACTTCACAATAATTGTTAGAATCTGTGAGGAAAAATTCTGCTTTAAGATTGTTAGAACCTGAATAAGAAATTCTAGCAAAGTTGTGAAGAATTCAAATACAGAAATGAAAACAGTAAGTAATAAACTTGTACAGAGTCGAGATTTTAAGAATTTCTGTCCTTAAAGCAGAATTTGCCCCGTAGTGCGACGGTTTCCGGCAAATCGCTTCCCAGGATACAACTGTACCTTCTCTGAAGAATGCGGCACCCTTGCTTCAGAGACAACGAACTGCTGTCTGTGTGTACTCTCAGTTGACAGACCCTGGACTCAGAGTAGAGGAAGAAGAAGAGGAAGACTCAAGTGGAAAAATTTTCTATATCTGTTTGGGAGCTGATGTCTGGGTATAAGAGTTGGACTGGAGACTGTTCAGCAGCCATTACTCTGTAACAGCAGAGTAATGGGGACTCTTCAGTTTAGTAACTGGTGAGCCATTACTCTGCTGTTACAGAGTAATGGCCTCAGTTACTGAATCTGAAAAGTCTTTTCAGTTCAGTAGGGGAAAAGGCTGTCTGGGCAAACCGAACCGAGCCGAACCGAGCCGAGCCGAGCCGAAGCCGAAGCCGGGCCGGGCCGGGCCGGGCGCGCGTGTGTGTTTGTCATTTTGGCTAAGTCCTCTCTCCACTACACGTTAGTGGTAACCCCCGGGCCACGCCCTCTAGTCCAGTTTTCTAGTATATATACTAGTAAAAATCTTTCCCAATTTCCGATATGGGACTATCCATTTGTTAAGTTGGTACCTTTCAAGTACCCAACTTTGGATCAACATTTCTCATTCATACGGAATTGGTTTTTGGCAAGTGAGTATACTACGGAATAGTACTCGACGAGAGGATCGCAATCCACTCATTTTCCGGCGCCGCCGGTGGCCGGAGCTCGCCGGAATCCGGCCCGGAAAACTGCAAAAACTAATTCCAACAAACTAGTAGTTTTAGAAACAAAGACTTCGCATGTAAATGAAAACTCTAGTCTATACATGAGGAATCAGATTGTTAGGGTGTACTTACCTTGATCAACTGATGGCGAGAAGACAAAAAATGAAGATAAATACCAATCTCTTCTTCAGTAGAACAAATACATCGAAACAAATGGTGGTTATCATGGTCCATAATCTATAAAGCTTCTGTTTGAATCATTGAACTATTTGTATCCATGGAACCATTATAGGTAGATAAGAGTTAATATCATTCCAGTTGTCAATAGAGACAAACTATATTAATTAAAAGAAAATTTAAAATAGCAAGAAAAAAAACTCTTAAGAGTACTTATTAGTTTATGTAAATACAACTTGAATTAAGTCTGAGTCGCGTTTAATTTCTCCTCGATCTGCTAATCATGAGCAGTACTTAGAGAATGCTATCTTATCTATCATCTATATAGGCCACCAATGTGTTTCAATTCGCCCCTTTGTCTACACAAAAGAATTGAATCATTATGGTGATTCTATTTAGGGAAGTGAAGTGAACAAACATTAATACAACATTCTCTTTCATCCGTTTCCAAGCTTCACCAACTAAATTTGGTGGATGGGCTCCTATGTAAAATCACCATGCGCTGCTATGTGGAGGCTCATATTCCACTTTTGAATTCTTTGATTTACACATCCTTTATTATTTGTGGAAAAAAGTAAAGTAAAAGTATTGGATGTCATTTGAAGTATTGGAGGATAGCTCGAAGGAATTAGGGTTACAAACGAATCGAACTATTCGCGAGCTATTCGGCTCGAGCCCGGTCCAAGCTCGGTCAAAGCTCGACTCGAGACGAGCTTGAGCCGAGCTCGAACTCGAAAGTCGAGTTCGATAGCTTCACGAGCCGAGCTCGAGCTTGGGTTTTTTTTTATTTTTGGCTAAGCTCGCGAGCTATTCGGCTCGAATTCGGTCAAAGCTCGGCTCGAACCGAGCTCGCCGAGCTCGAGCTCAATTCCTTAACGAGCTGAGCTTGAGCCCGAAGATATTCGGCTTGGTTCGGCTCGATTGCAGCCCTAGAAGGGATAGCTAGAAGAATTGAAGGAAATTATATCCAAGCTCCTAATAGTTCTTGATATTTAAGTTTATACCCTTTTGAGTTTTTAGTTTTACACTTTAAACTCTCTATAATCCAGTCATTTATTTGGTAAAATATCTTCAACCAAAATATTACCTATTAAGTCACGCAACTTAGCTCAAGCAACACAATCACTCTTTTCTTTATAGAATGTGTTGAATTTAAATCGTCGTGTTGCAGCGGCCGTAAATTTTCCAATTAAACTGCAATGCACAATACTATTCCATATTCATTAAACAACAACTTGAATTTATAATGTATTAGAACTCGATTTTATAAATATGAAAATTTACTAACAGTATTTGTGAAGAACAGAAATACAGGAAGGAGAAATAGCAAACCAAAAGCTTTATACAGAGTCGAGATAAAAATCTCTCTCCTTAAAGCATAATTCGCCCCGTAGTGTGATGGTGGTTGGCGAATTGCTTCCCATGATACAACTGTATACCTTCTCTGAAAAGCAGCACCATAGCTTCAGAGATTCCAGCGAACTATTGTTGTGATGTACTCTCAGTAGTTGACAGAGAGGAGAAGAAGAAGAAGTGTAAAGTTTTGATTATCAAAAAAGACTCTATGCCTGGCAGACAGGATTTAGTAGCTTTATAGGAGAAAATAGAGACTCTTCAGAGGCCCATTACTCTGTAACAGCAGAGTAATGGTCAGCAGAGTAATGGTCCACTACTGTTACTCTGTTGTTACAGAGTAATGGTATCAGGTACCGAATGTGAAAAGCCTCATCAGTTCAGAATTTTTTTGACTGGGGCAAAAAAAAAAAAAAAATAAGCCAGAGCCAGACCGAGCCGAGCCAGGGCCTGGCCGGGCGCGAGCGCGCGTGTGTGTTTGTCATTTTGGCTAAGTGCTCTCTCCACTACACGGTAGTAGTAACCCCCGGGTCACACCCTTTAGTCTAATTTTCTAGTATATATACTAGAAAAAATCTTTCCTAATTTTCGATATGGGACTATCCATTTTCTCCAAATTTTCAAGTTAGTACATTTCAAGTACCCAACTTTGGACCAACATTTCTCATTCATACGGAATTCATTTTTGGCAAATGAGTACACCACGGAATAGTACTCGACGAGAGGATCGCAATCCACTCATTTTCCGGCGCCGCCGGTGGCCAGAGCCAGCCGGAATCCGGCCCGAAAAACTGTAAAAAATAATTCCAACAATCCCCAACATGAATGGAAATTACCAGACTATGTAATCCAGATACGACATAAAAACAAAAAAACATGACAGAAAAACTCTGAGAGTACAATCAGAAAATCACTGCATCAGGAATGGTAGTAATTTTTCAACTTTGAACCACCCTTAGTAAGTAGCTATCGGATTCACTTGACCAGGTAGTGAACATGATGTCTTGAACTACCCGGGCTTTGATGTGTACCTAGACAATAACTATCACACAGTTTCATCTCCTCACAGAACTAAGTTCTCTTGTTGTGTTCATTTTGGCCTTAAACAGCCTTGATTAATCGTGAGTGAACTTGAAGAATGTAGCATCTTTTCATTCTCCTAGAAACAGCCCAATTTCACACTCACAAGGTGATTGCCCATAAAAAGTATCCTGCTATACCCCATTTTTATTTCAAAGCTATAGGAATCATTAAAAACCAAACTTATCCTAACTCTTTGCAGGCAGCACTGTTTTATCATCCTAAGTGTGGGTATGAGATTTTAATCTCTCAGTGCTCCTGTCGATTCAACAAGATTTAGTTGTTCCTTTGAACCTAGATCTTGGGATCTCCAATGCCTAGGTAGGGTTTCCATCAAGTATCCTCTTTCGTCATAGGCTTTAAACTCATTCCTCTTGATGATCTCACAACCTGCTCTGGCGACAGACCTTTAGTAAATGGATCCGCTAGGTTGTCGGCCGATTTTATATATTCTATAGAGATTACTCCATTTGAGAGCAGTTGTCTAATAGTTTTGTATCGCCTTCTGATGTAACGAGACTTACCATTATACATACAACTCAGTGCCCGTGCTATAGCCGATTGGCTATCACAGTGTACACATAAAGCAGGCACTGATTTTTCCCACATAGGAATATCCTCTAAAAAGTTTCGAAGCCATTCTGCTTCCTCTGCCGCTTTGTCCAAAGCAATAAACTCAGATTCTATGGTGGATCTGGCCAATAGCGTTTGTTTAGAGGATTTCCATGACACAGCTGCACCACCAAGTGTGAAGACATATCCACTTGTGGATTTTGAGTTCTTGGAGTCCGATGTCCAGTTGGCATCACTGTAGCCTTCTAGTACTGCTGGATATCTGGTGTAATGCAGCGCATAACTCTGAGTAGTTCAATACTCTAGTTATTTCTTTCCATTGACTTTGTCCCGGATTACTCGTGTAGCGGCTCAGTACATTTACCGAATGTGCTAGGTCCGGTCTTATACAGTTTGTTAAGTACATAAGACTACCGATTATACGTACATATTCCAGTTGTGATATGCTTTCGCTTGTGTTTTTGAACAAGTGAAGACTGGGATCAACGGGACTTTTAGCAGTTCCATTCGAGTAATTCTTGAACCTTTCAAGGACTTTCTCAGCATAGTGAGCTTGAGACAAAGTAATTCTCTCAGACGTCCTGAAAACTTTGATTCCGAGTATGACGTCTGCAACTCTCAAGTCTTTCATATCAAACTTGCCACTAAGGGTGCATTTGGCCTAGCTTTTTTTGGGCTTTAAAGCTACTTCAGAAGGAGAAGCCAGAAAGTAGAGCTTTGAAATTAAAAGCTGAAGCTGTTTGGATAGTCAGCTTTTTTTTAACTTTAAAGCTACTTTTAAGTTAGAAGTTGTTTGACATAATATATCAATTGTAAGCTACTTTTATACTTAATTTAAGTTTTTGATTTTATTTAAGAATAAAATATAAGTTATCAAATTACAAAAAAAATCTTTATATTACTAATAAATGAAATATTTAGAATAACCTATATATATACATTTGAAATGTACGTAAATAAAAAGTGAGAAGCTCTGCAGCAGTTTAACCTAGTGTTCCGGCAATATAGTGTTCAACCATACATCAAGGCAACATAGAGTTCAGCCATACATTGATTTATTACAAAGATACACCAAAAATAAAAAATATTTAAGCCCTCCAGATTTTGAACATTCCAAATAGCAAACAAAATTATCTCAGCTTCAGCTTCTGTTGATACATATGCATATATATATATTCACGAATAAGGCAGCCAGGGAGCAAGAAGAGGGAAGAATCAAATTCAAACAGTAACAGAAGAAATTCACCACTATATATAAATTTTCAGGTCCAATAGCTTTAGATCCATAACAGCCCATTTGAATACAAACACAAGTTCTTAAACATAAAAGCAACCCCAGCAAACAAGTTCAAATCTACGACTAAATACCAACACCAATAATCATAACATTAAACACTACAATTTTTCTCAGAAGAAAAAAACTAAACCAATAAGAAGATTTAATCCAAAGAGTACCAAGAACTAGCAACGCTATCTCTCCCGCTGCAACTTGTTTCCTCATCCTGTTCTTTCGCTCTCTCTCCCGCTGCTCTTCTTCAATCGACGGTGGAGAAACCATACCTTGAGAAGCTGATCGACTACATGGCGGCGTGGTTCGACGGTGTGGCGGCGTACAGTCCCCGGTCGACGACGGTGAGGAAAAGGAGGAAGGGGAGGGGGAAGGGAAAGGGGCAGGGGGAATTTTTTTGATAGGGTTTGGGTTTGGGTTTGATACGTGAAGGGATAAAAAAAACGGGTAGAATAAAAGAGAAAAGGAGAAGCCAGAAGTAGATATGGAGGGCTTCTTTTAGAGCTCCTTTTCTTTATAAAAAATAAGCTACTTCTACTTTTTTGGGGCTTTTCAAAATATGTGTTTGGCCCAGCTTCTCCTTCTAAAGGAGAAGATAAGCTAATTTTAAGCTAGGCCAAACGCTACCTAAGTATGCACATAGTTTGTTTGATAATGTCATTATTACTTCTAATAATGAGCATGTCGTCTACATACAGACACACCAGAATGTATCCATTTGGAGTATCTTTGATGTAAATATACTTATCACATTCATTTATTTTGAAGCCATTTGACATCATAACATTGTCAAATTTTGTATGCTACTGCTTTGGAGCTTGTTTCAGTCCGTACAAGGATTTTACAAGCCTGCACACCTTATTTTCCTGTCCAGGAACTACGTAACCCTTAGATTGTTTCATGTATATTTCTTCTTCTAAGTCCCCATTTAGAAATGCTTTTTTAACATCCATTTGATGTATTTTCAGATTACGTAGAGCTGCAATAGCTATCAACATTCTCATGGAAGTTATTCTTGTAACTGGGGAATATATATCAAAGAAATCTAGGCCTTCCTTTTGCCTAAATCCTTGTACCACAAGTCTTACCTTATGCTTTTCTATTGAACCATCTTGTTTCAATTTTTGTTTGAAAATCCATTTGCATCATAGAGCTTTACATCCAGAATGTAAGTCGACTAACTCCTATGTATGATTTTTCATAATGCAGTCTATTTCACTTTTGATTGCTTCCTTCCACATAGGAGCATCAGGCATAGACATGGCTTCCTTAAAAGTTCTGGTCTCATTCTCTAACAGAAAGGTCATTACAAAGTCAGGACCAAATGATTTTGATGTTTTAACCCGTTTACTTCGTCTAGGCTCATCAGTATCATGAACCGGTTCATCAACCGAAGTGCTTGCATTCTCTTGTTCACGTATACGTTTGGGATACATAGTATCCTTGCACGGAAATACATGTTCAAAGAAGGAAGCATTCCTTAATTCCATTATTGTATTCACATGGATATCCGGTATATCTAATTTGTATACCAAGAACCGATATGCACTATTGTTGTGTGCATAGCCTATGAATATGCAATCAACCGTCTTAGGTCCGATGGTGACCTGTTTCGAGTTAGGTACTGCCACTTTTGCTAGACACCCCACACTTTGAGGTATTTATACAAAGGTATGTTACATTTTCACAGTTCGTATGGTGTCTTGCCGATTTTCTTGTGAGATATTTTATTGAGAATATAGTTAGCAGTCAGCAACGCTTCCCCCCACATGTTTTGGGGTAAGCCAGAATTCAACAACAAGGCATTCATCATCTCCTTTAGAGTTCGGTTTTTGCATTCGGCAGTACCGTTTGATTCGGGTGAGTAAAGAGCAGTTGTCTGATGAACTATTCCATGTTCAGAGCAGAACATATTAAATGGTGAATCATATTCTCCGACTTTATCACTCCTAACGATTTTAATCGTTTTGCCAAGTTGATTCTCAACCTCAAGTTTATATTCTTTGAATTTATCCAAAGCCTCATTTTTGCTATGTAACAAGTATACATAACAGAATTTTATACAATCATCTATGAATGTCACAAAGTACTTTTGCCACCTCTGGTCTGTACGTATTTTAAATCATACAGATCTGTGTGAATTAGACCTAGAGTTTCTGTATTTCTTTCTACAGAATGTGATGGAGTTTTAGTGAGTTTGACCTCCGTGCAAACTTCACATTTTTCGGAGTTATCTACCTTAAATTTTGGTAGCAAATTCATATTAATTAATCTACGCATAGAATTGACATTAACATGACCTAGTCTTTCATGCCAAACAGAAGAAGACTCAACAACATAGGCAATAGGAGTTATTTCATTAACATTGGGAACAACAAGAACAATAGTTTGAGGGATGAATGTCATAACATTAAACTTGAACAGTCTATCCTTTACATATCCTTTACCCAAGTATACCCCATTCTTAGACAATACAAAATTATCAGAAACAAGAACAACCTTAAACCCATTCTTTCTTAGCAAAGAACCTGATATCAAGTTCTTTCTAATGTTTGGAACATGCAACACAATTGTGAGTGTTAGTTCTTTGCCTGAAGTCATCTTCAGCACTATCTTCCCTGTTCCTGCAATTTTGGAGGTGGAAGAGTTTCCCATGAACAGCTATTCATCTTTGTTGCACTTCTGGTATGAAGTGAACATCTCCTTCTCCGAGCAGATATGCTTGGTGGCCCCAGTATCGTACCACCATTCACGAGGATTGCTCCTCACAAGATTTACCTCTGATACTACAGCACAGAGGTCCAGGTTAGAGAGACCAGTTGACAAGTTCTCAGCTATGTGTGCATGGGATTTTTTATTCCCTTTTGCATGTCCAGTTCCTATACGATTGTTTTCCTTACTGCGGCGCTCAGAAATTTTGTGCCCCAGCTTATCACACTTGTGGCATTTCCTAACAAACCTCTTTGCAAGAGGTTTTTTAATTGAGGCCTGTGGCAAAAACTTTATCTTCTTGCCCTTTTGTTCGTGCTATACCACGTTGGCCTTTTCTATGGACTGATTTCTATAGGACCTGTCAACCTTGCGATTCTCTTCTTCGATCCGCAACCTGAAAATTAGGTCTTCAAGAGACATCTCCTTTTGCTTGTGTTTGAGGTAGTTTTTGAAGTCTTTCCATCCAGGTGGAAGCTTTTCGATGAACGCTGCAACCTGGAATGGTTCGCACAGCGTCATGTTCTCTGCAGCGATGTCATTCTTTATGACCTGCAGTTCTTGGACATGACTCACAATAGTTTTGGAGTCAATCATCTTGTAGTCCAGAAATTTACCGACTACAAACTTCTTGGACCCGGCGTCTTCTGTTTTGTACTTCTTTTCCAAAGACCCCTACAAGAGTTTAGACATCTTGAAGACACAGTAGACATTATACAGGGGGTCTACCAAGCCATTCAGGATGTAGTTCCTCCAGAGGTACTCGCCCTGAGTCCACGCATCAACCGCAGCAACGGAGTGTGCATCTATCGGTGCCAGCATCGGGGCAGATTCAGTAAGAAACCAATCCAGCTTCAAGGTGGTTAGTTAGAACTGCATCTTCCCTTGCCACTTCTTGAATCCAGTTCCATTGAACTTCCCCAGTTTTTCTCCCACGGTTATGTGTGTGGGCAGAACAACCGAATGTGCCGCAACCGATTGTGCAGTCACATTTTGGATCACCGGTGTTTCGGTACTGATAAGCCCACTAGCAATATCATTTTGTGTGTTCTCTATGTTCTTCTCTTCTCTTCTCTGAAACAGTTGAAACAAAACTGTTAGTCGTTGTTGTTTTTTCCGAATTGATAACAGTACCTGTAAACAAACTTCACAAAAACTGTAAGAATCAGTGAGGAAAAATTTTGCTTTAAGATTGTTAGAACTCAATTTTATAAATACGAAAATTTACTAACAGCATTTGTGAATAACAGAAATACATGAAGGAGAAATAGCAAACCAAAAGCTTTATACAGAGTTGAGATCAAAATCTCTCTCCTTAAAGCAAAATTCACCCCGTAGTGTGACGGTGGCTGGCGAATTGCTTCCCAGGATACAACTGTTTACCTTCTCTGCAAAGCAGCATCATAGCTTCAGAGACTCCAGCGAACTGTTGCTGTGATGTACTCTCAGTAGTTGACACAGAGGAGAAGAAGAAAAAGAAATGTAGAGTTCATATTATCAAAAAAGACTATGCTTGGCAGACAGGATTTAGTAGTCTTATAGGAGAAAATGGAGACTCTTCAGTGGCCTCATCAGTTCACTGGGGGGGAAATTTTTTTGTCTGGTGCAAAAAAAAAAAGCCAGAGCCAGGGCCAAACCAAGTCGGGGCCGGAGCCGGGCCGGGCCGGGCGCGCGCGTATGTGTTTGTCATTTTGGCTAAGTCCTCTCTCCACTACACGTTAGTGGTAACCCCCGAGCCACGTCCTTTAGTCTAATTTTCTAGTATATGTATTAGAAAAAATCTTTCCCAATTTCCAATATGTGACTATCCATTTTCTCCAAGTTTCCAAGTTAGTACATTTCAAATACCTAACTTTGAACCAACATTTGTCATTCATACGGAATTCTTTTTGGCAAATAAGTACACCACGGAATAGTACTCGACGAGAGGATCGCAATCCACTCATTTTCCGGCATCGCCGGTTGCCGAAGCCTGTCGGAATCCGGCCCGAAAAACTGCAAAAATTAATTCCAAGATAATGTTTGAAGACCAACTTCAACCTACGCTCATTCAAATCCATATGCACACCAAGAAGCTATTATAAAGTTTTAATATCAATGGTTACTCCTATTGGTATCGAGAATCTTCTGCTACCCATTATTCTTTGGAGTCATTTATCGCATTTGAATTGTGATATAAGTCCACAAACGTCATAAATGAAGTATTTTTATTTAGAATAAGTTTTAGATAACCTTACTGAAGTTTGCAGCTTCGGCAATTAACCATACTTCATTTTTTGGAGGGCACAAAACCCTACTAAAGTTTTTTTTTTTCTGCATTTTGACTTCGCACTTAGAATACCCTGGAAAATTTTCACAAACTGCAACCAAAAATTACAAAATTTTGCGAGTATGTAGGATTTACCAAACACAAGTTAACCCAACTTGTAGAACTGGGTTTCGATTCATGATTTGCGAGATACGGGCATATATCACTTTACTTTATTTTTGCTTGTATCTCACAAACCATGAGTCGAAGTTTTCTTCTATCAGTTGAGTTAGCTTGTGTTTGGTAAATCATATCTAGTCGTAAAGTTTCGTAATTTTTTATTGATGTTTGTGAGATTTTTAAAAACTTTCTAAGTACGGAGTATGCAAAAATGTCAAAAAAACTATAAGTTCATTAGGATTTTGTGGCAATTTTTTTTTTAAGCATAGTTAACTGATATTTATTCCTTTAAGCAACGGTCTAACAGAAAATCACTTTCAAATCAGGGGCATAGAATGAATTCCTCAAGAGCAGTTTTTAAACAGTAGTGGTGTTCTGGGGACTTTCGATTTGGTCTGTCTCCCACAATCTGCATAGAGATCAAGAAGAGTGAAGTCACAGAGAAAGATAAGAGAAGGGGGGTCTAAATAAAAGCAGCAGGCAGCAGGCAGGAGGCAGGAGGCAGCAGCATTGTTTGTCTTGATCGATGCTTGCTCCATGAGATGCGGGAAGGAAGCCAAAGTGAGGATTGAGGGATTTGATGAAGAAGAGAATATGGGTTGAGATCTACTACTACTACTACAACTACTGCGCCTCTTTCTCTTTATCTTCTACCTCCAACTTTTGTTAATTTAAGAGGGATTGCTTATACTTGCTGTGGTTTTGTATGAGAGATGAGGAGAGGTCTGTTACTTGTCTGTTTCTCTCTCTGTTTCTTCTCTGTATGTGCTCTGTTCTTGAGCCGCAGCAGCGCAAGTGATTTGTTAGGTGAGCAAGATTCAAACTCACCTGATTCTTGTATCTAAGATGATTTTAAAAGTACCCATCTCAGAATTTCAGCTTTTAGTTTCCTCAATCTTGTGTTCTATTTGCACTTCATGATTTCCCTATGTTCAAATAGAGTGCCTGTTTTAGTGTACAAGATTCAGTCTACAATGATACACCAAAATCTCCTCTCAATTATATGCAACTTTTGCTGCATTATTTGACACAAAGTTTCTGTCTATGTAATTTTTGCAGGTATCACAAGTTCAATCACCCAGACTCACAACTCACAGGTACAGATCTTTTTCTAGTTTGAACCCTCTTACATTCCAAAATTTCCCAATTTTAACCAAAGTTTGAGCTTGCCAAGCTTTGCTGCGCATTATAGCAGGAGCACCATCCCCCTGCTAGAATGCGCCGGCATATCATTCGCATTCTCCTACTCGGGTACCAAGTCGTCGACAACCATAACCAAAGCTCAAACCCGAGTGGGGCCCATTAGATTCTCACGTTAGCAGTCTAGGATAAAAACTGATGCTAACATGTGCTATTTTTATTATTATTATTTTGGGCTGGGTGCAGGATTGGGTGCGGGTGCATCGTCGGAGGCTGGGTGGGCCCGGGTCGTACCCGCCGCGTTGCATAGGGAAGTGTGGCAGGTGCACCCCGTGCCGTCCGGTGCACGTGACGGTGCCGCCGGGGGGGACGCCGGTGACCACCGGGAACCTGTACTACCCGGAGGCTTGGCGGTGCAAGTGCGGCAACCGCCTCTACATTCCCTAATCAATCAGTTATTAAGCCGCTGATTACTCCCTTATTAACACCATTATTATTAATATTAATTAATTAATATCTGAAATTATTTTACTACTCGTAACAGTCATCATTGAATGAAGGGGAGGAGCAGAAGAATCAATGAATCATTGCATGTGTTATTACGATGGATGGATGTATGTATGTATGTATAATTGTTGCATACTTGCATGTATGTAATGTGTCTACTTTAGGCTACTTCAGAGAGTATGTAGAGATTTTATACTGAGAGAGTGAGGATAGATATGTTACATTTGAGGGGGTGTACATACAATATTTGAGATTATGTAATGGGTTTTGACTGTTAAACAAAAACTTGAGTAGTACTTCTAGTTGGGTAGATATCTCTTATGTGCACATGCATGTAACTTTTGTTAGCTGTTTTGTCCCCCCTGTAAACTAGGGTTAGCTATTCGATTTGCAATGTGAGATTTGCTCGTTAATTTCTTCATCGTATATAGTTCACACTTCACAGTTAAATGTATATGTGGTAAGTGTATATGATAGTTGCTCATTCATCAAATGCATTGCATTACTTTAACTCATATATTTTGTTTATCTTTAATGAGCCATCCTAATTTAGTTTTTGTCGATAACCATTTTATGAGTAGATGACATAGTGAAATTAGTACTGCATTGTAGGTTTTAATCCTATCTTAATCCAGTTAGCCAGTAATAACAAAATAAATAAATAAAGGGTAATAATAATATTATAGGTAAATTTCAATTAACCCTATCGAGTTTTACTCTCTTTACAGAAAACCCTACTCAGTTTTTTTTTTGCAGAAAATCCTTATGAACTTTATTTTCCATTAGGAGCCACTGGCACCGTTATATTTAGCATGGTATGCCTAAAATACCCCTAGACTATATTAACGGATAAAGTTTTTTTTAAAAAAAAAACCCAGAAAAAAAAAAGTTTTCATCTCAATCTCAATCCCAACCCCGTCCTCTTCCTCTCCTCACCCAATCCTGGACTCCATCTCCACGCCCCAAAAAAAAGTTTATGCTTGGGACTCCATCTCCCCTAATCCCGAACTCGATCACGATCCTGATCTGGACGACAACACGAGCACGTTTTGGAACTCGATCAAGATCCTGATCTGGACGACAACACGAGCACGTTTTGGACGTTTTTTCAATCCCACAATCAAAAGAAGAGAGAGAGAGAGAGAGAGAGAGAGAGAGAGACTTGGAATGCAAGGTGTGGTCTTATATCAGTTTTAATCCATATTCTGGTAAAAGATTCATACTTGTTGATTTTTCCTGAATTTTTTTGCTGAATTATAGTGCTCCATTTTGCAGCCCAAATGGAAAAATTTATGTTGAATCACAAAGTTTTGTGGTTTTTTTATCTTTTCCCGGTTGGGTTTTGTTTGTAGTGAGATCTGTGTAAATAAAGATTCAACCTTTCATTAATTTTAGATTAATGTTTTTAGTGCAAAGATGAGATTTTTAGTGGTTAGATCTATAATTTGTTTTGAGTTTGGAGTAATTCTTGTGTAAAAAAAAATGGAGCTTTGTTTGTTTGTGGTGCAGAAGTTGGGAAAATGAGCCCTCACCGCAGCTACCTGATCGTGCAATCTGGAACCACTCTCTCTCTGGGAACTATTCAGTCAAATCATCTTACACTTTCTATAGTGACTCTGGCCTTCTCTTTCCCTTCTTTCGCGCTTGTTGGAAGAACTGCGCGCCACTTAAATGTAAAATCTTCACTTGGATGCTGTGCGGTGAAAAGCTCAACTCGAGGGAAAGACTTCATTCTAAAGGTTGGGATGGTGATATGGCATGCACTGACTGTGCATGTCATATTGAAACCACCTACCACATATTTTTTGAGTGCCCAAAGGCTACCCAAACTTGGCATCACTTCACACGTGCATTTAGTATCTTCAACCTGCCGGAGTCCATTTCTTTCGGAATGTTTCACCACTTGGTGTTTTGATCACACCAAGCGCAAATTCACACACTCATGGCATCTGGTCACTATAGCTATCTGTTGGACTATTTGGAATGCTAGAAATGATAGAATTTTTTCAAGCAAACAGTCATCTGTGGATAAGCTGATATCTAACACTAAATTCTGGTTTTCATATTGGCTAGATTCAAGTGGCGAATCAAAGAAAAAGACCAAGATCTTGGAGGAAATCAGAGGGACGGGAGACAGTGACTTAATGCGACCTGCTCGGGGGGGACACTGCTGATGGAAATGCACCTTGACCGCTACTGCCTACTACAGTTTATGACTCTTTCTTTTGCTTTTTAGACTGTTATTTTGGGACTGTGCGTAGTCCGGTTTGTTATACTTTGCTTAAATTTTGTTTTATGTTCTGTTGTGACTGATAGGTGGTTTTCTTGTCTCGAATTGTATGACGGAAAGAAGAGAGGGATGAGATCATGTCGGTGGATCTAGTAGAGGTGTACGACAAATGTCCGCTACCCTCTCTACGATCCAAAGGCATGTCATCTCGAACTTGACTACTTCCAAGATTCGAGCAACTGCCTACAGCCTCTTTTGTAATGACTCTTGTACTGTTTTATTTTAATATATATATATATTATCTGTGAGGTAGGATTCTCCTACCTTTTGCCAGTCAAAAAAAAAGTTGGGGAAATGAGGAGAATGAAGTAGAAATGGATGAGCTTATGTTCCAATTTGAGAGAAAAATCAAATTCTTGGTAGTTGAATCATAGCATACATAGTCTTGTTTGTCTATCTGGACACTGGATACTCATTACTTAGTGATATCACAAATTTTAACATCTATGGATTATAGTTATTAATCTGGATATGACTCCGCAGATTATTATCTTGGACAGTGGATATTATAGAGATTCACTACACAATGATGAAAGTTTATTAAAGGAGACTCAGTGGGAATGGTTACAACAAGAGTTAAATGGGTTTGTACTTTGTTTGGTATGACATGTTGCATTTATTATAGTCTTTAGTTAATGATAGTGTTTTTTATTTAATTTGTGGTTAGTTATTTTGAATATAGTGTTTGTACTATGTTGTATTGATATTTGCTAGTTAGTTGATTCGAGTATGCTTCAATTCATCATGTAGTTTGAAAATCTTGATGGGTTCTATTTGTTTTACATTATTATTGTTGATTAATTCATATGGATATGTTAGTGATATTGTAGGTTTTAGTTTCTAGTGTATGTGTGCTATGTAGCTCTGATGGATCATTGTACTTCCTCCTAGAATTTGAGAATTTTGAATTTTAATTCACCACGCTGTTGGAAATTCTTGATGGATTATGATGTATTTTGATCCTTTAGTGTTTGATGGTACATTGTTAGTGATACTAGTCATTAGCTTAGTTAAGTCAATGAATTTGTGAATTAGATCCTTAATTGTCAAGTGGAAAGATGGTATCTTTGAGCTGTGTATTACATTGATGCTATTTTATTTGGTTTGATTGGGATTATAAACCTTGAGAAGAATTGAGAATGAGTTGAGAGTTTTAATTATTTTTTAGATTATAGTGCTCAAATGGAGCAATGACTGTTTCAAATTTTCTGATTTCGTAGTTTAATTGGGTGTCTTCAGTGAAAAAAATTCTTTGATATTAGTTCATTCAATTAGATTTTTATGTCTTAAATATATATATATATATATATATATATATTTTATTATTTTGTTTATGAGCATTTTCGACTCTGTTTATGTTGTTTTTAGGCATCTTGAGCTCTATTTAATGTTGTTCCCGGACATCTTGAGCTCTATTTGTATTGTTTATATTCATATTAAGCTTTGTTTATGTTGTTTTGAGCTCTCTGGTCAACAATGTGTTTGAGCTCTAAATTACATGCTTGATTCATAAATATGATTATTTTGAGAGTCATGCTTGATTCAATTGAAAATTTCCAAAATCCTTATTATATACAAGAGTTTATGAGTCTAAAATTACTTTAAAACATTTTGAGTTAAGTTGTGTTATTAGTGTTGTTAGCTTGCATAAATAATTACAAATAGCTAGTTAAACTATTTCATTCTTGTTTATTGCAGTTTGTATAGTGGCTGATGCTGTTGACAAATATCGAAAATAGGATGTATATTGAGCTGCTAGCTGCTGCTCTTATTTATGTGCTTCTATAGTATGATATGTAACAAATTTATGTACATTCTAACAGTATGTACATGAAAAATGTTTATGTTGTTTATGACGTTTGTTTATGTTGTTTCCAGACATCTTGAGCTCTGTTTTTGTTGTTTGTGAGCATTATGAGCTCAGTTTATGTTGTTTCCAAGCATCTTGGGCTCTGTTTATGTTGTTTGTGAGCATTATGAGCTTTGTTTATGTTGTTTCCAGACATTTTGAGCTCTGTTTATGTTGTTTGTGAGCATTATGACCTTTGTTTATGTTATTAGGTAGAATTATAAGCTTTGTTTATGTTGTTTACAGGCATGTTGGGCTTTGTTTATGTTGTTTGTGAGCATTATGAGCTCTGTTTGTATTGTTTCCAGGTATGTTGAGCTTTGTTTATATTGTTTGTGAGCATTATGTGCGTTGTTATGTTGTTTGTAGACATTCTGAGCTCTGTTTAATATGTTTATGAGCATTATGAGCTCTGTTTATAAAGTAAATTCATAATTTCGAAGGATTTTGAAGAATTTTTTGTTCAATTTTTTAAGGAACTGAAGGATTTTTTAAGGATTTTTTAAAGGACTCTGTTTATGTTGTTTCAGGCATGTTGAGTTTTGTTTATATTGTTTGTGAGCATTATAAGCTCTATTTATGTTGTTTTCAAGCATCTTGAGCTCTGTTTATGTTGTTTGTGAGCATTATGCGCTCTGTTTATGTTGTTTTCCTGCATCTTGAGCTCTGTTTAATATGTTTATGAGCATTATGAGCCATGTTTATAAAGTAATTTCATAATTTTTAAAGATTTTGAAGGGTTTTTGGTTCAAATTTTTAAGGAATTGAAGGATTTTTTAAGGAATTTTTAAATGAATTTTTGAGAAATTATTTATATAAAAAAATGTCGTTATTCAAATGGTTCTCAAAAACTCGCACAAGCATTCATTCATTACATGTAGGATGATGTTCTTGTGTATTGTATTCCTCATGGAGTTTATTCAATTAGATGTTAATGTGAATGAACCATAACTATGTAGACCTATTCCTAATAGATTGATCCCAAAATAGCATATCCAAATTATAAGAAATCATATACAAGCCACAAGTGCCGAATTCGTATCCCCACAAATTTCCGGCCTGATCTCCTAATTTTTCCAAAAAAAAAACCAAAAATGACATAAGGGTATTTTTGTCATTAAAAATTTGACATGTCATCACTTTTTTTAGTTAACAGCCCAAAATTAATAGAGTGTACCTTATTGCCTAACGAAGCAAAGTTGGGTAGGGTTTTCTGCCAATAAAACTAAGTAGGGTTTTCTGCCAAATAAGCAAAAGTCGGTAGGGTTAACTGAAATTTACCCTAATATTATTTCTCTTTTTGAATTTTTCCTTTAAACTTCTTAATCTTCCGCACATTGTATTAAATGCTCAAATAGTTATTAATTATAAAACAAAGGGAGATACTGGTCATTAGAGGAATTACTGAAACGTGACATGAACCACGCGATATAACTCGTTATAGCCTAGATTGCCGAAGGGTATAAATCAATGTGAGTGTTGCTTCTTTTTTCAGTGTCGGAGCAATCAGATGATGTGGATTCTTTTAAGAAACAATCAACTGACATTTTGACTTTCAACAGTGTTAACTACCTTTGACTGCAATTGACTTCTCGTTAGAGGTTACTGTCATTAGAGGAATTACTGAAACGTGACATGCATTACGCGATATAACTCGTTATAACCTAGATTGCCGAAGGGAATTAATCAATGTGAGTGTTGCTTCCTTTTTCAGTGTCGGAGCAATCAGATGATGTGGATTCTTTTGAGAAACAATCAAGAACTGACATTTTGACTTTCAACAGTGTTAACTACCTTCGACTGCAATTGACTTCTCGATCTGACTCGTTTGCACCGTTGGATTTGATTCGTGTGGTGATGATCGCCTTCGCTGACCTGCAAAAAGTCTGAAACACCGGGATTGATCCCGAAGACATACCCTCTGATGCTCAAGTCAGAAATCGAGAAGATTATGAGAGAGCTTTTTTGTGGAAAAAATATTGATTACTTATTTCTGGTGGATGTATGGGGTATTGATAGTCACTTTGCTCAGTTTCAAGATAATGATTTATCTCTATTTCCTAATGTTTTTGGATTAAATCGGTTATCTATTCTTCAAGAAGAGATAAGAGTGGTTAAGAGGATTGATTTTAAACTCTCCTCAGGATAAGAGATATGGTTTTTAAACTGTCTCTTTTGGATAATTATAAGTTTAAATCATACTCAAATAATCTGGACCCACTCTTATTGGGTTGTTATGTCAACCCAGTGAGACAGACCCATTTTGAGCTGTTGGGTTTGAAAGAGACCCAATCCCCGTTTATAGACCCATTTTTAGTGAAATTACCGTTTTACCCCTAAGAGCTTTAAGATTCGTGCCCGATTTGAACGATCCCGATTTGGTTCTATTTTTTGCCCATGTCACAAGCTCCCCACTCTAGAAGACTGAGTTAGCAGTTCGCTTGTTTTTATGGTTTACAGAACTTATCGAAGTTCTCGGGGACGTTTGAATATTGCTCGAGGTATAACAATATTGTTTCGAGTTTGTAGAATACCCAAAATTAATTTTATAATTTTTTGGATTTTTCCAAATTTTTCTCATTTTTTATTGATTTACGAATTTTTTTATTCAATTTCCAAATTTTAATTAATTATTCTAAATTAATAATTATTTTTTCAGAATTTAAAACATTTTTTTCTAATTAATACTTATTTCTATAATTTTTAATTAATTTTTTACAATTTTTATTTTTTTTCAAAATTTTAAATAATTAATTTGATTTAATAATTAAATAAAGGAATTAATGAAATAACCTGATGACGTGGCAAAATCTGGAGCGTTGGTCGTGACGTGGCACGAAAATCATGGAGGTGGAGTGGGGGGTAGGGCGCATTGACCAGTCAAAGAATGACGCTCCCTTTTAGATCGGGAGCACGTTTGCTTGGTGCGCTCCGTCAAACTGCTTTGATGTTTTGGTTGATCAACACGTGTCCGCCAACCATTGACCGGTCAATGGTTTTTCTTTATTTTTCAACCGGGGACACGTTTGTTCGGCGCACAGTTTCGAGCTACTTTGATGCTTCGGCTGCGTGACACATGTCGCGTTGGCCGGTTAACGGTTTTGCTTTATTTTTTCTGTCGGGGACACATCTGTTCGACACACAGTTCTGAGCTGCGTTAATGCTTCAGTTGTGAGATGCGTGTCCTGTTGACCATTGACTGGTCAATGGTTTTGCTTCATTTTTCGATCGGGGACACGTTTGTTCAGTGCATGGTTCTGAGCTACTTTGAAGCTCCGGCTAGGCGACACGTGTTTCGTTTACCGTTGACCGTTGACCATTGACCGGTCAACTGTTCTACTTCATTTTTCGATCGGGGACATGTTTGTTCTATGCACAGTTCTGAGCTACTTTGATGCTTCAACTGCGTAACACATGTCTCATTGAATATTGACCGTTAACCGGTCAACGGTTTTACTTCATTTTTTGATCGGAGAAACGTTTGTTCGACGCGCGCCACCGAACATTAGTGATGGTTCGGCTATGCGCTACGTGTCTCGTTGACCATTGACTGGTCAACGTGTTGTGCTTCATTTTTTAATCGGGGCACGTTTGTTCGGTACATGCCACAGAACGTTAGTGATGGTTCGACTGGGCACCACATGTCCCTTCTCGACCATTGAGAATTGACCAGTCAATGGCATTTGTCATTTGGTCTACCCACCATTGGACTCCCTTGACTTTTGGGCTTCCTCTTTGATTGGGGGCCCATTAGTTTCGGGAGCTCAATCGTTGCTTCCCCCTTTTATAAAACCCTCTCCCCCTCTCCACTCCTTCTTCATTCTCTCATTTTCTTATCCTCCAAACTTTTCTCTCTGGCGAGATTGTCAGAGCACTCTGGTGGTTGTTTACTTTTTCCAGTGAACTTTCCGATCGTAGTAATCACTTCAAAGGTAATATATTCATATTTAACTACATATATATATTATTTATCAAGATGTCTAGGGTTTCTTCGGGAGATGAGACCTCCCCTTCTTGCCATGTTGGAGATCACCCATCAGCTCCGCCTTCTAAAGCAGAGACAAGGAAGAGAGTGGCGGAGTAGGTTGTTGTTAAGACGATTGTAGAGAGACTGAGAGAAGTGGGGGAGTTGGGTAGGCTTCCTAGCCCATTGTCGTATCTCTGCGACATTGGGGATTACTTTGTCGATCTATTGGGGAGAGTCGAGCATGGGATGACGCCACTATACGAGGGTAATGAGCCATGTGAGCACTCAGAGGTGGACAACATATCTTCGATGCTTACGGAGGAAGACTTTGGCAGTATACGGGAGTGCTTTATGATCCGGAGGGAGTTCAATCTTATGTTGCCAGGCCCTGGTGTTAGAGCTTGTTCGCCGACCTCCCCTGATATGTGCTTCTTCCCTTTTAATGCTTTTCTTGTGGGGCTCTATCTCCCTCTTCCCCCGTTTGTGAGTGAGGTTCTGAGGTGGTATTCTTTGAGTCATATTCAGTACATGCCGAACATGTGGAGACATGTGAACAGCTTTGTGTTGCACTGCCAGGGGGCGGGGATTGAGCCACGACTGAGTGTTTTGAGGACGCTTTATAAAAGCCACTAGAAGAACAAATCACAGTTCAGATACTATTTCACTCCTCGTTGGGGGGTGAAGCTGATTAACAACCCCGATTCGATCAAGCATTGGAGGGAGAAATACTTCATTGTTCGCAGTCGTGAGCCGTGGGGGATTCCCACGAGGTGGAGAGAGGATGTGCCGAAGAGAGTGAAGGTTGATCCAGTTTGAGTCCCGAGGAGGATGAGATGGTTAGAGTTCTTTTAGATCAGCCAACTCTGAGTTGGAGAGAGGTGATAGAAGAGTTTCTCTTTAGGGGGTCTCAGTCCGATCAACCCTAGTACACATCTTTGTTTTTTTTCTTTGCACTTTACTTTTTCTTTTGTAGTTATTTCTTCTTTCCTTTTATTTTCTGATCACTTAATGTTTTGTTTGGCAGGAGCAATTGGCATGGATTTTGACACGATCATTGCCAAACGTGCAGGGTTGAGTAGCAAAGCCCTTGAAAACAAGAAGAGGAAGAGGACGACCACTAGACCTACAGTGGCGAAGGTTGCGAAGGGATCAGGAGCGTTGCCCTGGTGGTGAACTTAGAGTCTCCACTTGCTTCTTCGGTTGCCCCAACTACCAGCAGATTTGTCTTGGTTGTTTCTCTCGCGCTCGAGGCTCCTCTTCTCACTGCGGGGGTTGAGGCGATTCTTACAGAGGAGCACAAGATGTTCTTCGTCCTGAATTGGCGGGTTCCTTGGGGATTCGGCGAGTTGTATGCAGGAAATTCACCACCTCACGATCCCTAAGGAAAGAGCTGCGATGGCTGTGGGGTCAGTTGGCGACTCCGTCTTGGAGATAGCCAGGGCCAATATGGTGGTATGATTTTATAATTCTCTTTTCTGCATTAGACTTTTTATGAAGTGATAGCGATAGCGGTTGTCTTCTTCTTGCAAATCACTTACCACTTTACCTACTTGTTGAAACAAGT
Organism: Hemerocallis citrina; assembly: GCA_017893485.1. Taxonomy (NCBI): domain Eukaryota; kingdom Viridiplantae; phylum Streptophyta; class Magnoliopsida; order Asparagales; family Asphodelaceae; genus Hemerocallis; species Hemerocallis citrina. Next base: position 254,133,927 of record CM030359.1, read on the forward strand.
AGCGGATCAGGAGAAGGAGCTGAAGGCGGTGAGTGATAGGGATAGAGCGGAGCGGGCGAAGAACGCTAAGGAGTTGGAGACGGCGACACATCTAGCAGAGACCTATGCGACGAAGATGGCGCTGCCAGAGGCGACTCTGGCAAAGGAGAAGGAGCAGGTGGCCCAGGAGAGGGAGCAGGCAACCAGGGAGAGGGAGAGTACCGCAAAAGAGAGAGACCGCGGTGAAGAAGGCAAGGACCGAGGCTATAACACCCCACAAAATAAAATGATTTATTTTGCATTATTGAATAATATTATATTGGTAAAGTTGGCTATTTTGACTATTTTCTTGAAATCGCAATTTTGCACGTGCAACACACGTGCAAAGTTAGAAAATTTTGAATTCTTAAAATTTCATGGTTAATGATTTATTTTCCTCATTTATTTATGATATTTTAATTTTCAGATTTATTTGAATTAATTGAGCTATTTTATGACTTTGTCAATTTTACACGTGCACAACACGTGCAAATTTTTTTTGGTACAAATCTTCATTTTTAAATTTCTGAATAAATTCTCCTATTTATAATTGAGTATATCCTAAATTTTGGGAATTTTCTGAAAAAAGAAACTATTTTTATAAATATTTCGAAAGAGATGGGCTTTTATGTAAAAAACCGATTGGATCTCAAACAAATAATGAAAATTCGTTTTTGCTACTTTTTTGGGCTGGCCAAGATTATTATTAAAGATAAATTTATTTACAATATATTTAGAGTTTATTTTGTAAAGATTTAAACAAATATGGTATTTTTACAAATATGGAATTTAAGTGGATCTTGTGCAAATATTTTTCTTGGATACTAAAAGATAGAAATTTTGTTTGTATAAACTAATATTTATTAGTAGGTATTATTTATGATTTTTTTGGATTTTTCTGATATTTATTTGACATATTTGCAAATATTACAAAGAGATGGACTTTTGTGTACCACTTTGAGTACAAATCCATTTTTTTTAAATTTCTGGGCTATGCTTGATGGCTGGATAACTTGGTAGTAAAAGGATTGGATTTTGTTTTAATTTATTTAACTTATTTAACTACTTTATTAAAAAAAGGTCTATATATGTAAAGTAATAATTTGTTAATGGATATTTTCATAAACTTGTAAAACACTAAAAACTCCAGATTTCGGCTTATAAAAGAGCTACTACATCCGCCCCCTCCTTTATAAAAACAAAATATATTTTTTAGTATTAAATTCTTGAAGTTTCGAAGGGACGATCTTGGATTTTTTGCAAAGAAGGATTTTTTCTTATTCTTTATTAATTCGGTTGATTTCTTCAATGATGTGAGTGACATATGTTTGATTTCTTTTTGTTCTATGCATGTTGTATGTGATGATTTGTCTATTAGAAAGCATGTTAGGGATTGGTATGAAGATATAATGAATTATTGATTGAGGGATGAATAAAAATTTAGTCTTTTCGTGAAACCTATGCTTTTGATGATTAAAACTTCATATAGATGAATTGAGATTGTTAAGAACTTAATAGAAATCAAGAGTGGATTTTTTTCCTTTCGTATGCTTGCTGATTTCGACATATACTAAGAGTTGCATGATGAATAGTGCATAAAAGCGAATAAAGTTGAGTCCTTTACTGTGTATATAGACATACATACTATTCTTGATGTTTGATGAGTATAACTTGATTAATATGTGTCATGGGCATGTTGTCTTTGTATTGTATCCTCATTGATTTGATTACAAATTGAGTGGCATAATGATTATTTCAAAAAGTGAACAAAACTTAACCTTTACTGTTGCATATGTATGCATACACACTGTTGGGTATTTCTGATGACTAAAACTTGATTATATACTTGTTATAATTGCATGTATTCATGAGTAAATTATTGTAATCAGTAGAGTAAGTGTATGATGTGTTGTGGAAGGATTCATTGGGTCAAAAAGATCAATTCTTGCAATAAAGAAGGGGTTGTGACTTTTGGGTCTGATGGTGTATGGCCGAAAGTAACTTTTTTGTGATTTGTGAAGTTTTCGAGTTGGATTTGAGTTGTTCGGTACTGAGATAGTTTTGAACATTATACTACCTCTAATTGAAGAGATCTTGATGCTTTAACTGATGCAAATATACACATATACACACTTACATACATATATGCACTGTTTTGAAGCATTTTGTGAAAATTACTCTTTTGAGATCTTGATGTGATTTTGATTTGTTTTATAAACTCCAGTATATTATACAAGTTGTATTTGATCATCTCAGGAAGTTAGTTTTACAAATTTATGATTTTACGAAGTATTAACGAAGTATCAGTAAAAAGGTGCACGAAATTTGAAGCTGCTGTATGGGCTGTTTTTGATATGAAGGTTGACTGCAAGGTCGAATGACATCATTGTTTTTGGCTGTTTTGTGAGTTTTTCGTCATTTTTCTTGAACGGTTATTTCTTCGAATTTATGGATTATTGATCTACTATTTTAAATGATATTTTTACTACATATTACAGTATTTTACAGAGAGTTGCGTCTTGATTATAATAGATCTTCAAATTGTGTACTATTTCCTTATAAAGCGAAATAAGTATGGTTTTTGAAGAAATTGATGTTTTGTGACTTTCTACGACTTCAAAATATGATTTTCAGTTATTTAATAGATATAATACTTTATTTTAGTTCTGGAAGTTTTGTGAGTATATAAAAATTTTTGGATTTGTTGATTTTAAGAAGTTTTCTTAATATGAGAGTATTGATAATGGGGTTAAGAGTTTTAATAAAATATTTTGTGTTGATGATTGACTTGTGAGTCTCTAGCGGGTGTGTGGGACTCTAGTACACCGGTAGTTGAGATTTTTGTGATTTGGCTAGTTAGGGCTTGTTGTTGATCCTCCGAAAGGTACCTCCACTTGGTGTGGATGATTATTCTTCAGGAGAAGCGACAGCTGGAAAGTCTTCGAGGCTTAAAGTCCTTCGTCGCTCTTTGCTTGCAGCTACCAATGAAAGAGACGAGTTGAAAAACATGGTGCTTAATATGAGCTTCGAAGTGGCTCATCTGAGAAGATTCTTGAGTTTTCGGAGGGGACTCGACCGAGTTGTTCAGCGTACGCTAGTGTGTCTTGTTTGAAATTTAAGGTGAAGGATGATTCTCTCAAAGATAGGCTCGTTGAACAAGAGGTAGAGATTCATCGGTTGAAGCGACTTCTCGTGGGAGTGTGGTTCCACGAAATCCGAGAGATGCCCAAAGCAGGGTTGCTGGTTCATCTAGCCGAGCTTCAGTTGGAAGGGCGACACGAGCAGTAGGCCCTGAAGGTACGACTTGATCCGCAGGTTTGGACATCTCTTCAGATGGTTCGAGGGAACGAGATAGTTCTCGGGTGCCTAGTGGAAACTATAGAGTGCGTGTGTTCCTTAAGAGGAACATATCTTTGCCACAAAGGAGTAAAGATAGCACCGCGTGAGACTTTGTAATATTATAGAGACATGTTCTTTGATAAAACTTGTAATTGATTCTTATTTTGAAATAAAATTTTCCTAAGTGTTTGAGCATTGTCTCTTTGAACTTGCGGTTGTTTTAGGAGCTCTCGAATGATGAGTCGAACTCCGAATATTTTCTTAGGGGAAAGTGGCTAAACGGCCCTATGAACCGTGAGTGGAATTCGAACAAGGTGACGACGAGTTTTGGGAGCACTCGAATGGGGAGCCGAACTGTAACCCCTGTGACCATTTATTTTTATTTGTATTTAATTAAATTTCTGGTCATTTTATTTTATTTCTGATTATATCTCTTTTCGTCCCTTCTGAATTGTATGTTGTTATTCTCCTTATAATTCATTTCTTGCTTTGATTCAGTCTTTAATTCTCTATTTGATTGGTCTACATGTTGTTCTTGACCTTGTTTATTGTCTAAACCTAATTCATGGCCTATTTGTCTCATATTGGACTCTTTTCTTCCTATTGGATACTACCCATTTAACCTAAACCCGCTTTGACTCTATATAACCCTACTAAACACTCTAAACCTAATTACCAAACCCTAATCATCTCTCTCTATCTCTTCCTATCAGTCGTCACCCTACCCTCTCTCCCGATCTCCCGTCTACTGTACCCCCCCCCCCCCCCCCCGGTCGCTATTCGCCCACCTCCTTGCCGGCAGCCCCTTCTCATCGTCATCCCGATCCCCGTGCTTCCCTCAACACCCCGACACCCTGCTCCTTTATGCTGTCCTCGCCCCATCCCCGTCACGCCTCATCCCTGTCCCCGTCTTCTTCTTTGTCTGCTGTTGCTGTCGCTTTGGTCGACCGTTGTCCCTAGCGTCGCCGCCGCCCAAGCCGTCCCTGTCCCTGCTCGAACCCGCAACACCGGGATCCCCCCTCTTGTCGTCGCTACCATCGACGCCTGCAGCCTCGCCGCCATGCTGCAGTCATCGCCTTGCTGTGTCGTGCCGCTGTCGACCCCCCTTGTTGTCGACGTCTTGCTGTTGCTGTCGTGTGTGCGTGTGAGACACGTGCTCCGCTCATATTTTGATTGGTGTTGATTCTTGCTCTTTTTCGTGCTGTTCGGTGTTCGGGATCCATTCATATTATTCTTTCTTCATCTTCATCTTCGTCGTCATTTTAAGGCAAGTAGCTTGTATGTAATTTTTGTCATACAAGTTAAATACTGTAAGTAGTCTTGCATGCATTTGTTTTGTACCATCATGATGATCATGTATATCTTATTAGTTGATTCGTTCCTTCATCTCTTGATCATGAGTATTTCATAGTAGTTGTCACCTGTTGCATGAAAAACAAATTAGTTTAGATGGACATCTTGATTGTATGCTTGTTTGTGACACACCGTATGTTATAGATATTTGTACTTACATGCTTGTTAGGTATATGATCTCATTTTAAACTGTTTATACACATGCCATGCTAATTTGAGTAACCTATATACCATACTTTGTATGACATCTTAGGTTAGATCATTTGTAATTAAACTATTTGATGAATTGCATAAAAGAACTTTTGTTTTTACTACTGCCCTATTTTGTACAGTAATCTCGACCCTGTTAACATCAGAAAAATAAAACAATTTTATGAACATGATTTATAGGCTTTGTCTTCTAGTTTTCAGAACTTTCGACGGATCTGAATTCCGATTTTCTATGCATAATTTATCGCTGTTTTACTGCAGTCATATCATAAATTTCATATTCTCAATTATATGATTTCGATATAAATTATTATTTTAAAACTGATATTAAAAGTATAATTTGAACTTTATATTTTTCTGGGTATGTTTAAACATGACCGTGATCAATCCCTAATTTTTGTGGAATTATTTAATGACTTTTGTATCTCATTTCATGCTTAAGAAATCAATCGATATATTTCCAAAATGCATGTTGTTCAGTAAAGAATTATGTTTTCAACCTGATTCTATTCATTTATGATGAAAACTTTATGAATATAAATTGTAGCCTGATTTATCTATTTTATTACCCTTTTGACGGATCCGGATTTTGAACTGTATTTTTTGAATTATCTCTGTTTTGGTACTGCTGTGTCTGAATTTTCAGAATTGAAATTTTGTTGCATTACTCTGTTTTCCCAATTATATTGACTATACTATTTGCAATATAATTTCATGATATTTTATATGTTGAGACTAGATATGCTAGGGAATCTCCCAGATTTTTCTCAGATTTAATTATGATGTTTTAAAACTCTTTTCATGCTTATAAACAAGATTTTACATTTTTTGTTTGAACATAAATTTTGTATTAACCGCTGTTTTCAACCCTGTTTCTATGGCTAATGTATAACTTGTATATATGTGCTGGATTTGGCAGAGAGTCTAGTTTCCAGATTTTGTGACTGATCTAGATTTGCAGTTCTGTAGTAACGGGAATCTCATGTTTGGTGCAGTAGTGTCTTGCCTTCCAGATTTGGTTTTGTCGTCCCGATCCCCGTGCTTCCCTCAACACCCCGACACCCTGCTCCTCTACACTGTCCTCGCCCCATCCCCGTCACGCCTCATCCCCATCCCCGTTTTCTTCTTCATCTGCTGTTGTTGTTGCTGTGGTCGGCCGCTATCCCTAGCGTCGCCGCTGCCAAAGCCGTCTTTGTCCCCGTTCAAGCCCGTAGCGCTGCGATCCCCCCACCAGTAACACCTTGAATTCCAAATAAGCCTGAATTCGAAGTTCCACAGGATCTTTACACTTCACTTCGTACAATTTTACAAGGAATTGAAAATTTTTATATAACAATGTTTACATCAACGCAGTAGAAATATAATTACAACATGATACATGAATAAAATAACAATTTGAAACATTTCTTTAAGCAGCATTCCTTCTTTAGTCCTTTCATTCATTTTATCCTGCATAGGAACTGTGCGCACATCAGTTGTATACAACTGACGCTAGGATATAATACATTAATTTCTCTTACTTGGAAAGCACATACTTGATCACAAACAAAGCTAAGGGGGACTATCTTATTGATGTCGCGTGTGAATGTGCACTTAGTCTTAAATGCAGTTACTTATTATTTCATGACACTAATGCACACATGTTCGAACTTATGCATCCCATTCTACATAAATCCGAGAGCAAGCCCTTAATCGTACTTCATCTTGTAGGGTTGGATCCCTCGCTATGAGTTTAACTACTACGGTAACTATGGTAAGTATCCTAGATATTTTATGAGTTACGAGCCCATGACCAGACAGCCTGGAGGGGAATCCCACGTTATGGCATGACGCATCATGCAGACAACCTAAGGACAATTCGCCTTCGTCATGGAACGATGGCACTACGTAGTCACCAAGCACCCCACAAGCATCACCATGGTCCCGATAATTCCGAAGATGTATGACGTGACGCATCATGCAGACAGCCAGTAAACACTCTCACACCGTAGATTCTAGGCCTTCTTACTTGTATTTTTCTCTTACTTTCATCACATCTTCACTATAGTGTAGTCCTTAGATATTTGAATCATGAGTAAAATTAACACCCTAGAGTTAGCCTTTCCTCTACACCGGTCTTAAACATCAATTGATAACAACGACCCAATCTTGGTCTTTTTCTGCAACATTCATTTTTCAAGAATTCATTCATGCCGGTATAAGGACTTAGCTACACTCTAATTCTTAACCGCTTTTCATGTTCACCAAAAATTTGAGTGTTCATACTCACAAATTTCTATAATCCATCCTGATCTTTTTATTTCATTTTCCAAGTACAATTATATGTACAAAACACTGATTCCATATTAACTTACCATATCTCATAATTTAATCTCCGCACAAATTTCTTGCATTCAAATTTTTCCTCTTTCTTTAATTATACTAAAGCCATATTTTAAAGAAGATTTATCAAGTTTCTTAATCCATTATTTTAATATAAAAGCCACTTCCAATTCTCACAAAATATATTAAAATGTTGTAGAATTATTTTTCATAAACCCTAGATAATATTTGAAGAATAATAGATTTTTTTTCCAAATTTTTATTACTCTTAAAACTCCAATATATCAAAAAAATAACAAAATATATTAAAAATATCAAAAATAAAGTAAAAGAGCAGTGGTCGGATTCGAACCCAGGACCAAACCCCTCGCCCAGCTACAGTAACAGACCCAAACCGCACCCGAAGACCAAAAGGTCCAAGAGTGACTAACTGATATGATTATGCTTAGTTACTTTATATATCGAATGTAATGTATTTCGAGAAAAATCAATTTTTTGATAAAAAAGAGCCTCTTCAAGACTCTAACCCGAGACTCTATACACTGTACACAATGCCCTATACTTACACCGAAAGCCAATATACCCAAACTAATTCTCTGTTATGAAGGGGAAATGAAAAAACTTTATACTTTCTGTTTGTTCAAAATTTTATCTTACAATTTTTGATTTCTCAATGAACTTATATCTTTCAATTCAAAATTCTCCCAGAATATTTTCTTTAAAAAATACAGTATGACAGTAATTAAAAAATCTTAATTGCGACATTAAAATATGTTTTCTTTACAATTTATATTATTGACTTAAAATAAAACTATGGTTTCCTTTCAAAAAACAATATAGATCCACTAAATGTAGGTTTTTGTTATCTTTTAATTCTAGAAGAGTTTAGCAATTTTTCTTTTATCACATTAACATTATATAACGACAATTTACCCATTTATCAACTAAACATGACAATATCCATTCATCTCAATCTACAACTAAACATAACAATATCCATTCATCTCAATCTACAACTAAGCCATTCATTTAAACAAAATCATCACACTAGCATGGTTTATTTAAAATAGATATTCTAGCATGAATTTCGTCAATAAGACATCATGATGAGTTTTAATTCACAAATCACAAACAAAATTTACTGTCTTTTTTTTTTCTTTTTCTTACTAGTCTCTTTAAGCAATCACATGCCAATTTTAATTAGTTTCTCTAGCATATTCATGAAATTAATTTTCTAGCATGGTAACTACATTAGAAGTAGAGAAATCGCCCACCTCTTTGAAGAATAAAGAAAACTCCTAAGGAAAACTCCTTGAAAGCATGATTGCCTTCCCTTCTCCTTGATCCTAGCCTTCTCCTCCTAGCTTGTGCAATCGAGCTCCTCCTCCTAGCTTTGGTTGAGATTCCTCTCTTCTTGCTTGCCGGCCTCCAATGAACAAGAGCACAGCTCTCTTTCTTTCTCTCATACAATTTTCTTCTCACTCAATTTTTTTCTCTCTTTAAAATTTTCTAAGTGTAAGTGATAAAAAATGACAAGGGAGGGGTATTTATACACATCTCAAGAGCAAATAAATGGTTGAGATGAGAATTAGGAGTTAGAAGAACCACCCATTATCAAGCAACCAACTTCCCACTCTCTCCATCTCCCCACTCCATGAATGGCCGGCCTCCCTCCTTGTCCCATTGCACGTGCATGTGCAATGCACGTGCTCTCACATGCACGCCTAGTTGTTTGTTCATTTAATTGTTAATTAATTTGTTACATGATCATATCTACCATACAAGTTGTTTTAATAAATAATAGAATTAATTAGTGGGCTAGTTAGGTGGGCTAAAATCCATAGGTTCTTAATCAATTAATTTAATTTAATTTTGGGTGGGCTAGAATCAAGCTATTAGGCCTAAGAATAAATTATAATAATAGGCTTTGTAAAAGAGAATGAAAATATTAGTTCATGACATAAAAATAATTTTAAAAGCCAAAAACACACATTAATTTGCATGTGCGAAACACGTGAAAACAAATGAAAAATTCTATATTTAATTATTTGAAAATTCAGGATGTTACACCACCTGTCGTTGCTGTCATCGACACCCTGCAACCTCGCCGTCGTGCTGCTGTCATCGCCTTGCTGTGTCATGCTGCTGTCGACCCCCTTGCTATCGTGTGTGCGTATGAAACACGTGCTCCGCTCATATTTTGATTGGTGTTGATTCTTGCTCTTGTTCGTACTGTTCGGTGTTGTGTTGGTTGTTCAAGATCCGTTCCCATTATTCTTTCTTCATCTTTAATTTCGTCATCGTTTTCAGGCAAGTATCTTGTAAGTAATTTTTGTCATACAAGTTAAATACCGTAAGTATTCTTGCATGCATTTGTTTTGTACCCTAATGATGATCATGTAAATCTTGTCAGTTGATTCGTTCCTTCGTCTCTTGAATATGAGTATTTCACAGTAGTTGTCACCCGTTTCATGAATAACAAATTAGTTTAGATGGACATCTTGATTGTATGCTTGTTTGTGACACACCGTATGTTATAGATAATTTGTACTTGGATGCTGGTTAGGTATATGATCTCATTTTAAACTGTTTATACACATGCCATGCTAATTTGAGTAACCTATATACCATGTTTTGTATGGCATCTTAGGTTGGATCGTTTGTAATTAAATTATTTGATGAATTGCATAAAAGAACTTTGTTTTTACTGCTTCCCTATTTTGTACAGTAATCTCGACCCTGTTAACATTAGAAAAGTAAATAAATTTGTGAACATGATTTTTAGGCTTTGTCTTCTAGTTTTCAGAACTTTCGACAGATCTGAATTCCGATTTTCAATGCATGAGTTATCGCTGTTTTACTGCAATCATATCGTAAATTCTAGATTCTGAATTATATGAATTCTGTATGAATTATTATTTTAAAACTGATATTAAAAGTATAATTTGAACTTTATATTTTTCTGGATATGTCTAGAAATGAATGGGATCAATCCCTAATTTTTGTGGAATTATTTAATGACTTTTGTATCTCATTTCATGGTTATGAAACCAATCGATATATTTCCAAACTGCATGCTGTTCAGTAAAGAATTACGTTTTCAACCCGATTCTATTTATTTTTGATGAAAACTTTATGAATATAAATTGTATCCCGATTTATCTATTTTATTACCATTTTGACGGATCCGGATTTCGAACTATATTTTGCGAATTAACTCTATTTTGGTACTGCTGTGTCTGAACATTCAGAATTGAAATTTTGTCGCATTACTCTATTTTCTCAATTATATTGACTATACTATCTGTAATATAATATCAATATATTTTATATGTTGAGACTTGATATGCTAAGGAATCTCCTAAATTTTTCTCAGATTTGATTATGATGTTTTTAAACTCTTTCCATGCTTATAAACAATATTTTGCATTTTCTGGCTGAACATAAATTCTGTATTAACCACTGTTTTCAACCCTGTTTCTGTGGCTGATGTATGAATTGTATATATGTGCTGGATTCGGTAGAGAGTCTAGTTTCCATATTTTTTGACGGATCTATATTTGCAGTTCTGTAGCAACGGAAATCTCAGATTTAGTGTAGTAGTGTTTTACTATCCAGAACTGAAAGTTTCGTTGTTTTAACTGTTATAAGTTGTTTTGGTCACCCGTTTGTGTTTCCTATTCTTCTTAGACTTTTCCTTTGTTCTTACCATGTCTTTAGCCCTGTTTGTGTTCATTCACACCTATTTAATAATAATGAAAACTAATCAAGCCAGGGTTTTAAGGTAAAGATCTAGTAGTGGATAATATAGAAATGTGTATTCAGACGAGAACTCGGTTCCCCACTGTTTACTGTGGTACCCACTTTTTTTTCTCTGGAAGCATGAGGGCATGATCCATGACACTGTTACTGTTTGTCTGAATATACAGCCCTATAGGTTCCACTATGCAATCTTAAAATAAAACTATTTGATGTAGCAACCATGTGGTATAATTTGGGACGTATGAAGTGCTACCTATATAGTAATGAACAATAGACATAAGAACAACTGTTTCACTGTCACATCCTGTTACTATTACTGTTGACCCTTACTGTTACGGTTGACTTCACTGTTACTGTTACTGTTATACTCTTTACTGTTTACCCACTGTTTACTGTTATCCGTAGACTGTCATCCTTTGTTTCTTTTCCTCTATGTCAGTACTTCCTGTTTTTGTATTATTTTTCCCCTTTCCTTTTCCTGCTTGTATTACTTGTGGCCTGGAACTTACAACTAACGGGCATCATGTTTTCCTGTCTTCCTATTTTCCTTGTTAATTGTCATATGAGCAGGTTTTGGTGATCGCGTGCCTACTGGAGTTGGTGAGCAAAAGTTTTGAGCTGTGCATTGGACAATTTTGCTTATTGTTTTGTTTTGAACTATCATATTCATATTTCTGTATTGAGTCTTGTATTTGGGCTTGTAGTCCCAGAATATTGTTTTGTTTCAGATCTCGTATTTGTTTGGAATATTCATTATCGTTGCAAATAAATACTATTGATTTAAAATTGTTCTGCATGCTTGGTTGAGTATATTGCTATATTTACTGTTGTGCTAAGTCAAGTAGATCCGTACAGCTTACAGATGGTGAAAAGTATCCACTGGGCTTAGTCACATACCGTATTCCGTATTCCTTTTGGGAAGCGGGGCGCGACACGAACCCCGCACACTTGCTCGGGTTCATGTGGCTAGAGCGGCTTGAATGGACTCCGCACCTGCCCGGGGTTGTTTCAGGAGCACAAAATGACGAGTAGAACTCTGCATACTTGCTCGGGAGCAAGTGTCTAAGTGGCCCTATGAACTGTGAGTGGACTCCGAATAATGTGATGACGAGTCTTAGAAGCATTCGAATGGCGAGCCTAACTCCGCCTACTTGCTCGGGAGCATGTGGCTAGAGCGGATTTATGAACCATGAATGGACTTTGCACCTGTCCGGGGTTGTTTCATGAGCACTCGAACGGAGAGCCGAACTCCGCGTACTTGCCCTAGAGCAAGTGGCTAAAGCGGCCCTATGAACCATGAGTGGACTCTGAACAATGTGACGATGAGTTTTGTGAGCACTTGAATGAAGAGCCGAACCCTCGCACACTTGCTTGAGAGCATGTGGCTAGAGCGGCTCTATGAACCATGAATGGATTCCGCACTTGTCCAGGGCTGAGCACTCGTACGGTGAGATATACCCCCACACACTTGCTCAAGGGTAAGTTTGCCCGTGCGACTCAATGAATAGTGAATAGATCCTGCACTTGCCCGTTGGAGTGATTAGTGAATGGATGGTGTTTCTCGGGAGTGTACCATGTGTCTAACTCACTGCTTTCCTTAGGTTGAATTGTTCAAGGAATTGTTGAATTATACAAGAAATTTTGCTAAAGAAAATACTAATTTTATTGAAAAATTCAAACCACATGGCTGCTTGATTGCAAGCCTTTATTACATGTCGTGGCTGTTATAATCATCGGCCTTGATTACATGTTTGAGACTAACTACGAGAGGAGGGTGTTAAGCGCCCTCGTTGTACTTCTTCAGATTTGGGGTGTTCCAAGTGAAGACTTCTCGGTTCTCCTCAATGCAAGTGATAAATTGCTCATTGACTTGATGCGGGAGTGTCTTACTCACCAGAAAACACTTAGCTTGATCTTCTTGGGATACAGAGATTTGTGCTAGTTTTTCTAAGTGTTTAGAGTTGTCTTGTCCCCTCCCTTGGGGGAGCTCCATAGCATCGATGGGGAGAACCGAGCCCCCTATTGTGGAGGTGTAACATGCCCGAACAACTTCTTGGCTTCCTTTGGCTTTTCCTACTCCTGCTGCTGTAGAGAGCTTCATCTTCATGTGGTAGGCTGAAGCAACCACGTGAAGGGCTACTAGCCCCGGGCGATCAAAGATGGCATTGTAGGCAAACTTCATATCGGCAACCATGAAATCGAGTGCTTCCATGTAGGTAGTTGGAGCTTTCCCCACAGTTATGTCAAAGGTGACTATTCCCTCGATTAGAAATGGGGCTCCAGAGTAGATAGTATATCCGGTAGGCTTGAGGCGATCTTGCTTAAGCTTGAGGCCTTCGAACACATTCAGGAATAGAATGTTAACTGGGCTGCCATTATTGACCAGGACTCGACACACTTCATGGTTCACCATACACATGCTGATTCTAAGTGCGTCGCAATGAGGTGTTTGGACACCCTCTAAGTCCCGATTTGAGAATGTGATGCTGGCTTATGTACTCCTTGGAGGCGGGATGTTATGCACCGAATTTACCTCTCAGACAAATACTTTCCTTAAGGAGCTAGATGAGGCCCCATAGGTCCCCCATGAATAGCATGAAATATCTTCATCCGTCCCGAGCCATGGGACTCAGTTGGCCTTTCTGCTCTCTTGTTGGCTCTCCTCACAAATGGAGGTTTGGTGTCTGTGGTAGGGTAAAAATGGCTTGGAGGCCCAACCAGGGCCCAATACAACTCTCACTCAAAAAAATGGTAAAAATAGCAATCTGGTTCGGCTTCGAACCACTGAAGGGTCAGCGTCGAACCTCACGTTCACCCCCATAGTGCCGGCCTCCTCGTATCCGACGAGCCTCAGTGGTCCTCGGCCTCCGACCCGTGACAGTCCTACGGGCCGTCCCCCCCCCCCCTTCTGGCGAAGCATGAGGATGGCCTGGCACAGCCTAGGCCCTCCGATTCTCCCAGAAGCACAGGAGACCCACGATCAGCCATGTCAGCTCCAAATACCGCCCAGGGTTTGCCACATCAGCCCTATACCACTCCTGGTATTGCCACGTCCGCCCTAAACCCCCTGGGCCTTCTGCCACGTCAGGCCCATGGGCTTTCGAATCCAGACCCGGCCCCCAAACGGAACCAAACCCGGTTGGAGTTCTCTATAAATACTAGACCCACACCCACCTTTTAAGGTAATCAATCTTTTGCCACTTAAATATACCTAGTTATTGCTACTCTCTCACAGAGACTGACTAGATCGTCGGAGGGTCCGCCACCGGGATAAACCCCGGTGTTTCAGGACCGTCTGCAGGTACACAAGACCTCGGATCCGACCCCTCTGATCCGAGCCCAGACTTCAACATCATTCCGAGCTCATCGTAGGTCCCAGAAGGTCAACCGAAGGTCGGCAGACGAGTAGCATTCTCCATCAATACAAATCGAGTCCGAACTCACACCTGGTGCATCCACACGTCTCCCAGAAATAAACCGCATCAGGTTGGCGCCGTCTATGGGAACCCTACTTCAGAAGCCGATCCGAACCGGACCATCAAGGGACCTCGACAGCCGAACCCTCATGGCCTCCAAGGGCAAGGGGGCTGCTTCCTCCGTCAACCGACGGGACTCGCCCCCACCAACTGATAATGCCGGGCCACGCACGTCGAAACACAGGGCTCCCCCTCGGGAGTCCCAAAGGAGCGTCGCCCAGCCAGCCCAGCCCGACCTCCGGGGGATAATCCTCAACCGCAAGATTACCCACAACAGGGGAAGGGCCGCTTCCAACCCGGCCCCGAACCGTCCAAGACCGCCGCCCGAGGGACGAAGACCCGCGCTCAGCCGAGTCGGAAGACAACCCTCGGACCGACCAAACCGGGTCGAGGGAGCCCCCGTCACTCACAAGGAGTTCCAAGACTTCCGAAGAGAAATTCTGGGAGCTCTCCGACGGGCCCCCAGGGAAGAAACCCTCCATTCCCAAACAGGGTCGGACGCCGAAGCCAGCGCGTCCCGCCCATCAACAATCCAACCAGAGGACGATGGCGTACTCCTAAGGCGCCTACAAGAAATGGAGGATCGCCTCGATCACATAGGGGACGGCGGCCAAAGAGCGGCTCAGGGGTACAGACCTGTCCGTCCTCCCTTCTCCGCCCCCATCCTCCAAGCGGAAATACCCAGGAATTTCCGACCCCCTCAATTCGAGACCTACGACGGCGAGGGAGATCCTGCTGATCACATGGAGGGTTTCAAAACCCTCATGATGATTCACAGCGCCTCGGATCCCCTGCTATGTCGAGCCTTCCCTGCCACCCTTTGGGGTCCGGCTCGTGAGTGGTTCTCGAAGCTCGCCCCCGGCTCCATTTACTCCTTCGACCAACTCGAGGGCAATTTTCTCGCCCACTTTGTCACTAGCCGGAAGGCCGAAAGGACCAGCGCCTCATTACTTGGGCTCAGACAGATAGAGGGGGAATCACTCAGAGCGTTCGTCCGGAGATTTACTGCTGAGGCAAGGTCGGTCTCCTCCCTCGACCCGGGCGTCGCTTCAGCGGCATTCCGACACAACGTCCGTCATGGACAGCTGAAGGCTTCTCTGGCGAAGAAACCCCCCGTCGACTTTCCCGACCTCCTCAATAGGGTCGAGAAATACATTAGGGCAGAAGAGGCCCTTAACCCCGAAGATGCCAGGGATGCCACCGGGAAGCGAAAGCGGAAGACTGAAGAAGTCGAACCATCAAAGAAAGCTCCAAGGGACCCGGGGGCCATGAAGAAGGTCCCGCCGGTCCCCCGCTTCGAGAGGTACACTCCCTTGACGCATAACGTATCCGCCATCCTCTTGGAAATCGAAGACAAGGGCATTGTCCGACTACCTCCCCGATCTAATAACAATAAGAATCGAGATCAGCGCTTCTACTGCCGCTTCCACAGAGATCACGGGCACGAAACCGACCAATGCCGAGCCCTGAAAGACGAAATTGAAGAACTCATTTCCAGAGGGTACCTCCGAGAGTTTACCCGAGAAGGCCCACGGGATCGGCGAGACGCTAGGAACCGGAGGCCCTCGCCTCCGAACCCTCCTCCAAACCACACCCAGGGTCGGGACCCCGATTCCGAGGGAGCCGCAGATATGCCTTTCATCTTGCACTGTGTCCACGGAGGGCCGATGGGAGGTGAATCGAATACCTCCCGAAAAGCCTTCATCCGAGAGGTGAATGCTGTCCGAGACAACCCCTCGCCCAAACTGCAGTCGAGGCCGGTATCCTTCTCAGGGGAGGACCTCGAAGGTGTTCGCTTGCCCCACTGCGATGCCCTCGTCATTAGTCTCCACATGGCTAATTGTGAAGTTCGCAGAATCCTCGTCGACAACGGCAGCTCGGTGAATATTCTTTTCCTCGAAGCCTTCGAAAATCTCAAGTTACCCAGAGGCAAACTCAAGCCGGCCGGGTACACCTTGCACGGGTTCTCCGGCGTCCCTGTCGTGATAGAAGGGATTGTTACCCTCGACGTTACCGCCGGATCGACTCCTGTCAAAAGGACCGAGTCCATGGACTTCATGGTAATCAACGTCAAGGCGGCTTACAACGCCATACTCGGCCGACCTGGACTGTGCTCCCTCCAAGCGGTGCCTTCGGCTTACCATCTGAAGCTCAAGTTTCCCACCCCGCAAGGAGTCGGCATTGTCCGAGGCAGCCAAGAAGCAGCGCGATCATGCTACATGACCACCGTCGGGGGAGGTGTGTTCCCCCTCGACGCCGAACGAACATAGATTATGGCCTGGCTAAGTGTAAATCTATTTTTGTGTAAACCTTCATGTGTAAAGGGCTGTCTTAGCGGCCCTCCCTATCTTATGCTAAAAGTACCCTTTTTTGTCCGAATCCAAATGTCTCGGTAGGCTCAATCCGAGTCCAGACCAAGGGTTCTTCCTAAGGCCCCACTTCGATCCCTCGCGGATCGGTGGAGCCAAACCTTACCTCCGACATTGTGCGCTACACTACTAGCCGGAGCGATGAAGGAAAAAGATTCTTTATTCATGCCCCTTTATTTTGATTCTGAAAAAATAAAAGAAACAAAGACCGTTACAGGACCACTCCGCTCATCTCAAACCAGAAGAAATCTTAGGGCCCTTCGGGCCCAACGAGGGGCGAAAAGTACTCCGACCAAGCAACTAGGAGCCCCTCTCCTCGTTATGGTAGTCCTTGGCCTCAGCCGCGGTCGACACTCCAGCCACAGAACTCTGGGCGTCATCCGGTCGCGTCCGCTGCAACAGTAGCAGCGCAGAGGGAACCCCCTCCGCTTGCCGACCCGCGGAGGAAGAGAACGAGACACCCAATATCGCCTTGTAACGACGTATCTCCATCTCCTTCTCCACAAAGACGTCGCGAAGTAACCCCCCAGGAGAGGGCCTCGGCACCAAGGTACTCAACCCGGCCTGTCCAAGGTTCGCACCGCCGAGCTCCCGATCCCACATCGCCCTCCTCAGCCGACGCGCCTCCTCACTTAAGGCTTCGGACTTATTCCGATAAAAGTTACAAGCCGTATCAGTGTCCCGAGCCCCCCTTCGGTGACAAACCAGCGCGGCTTCCAGGGCCTTAACTTTACTCCGGAGCCACGCCACATAGAAACTACGGGAGTCCACCCCGGGGAGGAGAGCCGCGACCTACAAGAAAACCAGCCAACTCAACACACATTCGCAGGAAGGTTCGGAAATGTCCGAGGTCAAAACGATTGGCCGGTCAAAAAACTTCTTTTACTACTATAAATCCAGGTACTTCTTACAAAAAATGCGGTGGCCAGTCCGCGGGAGGCAAATACAGTCGAGGGAGAGAAAAAGAAAGATAAAAATTATACAACTCATTGACCCACCTCAGCGTCGACAGACGGATCCACGGGTGCGTCGGCCAGTGGGTCGAGGGCAGGCCCTTCTTCGCCAGGAGTCTTCGACGTCCCCTCGATCTCCATGTCGTACTCAAAATTGGACAGATCAAGGGTCGGGAAGAAGTGCCTCACGTGACTGAGGGCCTTCGCATAACTTTTGTCCTGGGCCTCGATCACCATCAGCTGACCCGTGGTCATCACCTCCTTCGCCTCCTTGGTGAACTTCGTCTTCAGGGAGGCCACCTTCTTCTCCCACTCTGCATCCTTGGCCTTGAGCTGGAGCTCCAGCTGCTGCTCCCTCTTGTGCGAACCCTCGAGTTCGATCCGCATCTCCTTCATCTCCCGCTTGCTCTTTTCCGCCCGAGCTCGCTCTTGGGCCAGGGACGCCTCGTAGAGGTTCTTTATGTTAGCCCCCTGCATGCAAGCCTACAACCAACGAGCGCAGATAAGGACAAGGCTTCCGTACGAAAAACCACAGGGGGGACAGGGTCGACAGACTTACCAGCACAGTGGCCTGCGCCAGGCGTGCGAACGCCATCTCCACGGGCTCGCCCTCCATAGCCTTGCGGTCGCGAGGGGTCGCCAACTTCTCCACCACCTCAACGGCTTGGGCCTCCTCGGTCAGGCAGTCCCCCATCCGAACCGACCAGTCCGGAGCCCACCGCTGCCGCAAAAACTCCACCACCGGATCCTCTTCCTCAGCCTCGACCAAGGGACCTTTCCCCTTGTCAAGAACAGAGGCCCCCGCTAGGCCCTGACCCTTCGAAGCAGCCGCCCCTTACTCGTCTCCGAGCGAACCCTCTTGGTCCCCGGCTCGAGCTGGCCCTCCGAGATGACTAGGGACGACCCCCTCGACCTCTTCGCCGCCTCCTTCTCAGCCTTCTCCTTCCTCATGGCGAGCCTCTTTGCCTTGATCGACGCCTCGTCCATATCTGCGGGAAAAACCATTAAGAGCAATGAGCAAGAAAGTACGAAAGGACCAAGAAAAAAGAAACAACTACATACACATAACGGCTGGGCTCAGTCCAACGCACGCCAGGTTGACCTCCGTCACCTCCGTCCAATCAATACTAGGTGACAGACGGAGGCGCTCGACAAACCCCCATTCTTCGGCCGACAGATCCCTCTGCCTCGGCGTTTGGTAGCTCGGCTTGGAGTGATTCCATCGAGTGGGAATGTCCCATGGCTCTTCACTCCGGATCACCAGATACTTTTTCTTCCATTCCTTAATGGAATCCGGGTGGTTGCGAACGACCTTCCCCTTACTCCGGGGAGAGATATAGTATACACCCTCGGCCGACGAGCTGACCATCAACATCGTGCGGAACACATTCAGCCGCAGGGGTACTTGCTGCTCCTCGCACATCAGCATAAAGCAGATAATCTGCTTCCAAGAGTTCGGCCTGTACTGCATGGGCGCCAAGGAGGCCCAGTTCAGCACATCCCTAACGAACGGGTGGATTGGCAACCTCAGGCCGGAGATGAAAGCATCCACTGGGAAGACACAATACCAAGCTGATAGGGGATCGGTGGGGCGCAGAGTAGAGCTCGGCAGCAGCAATTCGTAGCCAGGCCCTATATGATACGCCAGCTGCAGAACCTCCAAGTCCCCGTCCTCCAAAACGGTCGAGATCGCGTCCATCATCACCCTCCTCCGGCTCGGCGAAGAGGGTTGCACTCCGAAGAGCTCCCGGTCAGAAAGGTCGTCGGGATATTGACGGAAATGCTTCGGCTGTATGGGCGAACCCGTTATCAAATTGCGGAAGACAGGCGCCTGGCTCGAACCGCCGGTCCTCGACCCCGCCTTCCTCGGGGCCCTCTTCTTCTTCTTGGCTCGCTCCGACGAAGGAGTAGACAATGGCCCCTGGCCTGTCGGCGTGAGTCTGGA
This sequence comes from Hemerocallis citrina, assembly GCA_017893485.1. Lineage (NCBI taxonomy): Eukaryota > Viridiplantae > Streptophyta > Magnoliopsida > Asparagales > Asphodelaceae > Hemerocallis > Hemerocallis citrina. The sequence continues at coordinate 254,153,674 of CM030359.1, forward strand.
ACCTGCACCCCGAACGGTGGATCTCCTCACTATATCACCCTCGCCTCTCTCCTCCTCGGAAGACAACTCCAGTACACGAAGGCCGTCCGAACTATCGCCGGCTTCCTCCGACTCGCTACTCTCCACCACAAAGGGATGCCGGGAGCATGACGGCCTCATCTTGTGTACCGCCTCCCCCTCACCTACTGAGTCCTCCCACGAAACCGAGCCAGAAGGGTCCGCAACGGGCACCGACTCCTCCTCAAGTACGGGCTCTTCCCATGACGTCGATGTGGAGACAGGCTTTACTTCCCCCCTGGACGTCGATGCCGACGAACCGGACTGAGCCCTATCCATCTGTGCCTAAAGCTAAACAAACTTACCAACTAACCTGGGACCGCTTCGGAAGGATGAGCCTAGTACGGCAAACTGCAAGAACAAGCGCTGAAGTGTTAGGAGATTTTTTGAGGAAGAAGGCAGCGAAAAAGAAGTGGGCGAAAGGGGAAGAGAGGAGAATACTTATAGAGGAGAAGAACGACTCCTCGACTTCCGCAATTACTATTCACTGATTGACGCACAACTGCCGCCTGGAAAATCGCGCCACGTCCTCAAAACGTGTGCTGCTGACGTCATCAGACGCCAGACTGACAGCCCAACTCAGGGGTCGGTTCGGGTGGAATACGCGACGGAGAAAATATTTTTACTTAAGGATTAAGGCACCGTCATGCGACAGACGCCCCGGGCTCCAGCGCTCGACCGGTTCCCCTCTCACCCCTGAGCAGCCCGGAGCTTACAGCTTCGGCAGTCGAAACCCCGAACTGTTCAAGGGTGGGACAGAAACCGCCATCGCCTGGAGCCCTATCGGGACAGATTGGCCGACCCCCAATTGAAGGTGGCCCCTCTATCCTAGGCCCTTCAGCCCCAAGACCGGAATACGGTCGGTGCCTCTTCCGTCCGGATCTCTCCCGGGCCAAACAACCATGTCAGGGTCGTCTGACCCGAAAAGGGATCCGGACGGCAAAACCACCACCAATCCGAGGCTCCCCTTCCACCAGTGCGGATTTCGGCCGTTACCCCTCTCGCCCTGATCTCCCCTGGATCTGGCTACCGTATCAAGATCCATCAGATCCAAGAGAAGACCCGGGCGACAGAATAACCACCTCTCCGACACGGCTGGGGTCGAAAATATTAGCAAAAGACAGGCGTCCGCCGAAGCAGACACCTCTGATGGCCAATAGGCCACCCCTGCTCTGATCATACCTGCGGTGGAGGGGAGAGGTATTTATAGCCTCCCCCATGGACCAACCATTAGGGCACGGGGAAGGTCAATCGACAGAAAACCATGCGCCATCTGCATTTATTAGGCGGCGCCATTAAATGCCCCTAGGAAATTGGACCATCGCACCGATCTCGGAGAGCCTTCAATGCTCCGCAGAAATGACGGGATATCCCCGCTCAATCACTCTAAGGCACCAACCGTTCGACATCACCCTTGTTGGCCCGTAATCCCTCGCCGGCTCGAGGTCAGGTCTAGCATCAGGGTAGTCTTCTCAGGAAGGCTCCACGGCTCGCCATCGCCCTTGCCTACCCGTAATCCCTCGCCAAGCTCGAGGTCAGGTCCGGCACCAGGGTGGTCTTCTCAGGAAGGTCAACGGCTCGCCATCCCCCTTGTTAGCCCGTAATCCCTCGCCAGCTCGAGGTCAGGTCTAGCACCAGGGTAGTCTTCTCAGGAAGGCTTCACGGCTCGCCATCGCCCTTGCCTACCAGTAATCCCTCGCCAAGCTCGAGGTCAGGTCTGGCACCAGGGTGGTCTTCTCAGGAAGGCCAACGGCTCGCCACCCCCCTTGTTGGCCCGTAATCCCTCGACCAGCTCGAGGTCAGGTCTAGCACCAGGGTAGTCTTCTCAGGAAGGCTTCACGGCTCGCCATCGCCCTTGCCTACCAGTAATCCCTCGCCAAGCTCGAGGTCAGGTCTGGCACCAGGGTGGTCTTCTCAGGAAGGCCAACGGCTCGCCACCCCCCTTGTTGGCCCGTAATCCCTCGACCAGCTCGAGGTCAGGTCTAGCACCAGGGTAGTCTTCTCAGGAAGGCTTCACGGCTCGCCATCGCCCTTGCCTACCAGTAATCCCTCGCCAAGCTCGAGGTCAGGTCTGGCACCAGGGTGGTCTTCTCAGGAAGGCCAACGGCTCGCCACCCCCTTGTTGGCCCGTAATCCCTCGACCAGCTCGAGGTCAGGTCTAGCACCAGGGTAGTCTTCTCAGGAAGGCTTCACGGCTCGCCATCGCCCTTGCCTACCAGTAATCCCTCGCCAAGCTCGAGGTCAGGTCTGGCACCAGGGTGGTCTTCTCAGGAAGGCCAACGGCTCGCCACCCCCTTGTTGGCCCGTAATCCCTCGACCAGCTCGAGGTCAGGTCTAGCACCAGGGTAGTCTTCTCAGGAAGGCTCCACGGCTCGCCATCGCCCTTGCCGATCTGAAATTCCTCGCCAAGCTCGATGTCGGGTCCAGCACCAGAATGGCTTCCTCAGGGAGGCCAACGGCTCACCATCATCCCAGGCCGATCCTTAAACCCTCGCCGGCTCGAGGCTCGCTCTAACAATCAGGGTAACCCCCTCATGAAGGCCCAGCGACTCGCCATCCCATTTCTACAACCATAAGCACTCCTCCACGGCTAGCTCCCGCACCCCCCGCAGGAGTGGGGGGCTTGTGTGGTAGGGTAAAAATGGCTTGGAGGCCCAACCAGGGCCCAATACAACTCTCACTCAAAAAAATGGTAAAAATAGCAATCTGGTTCGGCTTCGAACCACTGAAGGGTCGGCGCCGAACCTCACGTTCACCCCCATAGTGCCGGCCTCCTCGTATCCGACGAGCCTCAGTGGTCCTCGGCCTCCGACCCGTGACAGTCCTACGGGCCGTCCCCCCCCTTTCTGGCGAAGCATGAGGATGGCCTGGCACAGCCTAGGCCCTCCGATTCTCCCAGAAGCACAGGAGATCCACGATCAGCCATGTCAGCTCCAAATACCGCCCAGGGTTTGCCACATCAGCCCTATACCACTCCTGGTATTGCCACGTCCGCCCTAAACCCCCTGGGCCTTCTGCCACGTCAGGCCCATGGGCTTTCGGATCCAGACCCGGCCCCCAAACGGAACCAAACCCGGTTGGAGTTCTCTATAAATACTAGACCCACACCCACCTTTTAAGGTAATCAATCTTTTGCCACTTAAATATACCTAGTTATTGCTACTCTCTCACAGAGACTGACTAGATCGTCGGAGGGTCCGCCACCGGGATAAACCCTGGTGTTTCAGGACCGTCTGCAGGTACACAAGACCTCGGATCCGACCCCTCTGATCCGAGCCCAGACTTCAACATCATTCCGAGCTCATCGTAGGTCCCAGAAGGTCAACCGAAGGTCGGCAGACGAGCAGCATTCTCCATCAATACAAATCGAGTCCGAACTCACACCTGGTGCATCCACACGTCTCCCAGAAATAAACCGCATCAGTGTCATTCACTTGTGCAAATTGGCGAGGTATCCTTGTCGGAGCAATGCTTCGAGCTCGTCCTTGAGGGCTCGGCAGTATCTGTGAGGTGACCATGATCTTTGTGGAAGGCACACCACTTGGTTTTATCTATTCTCTTACTCGGAGCGATCATCTTGGGCGGAGGTCGAAGGAGCCCGTCCTTGTCAACCTCAATGAGAATGGCGGAGATGTTGGCATTGTGTGAGGTGTATTTCTCAAAGCGAGACATGGAGGTGGACAACGCTAACCCGTGGAATCCTTCTGGGATTTTCGGGTTCATTTTCATTGGGACCCTTCTGTTTGTTCCCGGACGAAGTACCTTCTGCTCTTGGGGCAGATTGCCTCTTATACTCGGATGTACTTCTCGACTCTTTGAAGAAGGTCGGAGAAGTCCCGAGGAGGTCTCTTGACGAGGGAAGCATTAAGGTCATCATGCTTCATATTGGACCTGAAGGCGGCTGTGGCCACTGCTGAATCGAGTGAGGGGATGGATCTGGACTTGGTCGTGAAGTGTTGAACATGGCTCTTGAGGGACTCCCCTTCCCTTTGTTCAGGTCTAGCAAGGAAGCACTGGTCTTCTCCGACTTGCGGCTGGTGATGAAGTGTGTGAGGAAAAGCTCCTCAAGTTGGTCAAAGGAAAATATAGATCCTGGAGAGAGACAGTAGAACCACTCCCATGCAGAGCCCTTCAAAGTTGCTGAAAAAGTTTTGCATAAGTGGGAGTCATACGCTTGGTGGATCATCATGAGAGTTTTAAAACTCTCGATATGGTCTACTGGGTCAATCTCCCCATTGTATGGCTCAAACGAATCTTGAAGTTAATGGGGACATGAGCCTCAATGATCTTATAAGAGAAAGGAGGTCTGACAGGATGGTATCTTCTTTCCTGTCTTCCTTCTTCCTACTTCAGTAATGCTAGACGATCTTCCATCTTTTGGAGGCGTTAGAAGACGGCACCCTCTTGCTAATCGGATCTAGTGGAGCCATGAGACTCCTCATGTTGAGGAGGGGTATAACGGTGAGGATTGATTCGTCGAGTCTTGGGAGGAATTTTGTGTAGGGCCCGAAGAATTTCATCTTTGAACTCTCAGAGTTCTGCTCCAGTGACAGGTACTTCTTCCTCCTTCCTTCTTCTAGGGGCTGTTCTGGTTGGAGTTGGATGCCTCCTCTATCAGAGAGGAGTTCTTCTGTGGTCCCTTGGGAAACGGTGGCTTCTTCTCCCCCTAGGAGAGGGGGATCGTCTTCACCTTCTAGGAAATGGGTTATTCCACACCCCCTCGGAGAGGGGGATCTTCTGGATCGTGGCCTTCAAGGAGAAAGGCTTCTCCTACTTCCCCGATGTTCTGGATAGGGGGCTTCTTCATGAGTTCTCCTCTCGTTGAGGTGGGTTCGGAGGTCAGACTCCTGCTGGCAGTTGGTGATGACCTGATGGAGATTGAGTTGTGGTTGAGGTAGTGTGGAAGGGGTTGAGGTATAGACTGAACATCTGTTTTCGACGAAGGGTTTTACAGGTGGCTCGGGGCGAATTCGGTGGGAGCCCCCCGGTGCAGCTCCTCCGGACAGAGGGTGAACCTGCTGAAGGAGCTGATCTTCTTGCTGAAGTTGCCGGGGCTGCCCTTGTTGAAAGGTATGAGGAGGAAGGTCTTCAAGAGGAGAAGGTGGAAGAAGAGGGTTGGCTCGTCGGCTTGAGGCTGCCGCCTTCCATTTCCCCTTAGGAGGCATACTTCAAAATAGTTTTATACCAGCAAATTCTAGTCAAAATTTCTTTGCTGTTCCCACAGACGACACCAATTGGTTGTTTTTTTTTGTGTGGGAGCAATAAGATGATGTGGATTCTTTTGAGGAACAGTCAAGAACTGAACTTTTGACTTTCAACGGTGGTAACTATCTTTGACTGCAGTTGACTTTGCAATCTAACTTGTTTGCGCCGTTGGTTTTGATTCATGTGGTGACGATCACCTTCGCTGACCTGCAAAAAGTCTGAAACACTGGAATTGATCCCGGCGATAGACCCTCCGATACTCAAGTAAAAAATCAAGAAGATTATGAGGGAGTTTTTTTGTGGAAAAATATTGATTACCTGTTTCTAGTGGACGTAGGGGGTATTTATAGTTGCTTTGGTCAATTTCAAGATAATTATTTATCTATATTTCCCATTGTTTTTGAATTAAATCATCTTTTCTTCATGAAGAGATAAGAGTGGTTGAGGGGATTGAGTTTAAATTATCCTCAGGATAAGATATATATTTTTTGAACCGTGTTTTATGGATAATTATGAGTTTAAATCATACTCAAATAATCTGGACCCATTCTTATTGGGCTGTTATGTCGACGCAATAAGACAGACCCATTTTGGGCTGTTGGATTTGAAATAGACCCAATCCTCGTTTACAGACCCATTTTAGTGAAATTACCGTTTTACCTCTGAGAGCTTTAAGATTCATGCCTGATTTGAATGGTTCCAATTTGGTTCTATTTTTTCCCATATCACTGAGAAATGGGCCAAGCTTTAGGGTGAATTGTTGACGACAAACAAAATACTAAATGAGTTTCTATCATAACTTATAAGGCCAAACTCCAGGCGGTTTAGTGAGATTAACCCAAACAGTCCACTAAAATAGGGCACTACGTACATCTGTATTATGTTCGCCTATGTAATGGACTAATGGGTCAAGGTACCATCTCACAACAACTTTGAATGTCGGGCAAATATAACATAAGATTACGGATGCAATAGGAAGCCCAATATCCCCAATCTTGTGCATTGGATTGCCCGGCCCCGATCAGGATTTTTCTCGAGACTTTCAGCTTTGAATCTTAAAACTTAAAAAAGGCGGGGAAAAGGACTTTTTTTTATCGGGTTTGGATTTGGTTAATCTTGTAGAATATGACCCTTGCATTCTGACAAAAACCCTTGAGTGCATCTGAAAGACAACCAATTGGGCCCACTAAACGCTCAAACAGGCCCGACCCATCACTTTCTCATTGGCTAACCATCACATATTCTCTCTTATACCAAAGACTATAATGTAGTATGACCTCAAACCTGAGATATTTCTTAATCCATCCCAAGCTCTTACCATATTCTTTACAAATTACTGTTAGTGACACTAATTTTTATTTCATATGAATGTCACTTTTGTAAATAATTATGTCGTAAATAAATTTAAACTTTAAGGGTTATGGTAACTGACAACAGTTGAGTAAATTGACGGTTCTTTAACTCCCACTTAAAAATAAGTTGTTGAGTTAGATCGCTAGTTTTCTATAAATTATAGTTTGTCTATAAATTACATAATCTATTTCATATGAAAGTCACTTTTGTAAATAATTATGTCGTAAATAAATTTAAACTTTAAGGATTATGGTAACTGACGACAGTTGAGTAAATTGACGGTTCTTTAACTCCCACTTAAAAATAAGTTGTTGAGTTAGATCGCTAGTTTTCTATAAATTATAGTTTGTCAATAAATTACATAATCCCAATCCTCGTATTATCATGCACGTGCGATGCACGTGGAGGAAGAAGGAAAAAGACAAAAAAAACCTACCAACACGTGCGCTGCACGTGTTGACTAACATACAAAAAACAATAAAAAATTGTTTATTTGTTTGGAACCCCATCTCTCCCATTATAATAGTTATAGTATGATGCACGTGCGATGCACGTGGAGGAGGAAGGAAAAGGACAAAAAAAAAACCTACCAACACGTGCGCTGCACGTGTTTGCACACATACAAAAGAAAAAAAATTGTTTATTTGTTTACCATCCCCATCTCTCCCATTATAATAGTTATTAGAGCATCCACAGTCGTTTGCTTATTTGCCATTTTTTCCATTTTTTTTACTGTAGCGCACACACTTGTCTGCTATTTTGCCATTTTTTGGCAAAATCGCTACAGTAGAAAGGGGCGAATAGCATTCCATATAGCAAAATACATATTATAGCAGACGAAACATGATTATTTAATTATTATTTTAATTGATCGGACGAAACATGATGTTTCATCCGAAGTAAAAAAAAAAAAACCGAATAAAATAACCGTTAAACGAATTTAAGCGTGAGAATGAACATGATGTTTCGTCCCAATGTGAGACGAAACATCATGCTTCGTCCCAATCCAATTTTAAAAAAAAAAAATTTAATTTTAAAAATTAATTTTGTAAATTTTAAATTTTTTTTGCAATTATCTAAATTGATTTTGCAAAAAAAATTTACAATTTTTTAAAAAAATTCTTTTTGCAATTTTTTTTTACAAAAAAAACTTCCGGAAAATCCGGACGAAGCACCATGCTTCGTCCAGCTACAGTGATTTTTTTGGAACTTTTTGTAAAATTTTTAATTGTTTTTGCAAATTTTTAAATTAATTTTGCAAATTTTTAAATTGTTTTTGCAAATATTATTTACAAACTATTTAAAAATTTGTTTTTGCAAATTTTTTTTGCAAAAAAAAACTTCCTTTTTTCTCCCTTTTTGGGACGAAACATCATGTTTCGTCCCGTAATTTTTTTAATTGCAGACGAAACATGAAACATCATGTTTCGTCTGTTTCTTTTTAACGACTTTATGCATTTTTTTTTGCCATTCGACGGCTGTGGATGCTCATCGAATTGGATGGGCAAAATATGCATTTTGCCATTTTTTACATCGAACGACTGTGGATGCTCTTATAGAGTTATAGATAGATTAGAAATCAGAGATGTATGACTCCATTTTACCCCCCGAACCCCAAATTGGTCCTCAAAATAAACTAATCCCAAACCAAGGATTCTTCTATAATTTGCACCTCTCTTCAACAATCCCTTCTATAATTTTGCACCTCTCTTCAACAATCCCTTCGCACCCTCTTCTTCTTCTTCCACAAAAGAAAACCAACTTTCCTCCACTCTCTGTACGCCTCTTTTTTCAATGGACTGCAATTTTGCAAATTCCACCCTCATCTCTCCGAAACCCGGGTTATGGCGTCCACCCTCGCGGCGCCCCCCTCCTAAGCTTCAGTTGCAGGTGAAATTTCTGACTCTCAGACTTTTTTTGCCATAAAAAAAAATCATTCAGTTTTTGGAGGGCTAAAGTAAGCTTTTTTGTGGTTGATTTTCTTTTTAATGGTAGAAATTGAAACCTTCGAGACTGAGGAAGAGACTGGTGGTTAGTAGAGCATGTGGTGGTGGGGCCCCAACAGATGATTCGGATTCGGGAAGTGGGTTTTCGATTAATCCTAGCAAGATTTTCATGGAAGAGGTGAATTTTTTGTTATTATTATTGTTTTGTTTTTAAAATAGGGGTTTTAGTTCTAGGGTGTTAGTTCGATGAATTTATATGATATTGCTGGAGTAAATTTAGGCTAGGGTTGGAATTGCTTGAATAATGAAAAATATACATATATTTTTTACTAAACAATTTTTTCTAACAACTTTTTAAAAGTTGTAAGGCACAATGATTCTGTATGATAATATTGAATTCAGGGTTTGCAATCTTGATAGCATGAAGGACTTTGGATTAACCTATAATTTTGTTTGGACTTTGGAGGAGGAGGAGGAGGAGGGTAATTGTAATGTTATAGATAAGTTGCATACAGGGCTGGCCCTGAGTTCAATGGGGCCCGAGGCGAACTCCCGAAATAGGGCCCCCATACATACAAAAGGAAAAAAAAAACATATATATAAAAATTTTGCACATTGTTCAAGGCAAAATTATTACAATAAAGATGACTTCTTTTCACATTCCGTGCAACAGACTCACTAATTAGATGTTCATAATCAAGCTTTCCTACCATCGCTTTCTCAATACATAGTAAATCTAATCCATTCAATCTCTTTTGAGACATGGTTGAACGAAGATAAGACTTGACAATTTTCAATCATTAAATCAACAAAAAGCATACAAAAGTTCAAATAAATTAAAATCAATCAAGCACTAACTCAAGTAATTAAAAAAATATAAAGGCCCAAATAGTTAAATTTGGGGGCCCCTAAAAATAATGATACAAATTGTAATTTTACTTTATGCACAAAATATGTTACTAGAGGTATAAGGGAAAAAAATTCGGGGCCCCTAAAATTGGGAAAAATTCGGGGGTCCGAGGCGGCGGCCGCCTCCTCAGCCTCCACTAGGGGGCCGGCTCCGGTTGCATAGTTCAACTTAGTTGTTGCCTTGTTGGTGTGGGTAAGCTGATAACAAGTAGTGGGATAATGAAGTGAGATAGATTGATCAGCCTAGGTGAATATAACATAGATAAATTCATGCTTAAGCCCAAGCCTTTTATTTGTAGATGTTATTTGTATATATCGTATGTTCTAATTGCATTGCCTTCTTTAGTTTCTTGATGTTCTTATCGTCTTATGTCCATGATAGCAGGGTTATTCTTGAATATCTATCATATTGAAAGTTGGCCGAAAATTTTGGATTACTATGTCTATAGGTTCTTAGTGAGTTGTTTTTTGTTAATAATTTAATGTTTGTGGTATGAGGGTGTTACCACAATTGCTCGTCTCCGTCTTCTTTGGGGTATGTTTATTAACCTCCTTTGGGGCTTTGGCCGTACTATTTTTACAGTAAATATCTCGATAACTCTATCAAATTTAGCAACCTCTCTCTCTCTCTCATCATTGGTTTGAACAAGTTTCGTATTAGTGTAGAAAACTTAGAGTAATATCAACATATATAGATGCTTGAAATTGAGCTTGCTTCTTGCTAAATTTTAAGAGATTCTCGCGTCCTGTAAAAATAAAATTTCAATAACCTATTAAACCTATACCCTAACTCATCTGGGAAATATCATACCTATTTAAATTGTTTCGGCCAAATCAGGAGGAAGACTTGGAAACTGAACAGTATGCGAAACTTGGAAGTGTTGGTCAGATAGATAAGTACTACTTGTATGGATCAGGACGTTTGTAATATTGATATGATATGATAGAAGTGGTTATACATAATTGGCTAATATTTAAAACATTGACTTTGGCAGACAGTTTTGTGGTAGCACAAAAGCATCAAGGTTTCAGTATTAAATTGTGTGACAGAACAATTAAAGTTGGAAGATATATTGTTGCCTGTTTAATTCCGAGGATTGGAGAGGTGCAATAAAAAGGCTCAGTGTTTATCTAAAAATGTATAAGAAGGATCACATAGCTTCATGTTTAACAGAACATAAGGGATGCTGAAGTTTTTGTCAGAAGGTTTTTGGTAGAAATGACATTTATTGTTAGATATTTTTTTGCCCGATGGATTTTGTAATCATTCTTTTGGTGCACCTAAGAATTAGGGAAGTCCTAAGTTCATACAGAGAAAATAATTTACAACACTGTTGAAAATAGTGCTCCACCTCTAACTGGTGCAAGGATAAGTAGCGAGTCATAAAGCATAGGATACATTGATTTTAAATTTTTTAATTTTGTAGATTATAACATTGTCCCAGATAAATACAAAAATAAAAAATGTATCACGATTCATGAGAGCGTAGAATCAATTATTCCTGTCAGAGATGTAAAATTTCTTTCAGTAATTCTTTCTTTTATTTGCAGTAGGAAGGCCATAGTTTTATTGTTTTCTTATGTGAAACACATTGATGACTTATGTTGGATACCCATTTATTTTTAAGGCAATTGGAGCTGAATACGGGGAAGGTTTTGAGACTTTTAGAATGGATGGCCCGCTAAAGGTTGATGTGGTAAGAGCTTTGCATCTCCATGAGTACAAAGTATTAAGTGCATAGTATACTTTCTTTACCATTGTGTTATTATTGGTGGCTTGACAGAATTTGTGGTCAATATATGACATATGCTTATACAGTTGTACTCTGATTTGGTAGGATTATTTAAACGATAAACTGCAAGAATGCTTCCTTCAGAGAATTAGGCATGCAATGAAGCCAGATGAAGCTTTTGGTCTTATCTTCTCTTGGGACAATGTTGTGGTATGTCTTATTTTCATTTGCTCTTCCAGAAATGATGAGAAAGCATTATGAACTACAGATAGAAGTTGAGCAGTTGTACTGTACATCAAGTTCTATCAGGATCTCACTCTAATATATATATTCTTCTTGTTGCTATTGTATTTGTTTTCATTAAGGTTCTTCTGTTCTATGAAATTTCAGTCTATTATATAGCTGTTATTGCTGCTGTGTTTGTGATCCTTTTACCAAATGTTGATAACACCCTCAATGGCACATGTAATTTTGTCAAATTTTCTCTGTTTGTTTATTTATTTTGAGAGGAAATACCTGACTTAGTACTTAGTAGACATATCTATTCCCTCTACTGTCACAACTATTACTTAAATGAGTAATTCTGCCTTAGGGAAGTCTCATTTTGCAAGATGCATTTGACATTTATAAAACTGAAATTGTAAAGATATTTGAAAATGGATAGCTTGTGCACTCTACACAAAAATATCCTGCCAAGGTTTTAAATCTCGGATTTCGGACTCATCTCGGCAATGGGTGTTTCATCTCGGATCGGAGATATCGGAGGAGATCTCGGGGAAATGTGATCATTTCGGATGTTCATTTCGGACACTCAATAAACATATTTATTTTAGGCTAAATTTGAAAAAACCCCCTTAAACTATTCCTTTTATGCAGAAAACCTCACTGAACTATTTTTTATGCAGAAAACCCTCCTAAAGTATGTTTTCAAAAAATCCTCCTGAAGTATATTTTCAAAAAACCACATCTAACTTTTATGCTTGTATTAGATAACCTCATTCATCTTTGCAAGTTGATTCAGAAAACATCGTGCATCTTTCTCATTATATTCAAAAAACCTCACTAAACTTTAGCAGAAAGCTCACTAACACGTAGTGGGTTTTTTGCAACCATACTTTAGGGGGGTTTTCTGCATAAAAAATAGTTCAATGAGGTTTTTTGCATAAAGGGAATAGTTCAAGGGGTTTTTTTCAACTTTAGCCTTTATTTTATTACTAAACGAAATATTATATGTTCTACATGTCATTTATCATATAAATTATTGTACGATATAACTAATGACATGAATCAATCACGGTAAATATTCGCAGAATTTAACAACAATATAAAAAAGAATGTAATATAAGTATATAACTAAATTGAATTTGCATTGATTAGAAAAATGTATTAGTCAATAAACTTACTTGACTTTGCATATACAAAAACAGTAGAGAGACATAATTCTTATATAATCTTAGCTTAAGATCATATATTGAAAGACTTATATGCAAATGTTAAAAAAAAGTTATATGTTCACAATAACAATAGTGTGTCGATTTCGGTCGATATTTCGGCAATTTCGGCAATTTCGGCCGAAATCTACACTTTTCGGTCCAAACGGATATAGATTGTAAAATCAGTGATTTCATATCGGCAAGCTAGCCGAAAAGAAATTTTGGCCGTATCGGCCAAAATTTAAAACAGTGTATCCTGCATGTACATGTGAAATTTGCATAATTCAATGCATTACTGAATGCATAAACATCCTAAATTTAGTTCTTTTGATAATGCATTTTTTAATAGTAAACACAAAATAACGTACCTCTTTTTTTCTTTTTCGGATAGGTGAAGATCGTAATTCAAAAACTTGGTCTTGGGTTTAGTATTAGCCTTCTGTTTTTTATTTCAACATTCTCAAAATCGGTCTTCTTGACTCGGTAGATCGAATATTTTCTACCAGCTTCTTAAAATAGTTAGATATTTAATCAAAAGTTCTAAAACAAGTCAAAATATTTGAATCTTGCCACACATTCGAATTTATTTGTTAAATTTATAAGAATTATATAGTGATTATTTTGTTGGTGAATTATAAAAATCTATGTGATTTAATGATTAATTTTCATTTGGTGGTTTGGACATGTCACACGTAGACCTAGTGGTGCCCCCATTAGAAAGTGATTGGATAAATATTGAGGATAGAGTTAGGGGTAGGGGAAGACCTAAACGTATTTGGGTGAAAATTGTACGAAAAGATACGATAGCTTGTGCCTTACAGAAGATATTGCGCTAAACCGAGCAGAATGGAAAACCAGGATTCATGTATCCGACTCCAACTAGTTGGGAAAAGACTTTGTTATTGTTGTTGTTGTAGTGATTAATTTTCGTATAAAAGTATACTATAGAATACAAATTTAAATTGTAAGGACATATTTATACATATGCATTTTTTTAATTTTAAAACAGCTAGTTAGTTAGCACGGGGAATGCACATGAAAGGTTGAGTGTGGTTGAGATTTGACTATTGGGTGATTGAGTTTAAGTGGATGGTTAATACAACTCTGACTTAAAATGTATGGTAGAGATTCGTACGTAGATGGTTTAATAGTTAACACACAATCGCCTTCTCTCTAGTTATAAGAGTAGAGAATATACTATAAAAATATTTGCTATACTTGAAGTATATATTTATCATGCCTTTTCTCGCTTGAGCTCAACTGGGTGTGTTAACTTATCTCTTGTGCTCTCTCTCATTCGTGTTTTCCCCATTTGTCATGGATGACACTAAATCATATAGGTTCTATGATCTAGGGATACAATTCAACTGTTGGTTCTTTGGTTGTATTCCATATTCAAAGTTGGGAACACCTTTTTTTAAGGAAAGCATCAGATGCATCTTGGAGTATCATCACAGTCTTAGTCTATATTTGAAACTGGAATTAATAACTTAATATACGCCCCAATTCCCAAGCCAAGTCCTGTAGCTCGTAAACTTAGAGCAGTATGAGGAAGCGAGAAAAATATAAAATTATTGAGATAAGGATAAGTTTAATTTAAGAAAATTCATACTAGAGCATGATTACAAAATTTTGTACATGAATCTGTTAGTCATTTGACCAAAATGGAGATAGATGCAACAGTTGTATTTTGTGTCAGATTTGCTGATGTTATCAATCGATGCCTAGTTTGGATCCAGCTGTCTGTACCTAAAGAGATGCTAAGTCATATGATTGAACGACTTGCTGATTGTCATATCTATGTCTCATAATTGTCCAACTGTTTCTACTCTCTGAAGCAAATCATTATTAATCTGAGCTTCAGATCTGCCTCATCAGTTCATTGCCAAGAAAGATTTGCCTCAGACATACCTAAGATGAGAAACTTAGTTACTACTCTCATGTGCAATTTTAAATAACCTAACATTCTCGACAATATATAAAAGCTAATTTTTTAATCTTCTGAATCTGCTTCTTGCTTCCTCATTGTAATGATGTACAAATGAATTAGATGAATCCTCAAACCGGTGATTCTGTTTCCTCATGTTTGAATATATCATCCACCAAGTACTGTTTTCAACTGTTTGCTGTCTTAATTTCTCTCATTGCTTTTGTGAATATGTCTTGTTGTCTCTATTGTTTTCAATAATCCACCGTGAAGTTTTCATCATTTCTTTTATCCGTTCTGTTTCTGGTGGGTGGGAATATTCAGTGGAGAGAACCGTTCTTCTTGTGGTGCTTGTGCTTGCTCAATTGAAAGAATGTGATAAGAGGACCTTGTTATGAATTTATCAGAAATCAAATTGGAATTGGAATTGAAGCTTTTTACCGAAAGGGAAGTTGGCTTTTGGAAATGAATGTATAAGATGACCTAGTTAAAGATCCTAAGATTCCTCAATTTCTTCTGTCTAGCATTATGCCCTTGTCTCATGCGAGTCTCGTTTTCCCTTATTTCACTTGTGCCCTTGATTTGATCAAATTTCATTTGGACCAGCTTGGTATTGCAGTCTTGCAGTCTGTCTATCTTGTCGGAGTAGTAAGGCGTATGGTTAGGAAGGATCACCTCTGGCATCTCCACATTATTTTCAAAAACATCTTGTTTCAAAGGTTCCATTTTAAGTATTTGCAGAGTTCTCTCTCATGGTTGATTAATTCTTCACGAGTTTCTACAAGCTGATACAACCTATCTTTTTGTAGTTTTGAGTGAGCTGGCTTTCAACAGTGCAAATAGAGTGAAAAAGATCAACATGTTTTGAGAGAAGTTTAAATCAAGGTTATTTAATTCACTACTAAGTCTCCTGAATTGTGATTTGGTTCGTGCGGTCTATTTGGGAGCATTCGCGATAATTCGTGGATTTCTTTATCTTTATTGCTCATAGAAAATACCGACATAAAAGGAAAGAAATGATCGCAATATTTTGCCGATTGCTTCCTTGCTGCATAATAAAGAATAATAAACAGTTAATATGTGCTAAAAGAAGTAACTGCATAGAAATAAGCCTCCTGAATCACTTTTTGATTTGTACGATCCATTCAGAAGTATAATGACTGGATTTCTTCATCTTTATCGCTCATAGAAAATACTGACAGAGAAGGAAAGAAATGATTGCAATATTTTTCTCGATTGTTTCCTTGCAGAATAATAAACCGATTATATTTTCTAAAAGAAGTAACTGCATAGAAATAAGAAAATTTTAATCAGAAAATAAAAGAGATGCATATTGATAAGATGAGTTTAAAGTTTAAACATATCATTTTACATACTTTTTCCTTCTTTTTGTATTTGCATTAGTTGGAAAAAGTTGGATATTGATAAGATATGTTTAAACACTTGGTTAGTATATATATATATATATATATATATATATATATATATATATATATATATATATATATATATATATGAGAAATGCTCCATTGCAAACTACTGAAGCCGTTGTTGGGGAACAACGGCTTTAGGCTTAAAATAACCTAAGCCGTTGTTCCTAACAACAGCTTCAGTGGTTTGCATATCCGTTTGCACGGACCCGTTTGCAATGGAGCATTGCCATATATATATATATATATATATTTAAAGAGGTATTATGCCTATTGCGAATCAAAATAGCGAACTAACTAAGCTTATCCTCTACAAATTGCGAATTTACGAATTTCCGAGCCTCGATCTCGTACCCGTACCACGAGTCAAACGAACTACGGACTAGTTGATATTGGTTGAAGTGATAATATCTTACATTTGTCAGCAAGTTACATAAATAATAGTAGATGAAAATTCTAAATATAAGGAGTAAATTTTGATATATTACGATCAATAAAGATGTTGATAAAATGATGGAGTCTGACAAAAGAAAATGATAAGAGTATGGCAAGGAAGAAGCTAAAAATGGTTTGTGTAGATATCCATAATGGACTCGGGTTGTATAAAGGCTTATTTAAATATTTATTTCATGCATATCATTAGCTTCGTGTACTTCTTTAAAATCACATGTCCTTTCAGCCTTTTGTTTTCGAGCGACTAGGACACACGATCATTATCTTTCTCTGGAATCACTGTCATTATGATTTGTACTTGTACAAAAATATTCATTCACACAAATTATCCAAAGTTGTATAAAACTTAATTCATAAGATGAAACTTTGGGAGAGCGATCAAGCAAAGATTAGAAAGGAAACAATAGTGTCGGAAATGTCGGAAAATCAATTTGGTTTTATGCCGAGGAGGTCCACCACAGAAGCTATATATATACTAAGACGACTGATGGAAAAGTATAGGGAGAAGAAAAGAGATCTTCGTATGGCTTTCATTGATTTGGAAAAGGCTTATGATAGAGTTAGGGAAATTTCATGGTCAATTTTAGAAAAGAAAAAAAGCCAATAGTTATATTGATGCCATTAAGAATATGTTCGATAATATAGTAACTTGTGTAAGAACCAATGGAGGAGCAAGTCATTCCCTTTTACCAATTAACCATAGGCTTGCACCAAGGATCATCCTTAAGTCCATATCTATTTATTTTTTTAATGGATGAATTAACAAGGTATATCCAAGATGAGATTCTGTGATGTATGTTTTTTGCAGGTGATTATGTTTTAATTTTTGAGACTAGAGTAGATTAAAAAGTTGAAAAATAAAGAGAAGCATTAGAATCTAAGGGATTTAGAATTAGCAGGACTGAAACACACACACACACACACACATACACACATATATATGGGAAAAAAGGGTATGAGCAACTTGCTCATTTAGTAGATGAGCAATTGATGAGGTGGCATTCATGTGATTGAGAAATCTTAAAAGTGGTTAGTTTCTCAATGTATCACATGCATGCCATCTCATCAGTTGCTCATTTACTAAATGAGCAAGTTGCTCATATCCCTTTTACTCTCTCTCCCTCTCTCTCTCTCTCTCTCTCTCTCTATATATATATATATATATATATATATATATATCAGTGTAGTCGAAGGCGCAAGGCGCAAGTAATTTCAATTCCTTGTAAAAAGCCTGAGGCGCAAAACGCAATTTGAGGCGCAAACCTCAGTTAACCGAGGCGCACTATTACTTTTTGGAATTTTTAAAATTTATAAATTAGATTATATAAACAAAATAATATCATGGCAACAAAATATATCATACAATGAACATATACTTAAAAAGTAAGGTATGAAAGACGTACTTTGTAAATGTAACTTGGAAGTGTAACCGTGTAACCGTGTTAAGTGTAATTTGTAAGTTGTAACTGTGTAAGTTATAATTTTTGTACATTCAACAATTAAATTTTTTCTTTTTTGAGAATATCACAGTGCAGTATTAGTATTACACTATTACAGAGTATTACAATATTACAATTAAATATTAAGTATATTCAAGTATTCAGCAATTAATTATTACAGCATGTTTCATCCAAATAGCCTAATAAAACAATAAAGCAAAAGCAGCCTAATAAAGCAGTAAAGCAAAAGCATTGCATAACTAAAAAAGCAAGAATACTATTTAAAAAATGAAATAAAATAAAAAGAATAATTTAAATAATAAAAAAGAATATAAATATAAAACCTGTCAAAGACTCAAAACTAAAAAAGAAAGAATACTTAAATAATAAAGAAAAAACAAGGAAAAAACAATGTTGAGGCGCGCCTTTCGTCGAGGCGTGCTGAGGCGCAAGGCGCAAAGGCGCGCTGAGGCGCACGCCTCACTAGCGCTTCGAACAAGGGGTGCGCTTCAACTGAGGCTTGAGGCGCACCCTGGGATATCATCGCCTGAGGCGCACCTGAGGCGCGCCTTCAACATCACTGATATATATATATATATATATATATATATATATATATATATATATATATATATATATATATATATATATATGGCCCTTCCGTTGTGCACTACCCTGCGTGTGCATTCCGTGTGAATTTTTTACACGAAGTGCACATGGATGATCCGAATCGTTCACATTGATTTACACGTCTAAATTAGTCTAAATATGTAAAATCAAGTCATTTGAAATTCATTTGCCCTTCCATAAAGTCAGTATAAAAACAAACGATATTTATCCATACAATTTTGTAACGCTTCAATGGATGGACAAATGAAATCCAAATGATTTGATTTTACATATTTAGACTAATTTAGATGTGTAGATCAATGTGAACGATTTGGATTGTTAATACGAAGGCGGGAAGGCCGAGTGCACACGGCGGCCTAGTGCACAACGGAAGGGGTCTCTCTCTCTCTCTCTCTCTCTCTATATATATATATATATATATATATATATATATATATATAAATTTTTAGCAAAACTAGGAGAGTTGATGAATGTGTTGTTTGGATTGGGGACCACAAATTATCAAGGAGCCGCCATTGTTGTTATTTAGGATCGATCATCCATGAGGATACGGGAGATTGAAGAGGATGTTACACATAAAATTAAAGCAGGTTGGTTAAAATGGCAAATGCATCCGGAGTATTGTGCTAAGATACCTTTGAAATTGAAGGAAAAATTTTCTAGGACTGTTATACGACTAGCCATGATTCATGGATCGGTGTGTTGGATAGTTTTAAAAAAAACACGTTCAAAAAATGGGTCTAGCTGTAATGAGGATGTTAAGGTAGATGAGCGGAAACACACTAAAAAACAAAATTAGAAATAATTTCATATAGAAGAAACTAGAGGTTGCTTGAATTGACATTAAAAAGCAGAAGAATCGATTGAGGTGGTTTGGACACATACAATGAAGACTGATAAATGTCTTACGTAGGAAAATTGATAGGATTGAAATTAGGGGAGCAAAAAGGACTGGGGATAAACCGAAACGAACATGGGTAGAAGCTATTAATAGGGATTTGGAATGTGTTTATTTCACAAAGGAGGTGACCCATAATATAGTTGAATGGAGGAAAAGGATTCATTTAGCCAACACCAAAATTTTGGGATAAAAACTTTGTTGTTGTTGTATTCTAATTATCCATTGGTTTACTATATTATATTACTTATCCATTTTTGGATATTCGGATGGGCTAAGCAAATCTCTGGTTTTTCAATACATCATTTCCTTATGATTTCCTTATATTGTCAAATGACTTTTACTTATTCTTATGTCTATCTCGGTCAACTAGTGCAAATAATGGTATGAATTCTCAGTGCTGGTATCAGCCTTCCAATTTTGTTATTGGTTTCAGTTTACCGAGATAATCCGGTGTACTTTCTCAGGGTATTCTTAATAGTGTTTAATGCATAATCAAAACTTTTGAAAATAGCTAAAATATTTGAATCTAAAAGCAAGAGTTCAATGTGTAACTTTGTAAAATTAGAACAATATCTTACTATTATTGTGTTTGTGTTTGTCTCCACTTTCATGTACTAAAATAGATTTTTATAAACATTTAGATTTGACCATAAAAATATGTTTTTTAAATTATATTACTACTAGGTTTGCCCGTTGACACGTGCCTACGGCACGTCTTCAAAACGGTGCACGTGGTTTGATTATATAAAATAGTTTTAGAGGTCCAGCAAATTAATTGAAGTAGGAAACATATTATATGAGGAAGCAACATATCTACCTTTAGCTCAACCATTGCCTTCTTGATCATTAGCTTGAACTTACCTGGAATACATCTAGTTTGTTAGAAACACTGCATAGAGTTTTTTTTAACTTCAACATCACTTTTAGATGCTTGTAATAGTTATGCAAGGGCATGATCATATAGGTTTTATAAAGCTTACTCTAATCCATAACCATTATGAGCATGTCTAAATACAATGGTAACCCAAGTGCAGATATGAAGGTATCTACAATACCAATAATCTAAACATTTGTTTGTCTGAGACTCAGTTTGCAATTGAAATACCTCTTATTATTATATCAACCAAAATGTAATACATGAAGTTCTCAAAACTCTAATCCAAGCTAATCATTTCTTTTATCTCCACTTTGTCTCCCCATTACATCTTTATAAAAAAATAAAAATGGATCAATAATAAATTTATTTTAGTTGTCTTTCTTGAGTGGAGAGTTTGCACCCTTCACTGGTAAACCCCAGTCATCTTAATCCTATATATCCAAACATATACTAAAAGTTCTTATATATTATGTTATCCATGTTTTTTAATAACCAGTGAAGGGAACACTTCACGATAGTATATTCTCTTGTAGTAAAGAAATTAATATTGCATATTTGCTAAGTTATTTTAGGTTGCCGATCAGCTTTCCTGTCATGCTATGGTTTGGAAGCCCAAATTGAGGCCACCAAATAATCCATCTCACTTGCGTACACCTTAGATCAAAACCAATAAAAAACTCATCAAATAAATCACCAAATTAAAATTTTTTAAACCAAAAAATAAAACAATCATACCTCTCTGAACTTAGATCCCATGCACACACAAAATTCGAGTAAGCAAAAAACTGAGTAATCCCCTGCACACAAAATTAAAAATTAGAATGAGAATTCAGTTAATGAGATGAAATTATAGTCGTCGCATCGCATGTAGAGGCTCCTGATTTGGTGGAGGGAGTCGCCGATACTGAATCAGCAGCGGATCAAATATCGGCGACGACCTCTTGATTGAGGTTCTACACTGGATTTGGATTTGGATTTGCGTTGAGATTCACGCTTGAGAGGACGATGGAGGTTTCGCCAATGGAATGAAAGCGAAGGTTTAAGAAAATGGTTTTAGGGATTTGGAGTTGGTGGCTTAAAAACTCTTAAGAGAGAGAGAGAAATTGGAGCTCTTTGGTTTGGGGAATGGGGAACAAACTGATCTGAATAGAAGGGGAGGGGGGGAGAGAGAGAGAGAAATAATTAAATAAATAAAGGAGTTTTTTTTTGGGGAGGATGTCTTTTGGGAGCTTAGATCTGGACCATTGATTTCCTTACTATTGAAGGAGAACCACTTGATAGCTTTTCTTTGTGTTTTATTATATATAGATACAATTATAAATATACAAATTTTAAGATAAACATAATATTCTATAAATACATTCACAAATTTGCCCTCACTCGATCACGTTGTCTTTCTCTTACAATGTCTTGTTCATGTTATACCTGGTTGTTGGTGATGTTGCCTACAGATAGTCTCTATGGTCTATTGCTGACTGTCAGTTTTTTTTTGTTCTTTTCCTTTGCTTGCTAACTTCGGAGTTGGAAAATTACTGGATTCTTGCTAAGGTGTCATATGGTAGGCCATAAATCAGAGTATCCACGAAAGTGTCTGTCTCGGCTGATATTTTGATGTCATGGTGGACAGGGTTATTTTTCGACCTTTGAAGAGGCGTTGGGTTTCTAAATTTCTGTTAGGGTGTTTATGGTTTTCAAGAATCGTGTGGCAGCTATGAAGTAAAACCTCCAAATACTGTTTCCTTAGTAGTCCGAATAAGATTCCCTTCAGGCTGTCAAATTCAAACCATAAATTTTTATCATTCATTGGAGGTTTTGAAGGTTTCACTTTGAGTGATGCAAACTATGGTAACTAGTTTATGTGGCATGGTGAGAGTGGACCATCTTTGGAAACTCATGAATTCAAGATTACAAAGTTCCATGGAGCCAACAGGAACCCCGGAACAACTAGCTTTTCACTTGTTATATCTCTACTCTTTGTAAACTAGTGGGTTCAAATTTACTTGTTGGTCATGTTTGTCATTTTTTATATTTTGTTTATCATTGGTTCTCTCAGATTATTCATTTCATGACATGATTGATGTCTGGATTCTGTATATTAACTTCTACTCTGGCACACCTATAGGCTGATACTCGCTCAATGAAGTTGGATGCTTGGAGGCAACTTGCTCTTGAGATGGGTATGCTCCTACTCAACTCCTGAAATGTATATCTACTCAGTTCTCAAATTAATAGTAAGAACAATTAAGATTTATTTAAACCTCCAAAAAAAAAGATATTGTTTACTCGTTACTCAAAGCTTGGAGACAATTTATTCTAAAATAATAAATGGGCTTCTCTGTTAACATCTTGGTTTACTGCAATATATTACTATTCAAAATATTTTCTTATTTTGGTCATGCGTGCTTCCTGAAAATTACTTCTAATAAATGCTCATTTCCAACGGATGATCTTACTTATGACTAGTTTGTATGAGATCTTGTTATCGCAAATTAAATCAGAATTACTTTTCCCATATATTTTTACTACATGAATTTTCCTTTCAAAAATGAGTGCTCTTTTTTATCTTCATATTTCCTAGTGTTCTTTGCACCTCACTATGCACCAATGGGAGATCTAATCAGTATCTGTGCTATGTACAATGGTTGTGGTATTGAGCCTCAATTATTTTTCTTATTCTCTTCTTATTTTGCTTCTAGGACTTCATAATTATTTTCTTTCAGACCACAAGATAGAAGATATGAACAAATGCAACCTGCATTCTAGCTTACATTGTTAATTCAGAAGTCAGATAGAGACTTATTGCTCCACTATATTATCTCAGATTTGTAGTATTTATTTTCTAATAATTTATCATTGAACAGGAAAAGAGTTCCCCAGTGAAACTCAAGTACAACGGAGTATTCTTCATGCACCTGTAGGCTCTGCATTGCAAAAGGTAAAAACATACATTACTTTTTTCTTTAGTTAGGTTATATCTTCTTGAATTTTGGTTATCATGACTCTTCATAACCATCTTTTACATTCTTGTGAATGGAAGTTAGAGATGGACATGCCACTGATGACAGATAAAAGTGGCCAATGTTGCTTTTAAAATGCGTAACTTTGTTTCCTTTGTTTCCTTTCATAATTTGATGATTAAACAGTAGAAAGCCTAATATCTTAGGGGCGTTTGGCACCTTTGCACAATCAAAATTCATTGCAAGTTGATGGCTGCAAGTAATACTAAAATTTTGTAAGGCTTGCAGAAATTTTATCTTGCAACCTTTCCATATGTTGCAACCTGCGGAATTCTTACTGCAAAATGGCCCACTTGCAACACCCCCTATTCTTAAATCTATAGAAGTTATTTTTATTCTAATTATATTGATAGAAGTTATTTTTATTCTAATTATATTGATATTTGATTACTTGATGCTTCACGGCCTTAATGAAGATTGCTTTTCCTTCTCTCCTTGAACCTATGTCATATTTATCCTTTTTTGCTTGTTTGAGTTTGTGAGTCATCTAAGGGAACAGTTCCTCATTTTAGTGTAGACTGCTTTATACTTTATTTTTCATCTTTGGCAATCGATTCAACTATGAGTTGGATTAGAAGTTTTTTCGTGTACGTTTGTTCTGGATCAATGTTAGTATGTCGTTAGGTCATTTTATAGGGTTTCTAATGACTGATCTTTTCCTTGTAAGGATTCTTCAGGATGGTTGTATTATAATCCCCCATTTAGAACTGTAGATTTGATATGCATGTTGTATAAAAAGTCTGATGGCTTGGTTTTACCTGAATAACCTGAGGGAATTTGTGCCTATAGCTGTCTTTCTCAAGTTATAATTCAAGGACAAGGTTAGCCAATTACAGACTTTTGGATTTTATAAATATTTGGGGTTTTGTTTTAAGTTTGCTTGTATTCCACACTGAGATTGGTTTGTCTATTCCAGGATTTTGGCATTGTATTGACCAGAGAAGTTGTATGTCTAGTGATAGATGACGAGGTTATATCAAATGTCATTTAACTGTAGCAATAATTTCAGACGAATTATATTCCCAGTTGTGATCTCAGATAACTCTTACATTGAGGATGTCATTAATATGAGCTACCTAACTCTAATGGCAACCCAAACATATACACATCTAAGCGTGATTGCACACAATGGCACCACAAATATGAACATATTTTAGAATGAAAAACCAATTGAGGATTATTTTTTGTATAAATTTGGCATTATATATAACAATATCGGAACATAGCAATTAGCAAGTCATACAATTGAGACAATCATTGTCAATCAACAGCTGATCAAATTTCAGCGTAATATTATAAGTTGGGTGGGATCAGGTTCAACACTCAATAACCTTGACTCAATTTAAGGCCAACAAATTGTTCCTCAAATTCAGTATACACCAATCTCAGCCGACATATTGCTAAAACCGATAATTTTGCTTGTATCATATGCCTTGAGAATTACATCTTGTCCAACCTAGAGAAACTTTATTTATTTAGGTCCGCTTCACTTGTTTTGTCCTAAAAATTGAAAAGTAAAATAAACAGAAATAGAAACAGGTGAAGCAAGAAATTATACGAAAATTTTAAAATCGAGTAAGATGTTGATAGGTTCTTCAATTTAATATAATGAATATCTTGAATCATATGGTGAGAATCTATTTACTTTGGCACCTGGATTTATTTGCATTAAGGATATTGTAATTTCATAGTAAATCTACATCTTTCCCCTTTTCTTAGATTAGAATATGGCGGATGCCAACTAGGCTTTTCCAATTATGGAAGGCCTCTTTTATCCGTAGTTTGGCCAGAAAGTTGGCAGTAAGAGAAAGATCAATGTTAATTTGGCAACCAGTTGCAAAATATAATCGTCACATATCTTAGATGGGCCTTATGCTCCTCTTGCGACCCCATTTTTCTTGGAAAAAGTCTTACTACATGATGAAATCATGTAAAACTTGTGTATGATCATTCAGTGAATAGTGGAAAAGATGGATGCTTATCAATATTGATTTGAGTAGTCTTGCAGGAGTCCTTTAAGTCCCATTACATGTTGTTTTCTAAGTTCTATGGTTGCCTTTATCATCATATTTGATATATTCTAGTGTTAATTTTATAAACTGATTTACTAATCAGGCACTTTCTTAAAGCCTTCCATTATTATGATTTCTCCTTATTTTATATTTATATTTACATTTCTGTTTTAAAAGTTAATTTCTTCTTCAAGTTATGGTTATATTCTTAAATCTGTCCTTTTCTTCTATTCCTAGTAGGCACTGTCTGCATTCTCTTTCAAAGTTAATTAAAAAAAAGTTGATTGTGATTGTGATTGTTAATTCTTATTATTATTATTATTATTATTATTTTGAATTACAGGTTCTATGCTGGGAGAAGAGTGAGAGTGGACTAGAAAGATTGAAATCGAGGCTTTCAGAGCTTTACTATGAGAATCTTCTCAAAGTGGGTTCCCTTCCCAGCTAGTTTATAGTTGATATTTAACTAATGACTTTGTTTGACTATATCAAAAGTTTCTTCTTTGCTGGTCAGATTGATACACCAATGGACGGGTTGAAAGAATGGTTGGATGCGCTCTATACAGCAGGTGTACCTTGTGCTGTCGTGTCATGTCTTGATCGAAGGAACATGCACGAATCTTTAGATAGGATGGGGCTCAACAAATATTTTCAGGTGGGGTTATATCTTTGAGTTTCAGTATTTGTTTATTTGGGCATTCTGTACATATGATGGTAACTTCTATACAGGCTTATGTGACTGAGGAGGATGGGATGGAGTCAATAGCTCATAGATTTCTCTCAGCTGCTGTAAAGGTATGATGTTTACAATTTTCAGTTAGATCTTTCTGACATGTAAATGGTCTTTAGGCTTTAATACGTTATTTCTATATTTCTTAAATATACTAGATTTGCCCGTGGGCACGTGCCTACGACACGTCTTCGGAACGATACAGCATATGAAAGTCTTGTAAACAGTAAAACAACAATTACGTAGCTCAAATTTGAATAGTAAAACAATAATTAGTTGTAAATAAAAGTCCATGTTTCCATTATAAATGGGGGTGTAAAATCTAACTTCTTAGAACTTTGAGTGTGGAAAATGATGAAATTTAAATGTTGATGAGATATTTGCTATTTTCAGTGTAACATGAGAAATAATTGCATAAAAAATCTGAACATTTACAAACCTGAAATCTGAAAATATAAATTTCTGAGTAAATAGAGAGAGAATGAGAGAGAGAGAAATAAATAAATAAATAAATAAAGGAGTTGTTTCGGGGGATTTGAATTTTAGTTTTGGGGGAAAACTTTTGGGAGGGAAAATATGTTTTGTGAGGTTAGATCTGGACCATTGATTTCAACCCTGTTAAATGAGAGCCACTTGATAGCTTTCTTTGTGTTTTATTATATAGATTCTCTAGTTGTACTATATGCCCTTTTATTATGTAGTGTATCGTTGATGGGATGTAATTTAGGATATTACAAGATAATTATATGACGCAGGAATCTGATTTGAAATATCTAAATTGACTGCTTGAGCTTCTGATTTTCAGTTATAGAATGGGGTTCCGGAATAGATTTCTAATGGATTGTCATATCATTGGTAGGTATCACCATATCATCCATGAGTATTAATCTTAGAAAACAAGGTTGACCCTCAGTGTAAGTCATAGTCATCTTGATTAGGGTGAAGGATGTGTTAGGTCCTGCTTTTAGGTGTTTAACTTAAACATAACACCCTAATACAAAGTTGAATAAATTGAATTTAAAACTTAGGCCCTGTATGGGAACAAAGTTAAGGTAATTTCAGTAATCTTGGTGGTTGGACCTTTGCCTCCAACTTAAAAGTTATCTTTCAACATGGTGCTTGACACTTCGGTAGTTCAGAAAAAATTAGATAAGTGGTGGTGTGTCTAACTGCAGTTATCTCAACTTTGGGGTGAGATAACTGCAAGTATATTAACTCCAAAATGAGTCTCAAACTGGTTTAGTTAGGATAACTAATGTTTTGTAAAGTTATCTGTGATAGCTGGGATTATCCTATAAATTTGTTCCCAGACATTGGCTTGGAAGTTAGATACTACAAAATCAAATCAAAATAGACAAGCTTGAAAATTGTGGTGTATATTATGTTGTATTAGTTATCTCCTGTTACAGTACAGAAAAGGAAAACAGAAGTAGAGGAAAAGAGATGGTCACTGATATGAGCATCAAGATGCGAGGAGTATGGGTACACCACAATACAAATGCACAATGTGGAAAGACTATGTTAAAAGTTCAAGATATGGATGCCTTGGATTTGCTAAAAATATATCGTTGTATGTGAATAAGTTATGTGGAAATGGGGAGAAAATATATGATAGTTTGTGACCTTACAAAAGATAGTGCTAAATCGAGAAGAATGGAAAACCAAGATTCATGTAGCCGACCCCAACTAGTTGGGAAAAAGGCTTTATTGTTGTTGTATGTGAATTTACAGGATTATCACTATTCTAGATATGGGTCGATATATCATTTTTGCAGGGTGGTGTTCTCTATAGAATGGCAAAAAATCTGATAATATTATGGTTTCTTCTTTTTGATCATATATTGATCACATATCTGATATAATATGGAGGAAATAGACTCAATTAAGTGTATTAGGGCGTACAAGCCAACTATATTACTAGTACATATAAGAGAGATAAAGCACGCATCATACACATGCTCTACTATACATATATTTTAAAAATTCCCAAACTCATGGTTGATCACCAAGAGTGAGTTTGGAAAGAAATGCCTAATGTTGGGCCCTCGTATGAGATTTTGTTAAGAAATTTAGACACTGAACTTTTGATAGCACATAATAAAGGGAAATGACCTTCGGAGCGTGTTCTCGAGTAAAGAAAGTATCAACACCAATATGTTTAGTGAGCTCATGCTTTGACCGGATCAGAGGCAATTCTGATAGTACTAGTGTTGTCATAAAACACAGTAGACTTCGAAACAGTGCCAAAGTCCTCTAATGACCATTGCAATTATTCTACTTCTGTCTTGGTTGTGGTAAGAACACAAAGTTCAGCCTCCGAACTAGAATGAGAGACTGTAGTTTGCTTCTTGGACTTCCAGGAAATGAGAGAAGTCTTAAGAAACACACAATAGCCCGTGATGGATCTCCTATTATCAAGATTACTAGTCCAGATGGCATCAGTAAAGGCCTTCAGTGCAAGGGAAAAGGGCTTGGAGAAGAATAGGGAAAGTGATCGTTGTACGAAGATAGCGAAGTACCCGAAGCAGGTAGCCATAGTTCACAGATGTAGGGACAGACACAAATTGGCTCAGAACATGGACCGAATGAAAAATGTCTGGTCAGGTAATGGTCAGATAGACAAGGCTACCCACAAGATGTTGGTATCGAGTACGATCAGGGAGAGGGGTCACATCTGTCTTCCGAAGGTTCAGGTTGAGTTCCATAGGAGTTGCTTCAGTACGAGTGTCAGAAAGTTTCGCATGAGCCAGAAATTATGCGGTATATTTTCGTTGAGAAAGAAGATAACCATGGTCACTAGAGTTGGCTTCAATCCTAAGAAAATATCGTAGTAGACCAAGATCAGTCATAACAAACTGATTCCATAGATAGGTTTTCACAATCTGAATACGGACAGGGTCGTCACTGGTAAGAATCATATCATCAAACATATAACAGCAAAATGGTGCGACATTTTTTAGAGGAGTGAATGGACGTAGCCGGATCATGAGCACTATGACGAAAATCAGTAGAGCGAACTATGAAACTAAAATGCTCAAACCAAACCCGTGGAGCCTGTTTGAGACCATAATGTATGGCGAAGACTTACATTATTTGGAGAATGACGTAGACTAGGAGGAGAAAGCATATAATCTTCTTCACGAAGCTCACAATGCAAGATGGTATTCTTCACATCTAATTGCCACAAAGGCCATTTATGAACTGCAGCAACAACGAGCCTTAACAATGGTCATGTGCGGAATGGGGGCAAAAGTCTCCTGAAAATCAATCTTATATTCTTGTTGAAAACCTCGTGTAACAAGGCGAGCCTTGTAGCATGCAATAGTACCATTAGACCGGGTTTTGATCTTATATACCCACTTACATGTAATCAGTTGTACTTCTGAAAGAGATGAAACAAATTTTCATGTACCTGTTATGCTTAAAGCATCCAACTCATCTGCCATAGCCTATTGCCAATACCCACTTGCATGTAATCGGTTGTACTTCTGAAGGAGATGAAACAAATTTGCATGTGCCTATTCTGCTTAAAGCATCCAACTCATCTGCCATAGCATATTGCCAAACAAGGACATGTGATGCTTCTTTGGAGTTTTGAGGTTCAATTTGAGATCGAACAACAGCAAGGAAGGCAACAAACTTTGGATTACCCTGGGATGGGTAGGTAAACTGAAGAGAACGGTGGGACCTCAAGGGATAGTGAGGCTCAGGTAGATCAGTAGGTGGAGACCCTGTAGAAGAAGACGGTGAAGGCACTGATAGTTCACATGTCATGAGTCGATCACGACGAGTAAAATGATGTGGAAGTGGCTGAATACAATGACAAATTGAGGGAGATGGAAGATGATCAGACACAGAGGACAACTCTTGTGTGGGCATGGACATAATAGAAGGCTGTGCTAGAATCATAGGAGACGAATCAAGGAAAGTTGAAGAAATATATAGAAAATCCAAAGAGTGGATCAAATATAGAAGAGTCAATTTTACCTAAGTAGAATCGATCTTCGATAAAGTGAACATCACGAGACATGCAAAGACGTCGTGCTTTGGGATCATAACAATGATATACCTTTCTCAGAATCATAACCAAGGAATACACGCTTAGCAGATTGTTCGGATAATTTGTTACGTTCACAAGGTTGAAAGAGAACATAACAAATACAACCAAAATCTGAAGGTGGGTATACGATGGTGGTTTTCCTTTGAGTCGAGAGAAAGGAGTATTGCCACTAATGATAGTCTAATGCTGGATGTTGATTAAGTAGACAACGGTAAGAGCAACTTGAACCCAAAATTGAGGAGGAATGGAGGAAGAAAGAAGCAAGGCCCTAGTGGTTTCACTGATATGTCAATGTTTTCTTCCAACAATGATATTTTGGGCATGAGCACCAGGCCAAGACAGTTGGGGAAAAGTTCCTTGAATGGCTAGGAAATTTTGAAACTCTGTAGATATTCTCCATTAGAGTCGGACTGAAATATTTTGATCTTAATATTGTATTATGTGGCAATCACTGTGACAAACAACATAATATTTATTGTCTGATTTGGATACATGAGAAAGCACCCAAATATCAAAATGCACAAGGTCAAACAAAGCAGAACTACAACTATTACCCAAAAGATAAGATAACTTAGTTTGCTTACTAAGATGATAACCCAGACAATCATTAAGGTTTGAGGGACAATGCTTAGATACACTTCCTAAGATACCCAACTTAAATAAATATGACAATCTGGAAGAACAAAAATGACCTAAATATTGGTGCCAAACACTCATGTCAGGAACAATAGAATTGAGAGCTTTGGCCGTTGGGATGTGCAAGTGATCCATGACATATGTACCATCATGCTTACTGCCAGCCCCAAGTAGTGCCCCCGTCCTGTGATCCTGTAGGAGACAAGAAGAAGAGTCAATTATAATGGTGCAATTGTGATCAACAATTTGTCCAACAGAAAATAGGTTCATAGATAAATTAGGAACATGGACTAGGGGAAAAAATGTTGGAGATGAGAGATCCCTTTGTTGGGAAATAAGGAGATCTCCGAAGGCAGTACTCATATAATTAAAAGATAAAGAAGAACAATTATGAAGAATAGAAGCATCAGAAGTCATGTGATAAGAAGCACCTGAATCAAGCAACTATGTAGGTTGCAAGGATGAGTGAGGAGTGGTGACACTCATGGCTTACGGCGGATGAGTTGGAGCAACTTAAGGAGAAGAGACGCTGGGAGCATTATGTCCATCTTATGGAGCTGATGACTGAGTTGTTGAGATATGAGCTGACTGAGATGGACCGGGGGATCAACACTAGAAGTCTCAACAGGAGCAACTAGAGGTCTCTGAATCGAGCGCATACGCTTGCGACACTGGTCTAAGGTGTGCCCAAACTTGTGACAATAGTTGCATTGTTTCTTTGGCCTTATCAAATAAAGAAAAGTTGAGGCAGATGACGAGTTATGTTGCAAAGGTAGTCGTGAAGGAACAGTTGGTGTTACAGCCAAAACAGATGGAGTAAACTGTGGCACAGGAAGAAGAGCAGTTGTCTGCATATTGGTTTCCTTAGCTAACACAACTGATTTGGCATGTTCCAGTGGAACTGCCTCTCGAGACAAACTGACTTCGAACAACTGTGAATTCTGGATGAAGCCTCATCAAAAATTCATAAAGACGTTTTCGATTCGCGATGCTACACACACTCTCCTTACAAGACTCATCAAGTGTATCAATTTGTTTCCACAAATTCTGAAGATAAGCAAAGAAATTCGGTACGGATTGATCACATTGAGTGGTGGCAGTAAGTTCTTGATTCAAAGCATACTCACGAGCATGACTAGAGTGCTTAGCAATTTGACGACAGATGAAGACCTCGTAGAATAGTGATGATGACAAATGAAGATGATGAGTAAGGTCATGAGCTCGTAGCAGCACACGCATGTTGAGAGACAAAGTCTGGTAATTTTCTAGGCCCGATAATTTCTTAGATTTAGTGGGTATGGAATGGATAGGCGAAGGAGAAGACGTAGAAGCCATGATCGAATAGGGGGTGGGTAGGGATTGGTATCAGGTCCAAAAACAAGGAGTGGATGTTTCGGGGAAAACCAAAACGGAAGAGGAGGATGCGGGTCGGGTCCAAATGGGGATACGAGTCGGGTTGAAGAAGAGGATACGGGTTGGATTGCTGGACCGGGTTTGGCTTTGCGGGTAGGATCCAACGAACAGGCAAACAACCAAAACATGAGAGGCTACGGGTCGAGTCGTTTGTGTGGCGGAAGCGGGAGTTGTTAGGGTTTGAGGTCGAAGTCGATGGTGAGGGAGCGTCGCTCTGCTTTGATGTCGACGTCGACGGCTGTGGCGGTTGTCGTCAGCAGCTGTCTCTCTTCTTTCTCTCTGTGTGTAGCTGGAGGTTAGGATAGAGAGAGATCTGGATCTGGCTTTTGGGGATATTGGGATTGATTAGGTTTGGATTCCTCTATTTTTGGATTTGAGGATCAAGAACAAGGTGGCTCTGATACCATGAGAGTATGGAGGAAATAGAATCAATCAAGTGTATTAGGACACACAAGCCAACTATATATACTAGTAAATACAAGAGAGATAAGGCATGTATCATACACTTGCTCTACATATATATTAACAATACCATCCAGTATTTAGTCGGTACATGATTCATCAACTGAAGCACCTACAACAATATACTCTGCTTAAATATATATATGAGTATGTATGTGACTGTCTGATTGCATATCCCCATTCTCCAATATATTATCATATATCCACTACCCGATAGGCAAACCTTGATTTGTTGTGATCTGATATCAAGCGGTTAGAATCTTGATAGTTGTAATAGTTTAGAAAGACAATTCAAGGTCAACCCTCGAGCACGATCCTGTATTTAGAAATCAGGAAAAAATTGTTGGAAACATCTTCGGATTAAATATAATTGTGAATTCATGATTTTTGGCTTACGCTTTATTATCTTGAATACTCTCTAAGATGCCTTTGACATGTCTAGTGTACGTTACAAATTTCAGTATGCCAAGAGAAACATCTGAGACAGATTAACTAAGTATGGAAGTATCCAAGTTTGGATGTTTATCAGATATGGGTATGTATGATTTATTAAAATTGTTAAAATGACACGAAGATTGCCAAGTTCTATGCCGGAATGTGTTTAGATAGAAGTTAAGCAGTTTTCGTAAGATCACAAATGCCTCTGTACTCTTGGTTTTTTTAGCTCATCTTTTTCATTATATAAACATACATATTCACTCTTTATTACTTTATAGTGTTAACTATTTATTGAGACAAAATTATTTAACAGTGCAGTATCAGATTGTTGGCATTTCTATTACTGCTTTGACCTAATAATCCATGAGCATCAAATTTTGTAGCATAAAATTTATACTTCTTTTAAAGCTAAATTCTTGTTTAAACATACACTTTTTATTTAAACCGAATTAGCTGTTTCCTGGTATTGCAGTTGGATAGAAAACCTTCCAAATGTGTAGTATTTGAAGATGATCCGAGAGGAGTTACTGCTGCCCACAATTGCACTATGATGGCAGTGGCATTAATTGGAGCTCATCGTGCGTAAGTTACTATTCCTTTGAATGCAATCATGCATACTTGCATATTTGATATATTCTAGATTGAAGATCATTGCATCTGTATCATATATTTAAGTAGCAATATTATCTTCTTTCTTTTCTAGTTTTGCTACTTGATCATTTAACCTTGCTGAATACCCTTAATTCTCACACTTTGTTTGCGATATTATTATTATTCTTGAGTTGCTCTTACCCTAGTAATAATTGTATTTCAATCTGTTCAAATTACAGGTATGAGCTTGTTCAGGCTGATCTAGCTGTAGCTAACTTCAACAAACTTTCTATAATCAACCTTAAAAGGCTATTTGCACACAAAGGATCGAGTTTCATGGATTTACAGAAACAGATAATAGAGAAGTCGCCCCCCAAACGAAAGCTCATGATCGACACAATCTTCTGAAATTGTCAACTTCTTTTTAATTATTTCCCAGTTATTAACTGGGAGAAAGCCTTGTCTAGATGAACTGACTTTAGTTAGGCAAATGATATGATATTGTTTCTCTTTGTACAGTTGGAAGTTAGCAGCTCTTAAACTGTTCATATCCAATGTTCCATGAAGCAATCTTTGTATCATCTCATTAAAAGAAATTTTGTTTCTGTGCCCTTATTTTGCGGCAAACCTTGTGTTAATTCCCATCTATAGTTTCAAAATTGTGATATGCTCGTGTTTAATAAATTCATATAGCTTTACGCCCTTGTAACAATATTAAAATAAAACACAACTTCTATCATATTCGTATGCTCTGTGATATGCAAATTGATACTTATCTTTCAATTTCGTAATATAGAGGTGTAAAAACCCAAAAAAATTTCTCCATAATATAAAATAATTTGTTTCAAAATAGAGGACAAGCAGTTTCTCTCAATTAATTTTTCATGGCTTTGTGATTGCTCTACCTCACTTGATTCTCCCTTATGAATTGTAAAATAATTATTATCTTTCTAGATCATAAACTGAAACATATTACCACCTTTTTTTCCTACACTGCAATCTTGTTTATAAAAATACTGTATTGAGTAATATTGTTATATGTGATCTGCAATGATTTAGATGTTGTGATCTTTCAGCTGCGTATGGTCGGTCCAATTGAGCATGTTCAGAGTGAGGGTTCATTTGTATATGTCCATAGTTGCAACAAGGTCCATTATACCAACCATTGTCCTTTCATAAATTTTGTCTTAGTAAGCAAGCGGAAATTTTATAATATTACCTGAGATATTACTCCATTAAATTTTTAATGCTAACTTCGTATTAATGGTCTCACAAGGATTTTATAATGCACGAAAGAGGAAGCACAGTCAAAGATCTACTTACTGTAGAACATAGCAGTCGCATGTCCGTCTGTAGAGTTTAATGTGTGCATGATCTAAGCATTCGTTACCACAACAAGGTAACCTCAAATAACATTTTTTTTTTTGTAAAAGTTTCTCTCTCTAGAAACTCTAGAGTGAGAAACTTTAAAAAAAAAAAAAAACTCAAGTCCCTAGATCTGAGAATAGTGGAAGGGGGCGGCGGCTAGGGTTTGTCACCCCCCTCCGCTCCGGCGCCGACGCATCTCACGCTATCCAAATCCTGCCGACGCATCCTCTCCTTAACCCCCAGCGACTACGGCAGCTACTCCCATTGATGCATTCGACACAAACGAGGTTTGGCGAGCTCCGATGGTGAGGACTGAGGAGCTCGCGGTGACGGAGCGGTCATTCCGCCATCGAACCACCGACACGATTCTACCGCCGAACAACTAGGCGGCTCCTCTCGCCGTTGCCTCTTCCGCCGACGCATGTGGGGCGAGCTCCTTTGGCGAGGAGCTCGAGGTGGCAGAGCGGGAGCTCCCCTATCCTTCCGCCATCGAACCACTGCACGATTCTACCGCCGAACAACTAGGCGGCTCCTCTCGCCGTTGCCTCTTCCGCGGATGCAGGTGGGGCGAGCTCCTATGGCGAGGAGCTCGAGGTGGCGGAGCGGGAGCTCCCCTATCCTTCCGCCATCGAACCACCTAGCGCGCTTCTTCTGCCGAACGACTTCGGCGGCTCTTCCCGTCGTCGCCTCTTCTACTAACGGTGGCTGGGTGAGCTCCTATGGTGAGGAGCCCGAGGTGGCAGATTGGCCATTATTCCACCATCGAGCCACCGACGCATTTCTCGATGGAGCGGCGGTTGTTTCATCTTTATGGCGATCTACAACGTAGCGACTGTGGTAGCTCCGTCGACGGCGCCACCTAAGATTCAACGTCGTAGCCCCACCACCTCGGCCGGCATTAAAACTCAGCAATCCAAGGGGGGATTTTGTTGTGTGATTTGATTGTGTGTTGGGGATATGATTGTGTGAGTGTGTTGATTGTGAGGAGGAGAGAGAGAGAGTGAAAGTGAGAGGGTGGGAGTTTACTGAGATGGGCAGCATCTGTATTCGAGCTCCTTCAACCGACGACCACAGTCTTCGGGACAAAATCGCCACTACACCCACATCATTAAACCTGACCTGACGTCCAATGCCACTGTCCGTTGTGGCGAGAGGAGAAGGTGATGCTTCAATTGTTGTAATTTATTTGGGTTTTTTGCTTGAGAGAGAGTGAGTGAGTGAAGATGTTACTCCTCACTGCTTTATATTGGTGTATGCCTGTGTATGTGAGAAATCACTGGAGAGAGCAAAAGTGTGTGAGAGGCGAAAGTTTTCTTTTCGCGGCTCTCTCTTTGACTGTGATTTTGGTTCGGGTGAGTGATGTTTGCGCGATTGTCGGAGGTTAGGAGGAGGCGGCGGTTTGGTGTGCCTGCCGTGGATGGAGGGCACATAACTTAACTGACGTACAAATAATTATAATGGGTCGAGCACTGTGATTGGGCCCAAGGTGGGGTCTATTACAGTTCTAAAAGAGTTGCATCGGCTGGACCTCTTCGATAGTGTGGAAGACTATCGTTTTGTCGGCCCACCCTTCAGAGATTGTTGGAGGGATTGCTTGGTGTCTATACAGATCATGTAGCTTCATATTTTATTTTCTACACGTAGTTTGTATTTTTAACTAGTACTCTAAATTTATTTTGTTAATATCTAATTAATAAAACAGGATATTATTTTCTTCGGAAAAAGAAAGAAAGAAAGAAAACAAGGTAACCTCAATCAAATTTCTCATTATAGTATTTATTACTCATTC
This sequence comes from Hemerocallis citrina, assembly GCA_017893485.1. Taxonomy (NCBI): domain Eukaryota; kingdom Viridiplantae; phylum Streptophyta; class Magnoliopsida; order Asparagales; family Asphodelaceae; genus Hemerocallis; species Hemerocallis citrina. The sequence goes on from CM030359.1 coordinate 254,190,483, forward strand.
TTTTATCTTTTCTTTTTCTTTTTTTTTTCTTAATCAAAGGATTAGTTTCACTGTAGTATTTCAGCTTTTGATCGAGAAGATGTCAACTCTTATTCTGCATCCGTATAAATCAAAAGCTAGCTTGCTCGAATTCAAATCCGTGGGTATAAAAACTTGACTTTGATCAATTTTTTAAAAAAGGAAAAAAAGACGAGAAATTAATCAAAGACAGTGAAAGAAGTCACCAATCAATCAATTAACTTCATTTACTAGATGTTAGAGAAAAAATTAACTTCTTTTATATGGCAGGAAGCATGTATAGAAATACTAAAGAGAAATGTTCCATATACATTCGTTTATATTCTAAAAATCTATATTTTTTTGGATAACGAGGATAGAATCGTTAGATTCCAGCTTAATATATATATAAAAAAAGGTAATTACAACGAAGTACAATTTTACCAGAAGTAAAACTATAAATAGACAACAAAGCCATACACTAGCAATGGAGTTCATTACCACGAGAGAACAACGCAAAACAATACAGATAACGATGCCAGGCAACGAATGCGGCGGCTAGGACCAAGACACAGACAATCTCAACTCCGACCACCTAAGACTATGGGCGAACGAACGTCAGCGCTTCACCTGAACAAGGCAGCGCTGGGTATGTCCATCAGCATCAAGGAAACACCAAATTGAAGTAACTAGAACACTGAGGCATATTCCTGCCAACAATAGGAAGAACAAGGCAATCGAACTGGCAACACATGAAAATAAAAAACCAAAGACGGGCATAGCCATGCTGGGAGAAAACAGATGACAGCATGAAGGTGAAGCTAATGAGCGAGTCCAAAGCAAGCTCAGAGCAGCCGCGACGCAGGGTCCGCCAACAGAAAAGGGCTCCGCAGAAACCAAAGCAATACACTGGGAAAGCACAATCGAAAAGAATCCTCCGAATGAAAGAGCTGAACCATAGAAGCTCCGGGAGAGCGGTAAACCAAGGAAAGCCACCAAGGGAAAAGAGAACCGCTTATCAAGAGCAATAGCTTGTCACAACCCAACTCTAAAAATCATAGAGCACCACACAAAGAATAGCTAAAACAAGAGAAGCAAAAACATTCATAACAGCCAGCCAACGGAGCTCTGGCAGGGAATAGTCCCAAAGTCCAACAACACGAGCGCACACCAAACATAAGGCAAAACCACAACAAGCACCAATAAAGCTCATTAACCTTATTAATGGAGCAGCTTCAATCAGAACCGATACCAGGTTCAAAAAACACCAAGAGAATGACATTAAACCCTGGTAACAATAAAGATCAGGAAACAACCAGTAAGGGCGAACAACCAAGACACAAATAAAGTAAACCAGCACAGCCGAGAAAGCGAGATACCAGCCCGAGCACAGGGGCACCGATCCAACGAGGGTCGGGCGGCCAACTGAGAAGGAGTAAAAGAACAGATACCTGCACAACGGAGCTGCAAAAAAGAGTAACCACCTAAAAAAAGCAAGCGCAATAAAATACAACTTTCAAAAAACAATGAGCTCCACCCATAGAATCGCTAAAACATGACAGATGGATAAGAACGGAGCTCTGCCGTGAGCTGCAGACACCATACAGCCTAAAAGCCCCATCAAAACTAAACCACACCAGTCTTAAGATGATATCACAAGCAACACAGGCTAAGAGAGCATCACCACAGCAAACAAAAACAGAACGAGGAAAAAAAGATTGGGCAGATACCGGATATTAAGCCCCGGAACAAAATAAAGTTAACGGCCTATACTAGGACCGTAAAAAGATCAAAGACCAACTAGTTAAGAACCGCCAAGCCTGGTGATTAACAAGATCATGAAACAAACAGGAAAAGAACTAGCCACCATAAGAACTAACTTAACTAGTCCATATCAGTAGTGGAGTGCTATGCCAGCTGAAGCACAGTAGCATCGAATCAAAAAGTGGATCAAGGGCCACCTGAGATGGAGGAAAAGAACGGTAACCTGCACTTCAGATCTGCAATGAAGAGGAGAAATAGGAAATAAATTAGAACAGAATAATGCTAATTGGAGTTAGTGTAAGTAGAACGATAGATGAGGATCACCTCATCCAGACGACCCAAATGCAAGGTTGCCACTTTATCATGTGTTAAAGTGGAAGACCAGAATTTGGAGAAAAATAAAAATTCATCAACCAGGGAATCTATCGTGGAGGCAAGTGATTGAAAATACATTTGTTCTTTTCCGACCATATCACCCAAATGATGACCATAATCGAGAGGAACCAAGATTTACGAAACTCTTTCCTAAGCGATTGAGACCTCCAGTAGGTCGAAAAAATGTTGGGGATAGAAGGAGCTTGCCAAGCAAGAATAATAATCGTCCACAATGGTTGAATAAAGATGCACTGGAGGAACAAATGATCGGCATCCTCGTGCTCGGCTGAACACAATGAACATAACTGGCCTAAAGCCAGGTTCATTTTATAAAGGATCTCTACAGTTAGAAGTTTGTTGTTAAGAGCAAGCCATGTGAGAATTTTGGATTTCAGTGGGGCGCAACTACTCCATAAAGGTTTAGCAAGCTGGGAGTAGGTACCTCCGAAATTGAGAAAATTGTAGAAAGATTTAACCAAATATTCGCCCGATCTGGTCCATCTCCATTTGAAATGATCAGAGGTATGCTAAGAATAAAGGTTGACGTTGGTGAAAAGCTCGTTAATCTCAATTTCAAGATGCGAAGGCAGAGCACTAAGGAAAGGTATAAACTAGAACTTTTGGTTATTGATGATAGTAATACAATCTGCCACTATAGCGGAAGGGTTGGAGGCCAATTGGTAGTGGGAAGGGAAGGCCAACGCCAGCCTAATATTACCGAACCATAAATCGTCCCAGAACTTGGTCTTAACACCATCGGCGCAAGCGTGGGATATGCCACAACGGAAAGGGCTGGCCGCTTTCCAGACCCCTTTCCAAAAAGGAGAGGCTTTACGGGAAAGAGAGGGGGAGAATTCCCAAATTTTACGTCGGGAGAAACATTTAAGAGTGATAAGGCGAACCCAGGGTAATTCAGCTTTTATCAGAATTCTCCATAACCATTTACCCAGAAGGGCTAAGTTCTGGTGCCTGAGGTTAATAACCCTTAAGCCACCTGCTGCCTTGGAGGTGCAGATCATCTTCCAGTTGCAAAGATGGGTTCCAGTTTTATAAGAGCCAACACCAGACCAGAAGAAATTTCTTCTAATTTGGTCAATCCTGTTAATCACCCAAGAAGGAACGTAAAAGAAAGGCATCATATATAAAGGGATAGAGGAGAGAATAGAGTTGACCAAAACCAGTCTGCCTCCGCGAGATAGGTGCTTTCCAGACCAAACGTTAAGTCTAAATTCAACTTTTTCAATCATAGGCATCCAATCCGAGTTATGAAGCTTCCCCCACTGTAAGGGAATTCCAAGATATTGAATGGGAAAGGAGGCAGAGGCACAATTAAAGAAATGAGCAATTTCCACTTGCCGGTTGATAGATCCTCCAAGCCAGAGAACCGACGATTTTTGAAAGTTAATGGATAACCCAGAGGCGCTTTCGAAAATATAGAGAAGTAACTTCAAATTCCGTAAGGTGCTCCCATTGGGTTCCGCAAAGATGATAGTATCATTGACGTATTGGAGGTTCAGCACTCGGAAACTATGAGAATCCCCAAGACCTTCGATGACACCAGCATCCCAAGCATTACGGAGCAACTTACTGAACACATCGGCAACTAGAGAAAATAAAATGGAGGAGATAGGGTCACCCTGGCGAAGGCCATGCTTACACTTGAAGTTGTGACCTTCCGAACCGTTAATGAGAATAGATGAGATACCGGCGAAGAGGCTAGATTTAATCCAGGCGATCCATTTAGGACCAAAACCACGATTAAGTAGAATATCGAAAAGGAAATCCCAACTAACATTGTCATATGCATTTTGAAAGTCTAATTTTAACAGGATACCCTTGGAATTGGATCTATGGCAATCAGTGATAATTTCTTGGGCCGATGCCATAAAGCGATCTTTAATAAAGCCCGATTGAGCAGAATCGATCAAAGGAGAGATAATCGTGCTGAGACGGGTCGAAAGAACTTTTATAATGATCTTGAAGGTAGTATTGATGAGACTGATCGGCCTAAAGTTGGATACCGAGTTCGCTCCCATGATCTTGGGAATGAGAACGATATGAGCGTAATTTATACGGTCAAAAGAGAATGACCCTTGGTGAAGATCAGAGAACATTTTGAATAGATCGTCTTTTAGACAATCCCATAATCTTTGGAAAAAAAAAGGTCGGGAAGCCATCCGGGCCCGGAGCAGAATCATTTTTTAAAGAAAAAACAGCACACTTAATCTCTTCTAAAGAAAAAGGTTCTTCCAAGCTGGATAGGTGATAAAACTGCTGACCATACAATTGGTTCCAGTCTAGATGAAGAAACGATGTTTATGAGATCCCAACAGATCTGTAAAGAAACGAAGGAAAGTGGCATGGATATTAGACTCAGTAGTTAATTCATTGCCGTTGTTGATAATAGAGGTAATACGATTGCACCGCAGACAATGCGATGCAAAATTGTGGAAAAAGGAGGTGTTGCCATCACCCTCCTTGAGCCAACTAAACTTAGCCCTCTGAGCCCATTTGATGTGTTCATTGTGGAGAATGGAAGCGTACTCTCTCTTACAAGAGGTACGTTCCGAACGAAGGGATTCTGAGATTGGACCAAGCTCCTCAAGTCTATCAATAGATTCAATGGAAGGAAGGAAGACATTTTAAAGAAAATTTGCGTTAGCAAATCTCTCTTTACTCCATATTTTACAACCGTATTTGATAGCGTGAAGCTTGAGAAGGATGCGACCTAGCCCGGATGATTCTGTGATAGAGGAAAGGCACTCAATGATGAGATTGATGAAAATTTGGTCTTGCAACCAAAATTTTTCAAAACGGAATTTGAAAGGTCTGGCAAAATTATAGTTAGAGCATAAAGAGATAGGCATGTGGTCCGACGACGGATTGGGCATGGCCGATACAGAAGAGTTGTGGATAAGGTTGATCCACTCAAATGAAACAAGAAAGCAATCAAGCTTAGCCATAGTCGGTGACAACCTCATATTGGACCAAGTGAAGGATCGACCATTGAGAGAAACCTCAGTCAGATGGAGGGAGTGAATACAATCATTAAAACGAAAGGAATCTAAAGGGTGCACAGCGATGCCCGATCTTTCAAAGGTGAATCTAGTGACATTAAAATCACCACAGAAAAAACAGAAGCCCTGAATGTTGTTTTGGAAGGAGTAAAATTCGTTCCAAAATTCATTGCACCGATCCGCAGTGGACGGTCCGTAAACCAAAACCACTGTGAAGTCACGATTGAATTCGGCCCAGTGGAGTCGAACAATAAGAAAGAAAGTTAGTCTGAGAATTGAAATGAAGGAGAATTTGGAATCATTAAAGCCAAAGAGGATCCCTCTTCTAGATCTGACTGCATCAAGAAAGATCTAATTTGTGATTAATGATCCACCGATCGAACGTAAGATGGAAGGGGACGGAGACTCAAGTTTTGATTCTTGAATGGAAATCAAATCACAATCGGATGAAGCAATCAATTGAAATACTGATTGTTGCTTGGTCGCACACCAAAGACCCCGAATATTCCATGAGATGCTAATCGTTAAAAACAATAGCCTCAAAAGCTCTAGAAATTTCACGTCGGCGAATTGACTCAAAGTTAGCTAAGTTATCCGATGAAACCATAAACCCCATATCCTTAGTAAGGAAAAGCATATCTAGATTTGAAAGGGTGTCGAAGTGCACCTGATATAAAGACCCCATTTGATCCTGCCCAGATGTATTAGGGGAGGGGTGGGGGATATCCATCCTGCGGAGCTGGGCCGCCAGGGATGCTTGGGAAACAGTCGAAAATTTCGCTGCTCTTTGAGCCCGAATATGAGCGCTAGAGCGAATGACTGAGATGGTTTATGCAAACTCTCAGTCTGCAATCCCCCAGAGTAGGCTCTAACAGCTGAGTGTATCGACACCTCAGAGGGTAAGGAAGAAGAGATGGAGTTTAAATCCACCCGATTACTTGGACCTGGAGAGGGGAACGAAGAGGGAGAAGAAAGAGGGGCTGGGTAGTTAGAATGGTGGTGAGAGGGGGTGAACTCTTTACATCGTCGGGGTGAGAGGAAACCCACCGTGAACGGTGCAGGAGCCCGAAGAAGAGCATTAAAATGATAAAAAGTAGCAAGATAGTATTAGTAACTAGCTAAAAATGAAGAGTAGAGACCAAAACGAAGGGTGAAACCGCACTTGAAAGAACTAAAATTAGAAGAGCGTAACTTAATAACAACCGCATGAAAGGAGAAGAATATCTGTTGTTGTGATTGGGAGTGATCCAGGTCTGCTACTTCATCGTCCAAAAGATTATCTTGATCGATCCATGCTTCAACTTTCGGAGTGGCAGCTTTAAGAGAAGCAGAATTATATTTGGATCCTGAAGAAGGAGTACTATGCACTGCTCTCTTGAAATGGTCCTAATCGGAGGAGAAATGCGGATTAAATTTCCAAGCAGGCCACTTCTCATCAGAGAATCATTTTAGGCACCGATGGTGCAGAGCTAGGGGTTCCCAAAGCAGCGGAATCCACTTTAGTGTGCGACTTTGACGAGGAAGGCAAAGGTTGTTTAGGTGGGTGCACGCTATAACCGGATTGAGTGGAGGGAATGTGCTTCATCGAAGCAATGTCTGGATTGATCCAGACCAGGTTGGGAGGTTTAGAAGGTAAAATTTTGGGGATGGAGGGTGGGTTAACACCTTTATGCTGATACGAAAAGTACTTCTTAGAAGGAGTTTTGTGCGATGCCTTCCATTTGAACGAAGGAGCAGTCGACTGGGAAGAAGCTCCAACTGAGAAAGTTTTTAGGAGGATGGAAGCATCCGCAGGGGTGTTAGAAGCTCCAATAAGCAAAGGAGCAGGAGCTGCACTTCCCTTAGAGATATCTTGATAAGGGAGCAGGAGTTGCGCTTCCCTTAGAGATATTCCAAAAATTATTGAACTTGTCTTTTTGTGATTATAGAGTCTTTCATTTATCTCTTAGTAAGAGATGTATCCAATAATTATTAAAACACAAGCTTAATAGATATTTGGGATAGAAACAAATATATATATATATATATATATATATATATATAGGGCAAAAGGGATATGAGCAACTTGCTCATTTAGTAAATGAGCAATTGATTATGTGGCATGCATATGATACATTGGACAACTAAATCTTTTAATAATTTTTCAATCACATGTATGCCACATCATCAATTGCTCATTTACTAAATGAACAAGTTGCTCATATTTCTTTTTCCCATATATATATATATATATATATATATATATATATATATATATATATATATATATATGTATTTCCCAATACTAAAAGCTTGCTTTGTTTGAGAATATGAATGGTTGACAAGATCCACACACATCCAATCTTTAACTGTTGCTGTTGCTACCTAATATTGTGTCACTAATTATTACAAACAATCAGAAAACATGAAAAAGAAAGAAATCTCAAGCGCCATATTGCTTGCACATGTTGGGTCCTTCAATGCTTGCACATGCATGCTAATTTTCTCGAAGATTAATGGAGTATTTCTCTAAGGGTGTGTTTGGTTAATTGTAAAATGTACACAATCTATGAATATTACTTTGGAATTTTTTTATATATTTAAAATGAGTTCTAAAAAGGTAATTTGTTTAGATGTAGTTTTATTGTAAGTACTAGGTATGCCCGTTGGCACGTTTTCGAGAACGATGCAGTATATAAAACCCTATAAAAAGTTAAATATATGCACGTCTTCGTGAAGAATGATTTATATAGATGTGTATTTGACAGTAGACATTGATATATTCTGAATTAAGTTGTTTATTGGTTTATATCTTGCAGGATCATTTGTCAGGAGCTCGGCATTGAAAAAGAGTAATGTGAATCTACAACAATAATGGATCCAAATCACTTGCTATGTGTGACTTCAACAAAAGAGATTTCATATTTGATTTGTAGCCTGCCATAAGTAGCAATTCAGTTGCTAATGCAGTTATCGCTTCAAACTGCATGAGTTAATTCCCCATTGTCATATTTTCATGTAGTTAACCATGTATGATTTTAGAAGAGGTTAAAAAAGAGAGAGGGAGAGAGAGAGAGAGAGAGAGAGAGAGAGAGAGCTTATTGTGATGTACATGTTAACACCTTTTGTTAAATGTGATCAAGTACAATTACGCCTCCATATTAATATATCTATATCCATATACTGGACAGCGTACTGCAAATTTGATCTAAAATCTACTTGTTGGCCCCAATTTTTTTATATATTTCACTGTATGAGATATTTTATATTCTTGAATATAGTTATAGATTTTAAAAAAAAAGAGGTGCATGCTAGTAGAACTAACATTGGCCCCAACCCCTCAAAATAATTACGGAGTGATCCACACAAAATACATAAGCCCAACTATCAGGCATTACAAACATTATGAGAACATGAAAATTACAGATGGATAGACGACTAAACCCACCATAATGAAGAGACCTGAAAAATTATTTTAATGAAAAAGGAATCAATCAAGTCAAAACCAATGAGAACTTAAAAAAACCAACACTAATAGTTTGTAGGAAAATGCATTTTCAAACCAATACCTTTCAAAATGACTAATGTACAAAAGAGATTGCCTACAAACTCGACGGTTTGAACCCAAAATGCTCTTCATCACCCCAACATATCTGTATAATAAAGCTTACTATTAGTTAACTATTACCATGTATGATTTTATTTTTTAATTTTTTCTACACCTACTCAATTAAATCTTTATTTCTATTCTAGAATACTAATAAGAATTTTAGTAAAAATTTCGCCAGATTCTCCCCTAAAATATTAGCCCTTTTACAGCAATTTCTTACGGAATTCTGCTAACAATTAAAAATATCACATCACAGGCAGTTAATATCAATCCTCCACAGGCCAATCCAAGCAACATCACACAGACATCATATATATAGGGCTCTGGGAGTAAATATCTTCACATGATACAAGATACAAAATAAAAATAAAGATTTCGTTTGAAAACGTAATGGACTTTTAGAAAAATCTTTGAAAAACCACACACAGAGCCCAATACTCCACAACTTTGCGGGTACGGGTTTTAACATACTATATCATATCACTATATATCATCATCACATATAGTACTTAAAAAATCTGATAAAATACTAAATAGTACACAGATTTTCTTAACTACCCTCATTCTACATAACTGAAGTTAACTACCAAAAAAAAGTAACACAACGAAAAAAAGATTCTCCATTCATTTTCCTTTCTCTTTCCTTTGCCAGAATAACTCATTGCTTCCTTTCTCTACATTGGTTGGTTAAAAAATAGGAATTAAAAAAATATCAATAATGAGAATCTAATACACATAAGGGGTTAAGCATATCTTGCGAAGGGATATCAGATTAAGCACGCGTTCATCTGGAATGGTAACCCGTATATTTTTTTGTCGTAGGAATTGCACCTGTAATGAAAAAAAAACAATTTTGAATGTAATTGGAGCATATGAATACAGTCAATCCAATAGAGTGACCGTCATAAGTAGAAGCACTGAATGTTAATGGATCATCTTAATTAACAGGAATGCGGAAAATGTATAATCTTCTCGTGCTTGCTATATTATCATTCTACCGATGTGGCGAGAAAACAAAGAATATAATATCGTCTAAAATGAATGAACCGTAAGTAGGAATAGCACAACCAATGCCTATTCAAAAAATAAGGATTATAAAGCGAAATGAATCACAAATTTAGATAAAAAAAATTGAGGCTCAGATGAGGTTCAAGTTAACGTATAATCACTGCTCTTATTTCTAATAAAGTCTCTCTCCTACGCCTGAATCAACTACAAATATTACTACTGCCTCGCCAGCGTTATAGATTACTTAGCAGTAGAAAGAACTAAACAGGCAATAATATTGCATTGACATGTTTTAACAAATAACCAAAAATTCAATCACACCTTTGCAGTGGACATATATGCACCATCATCATCACCTCCAAGAACGAAAAACATAGTACCACAAAAAAAATGCAGGATTATCTGTAAAACAATCCGACTTTTTTCGCTTGAAGTTTCAAAAATACAATCACTGTCACAATGAATTCATAGGTTACTACATACATCTATCTATATTGCTTCCACTAAAAATACAATCACTGTCATAATGAATTCAAAAATACAATCACTGTCACAATGAATTCATAGGTTACTACATACAATTAGTCTTTTTCCAGAATGGACTAAGAATTAGTTTGCCTGAAATGGCAAATGTTATGAAACTTGCTGAAGAACAAAAGCTATTTAATTTTCCTAGCCCACCTTATCTAAAAATGGACAAAAGTAATTTATGCCAAATAAACATATAATTTATGCTTATAATTGTGGGATTTATATGATGTTTGTGTAGTAATAGAATCGATGAAATTGCTAAATTTTGGGATAATGTGTGGGGTGAATGCAGATTAATGCGCTGAGGGAAGAGGATTTGAATGAGAATTTCTTTAAGGCGCTGGCGCATGTGCAGGAAATTCACGTCAATTGTAGGATACTATGAGGACGCATCACCAGGGTTTTTTTTGTTTTGTTTTGGTTGGGAAGTTGGGAATGTGTTTGAGTTGTTCGAGTTGAAGTCAAGTATTTAGGATTTGTAGTTTGCATAGCTTGGTTTCTTGTTTTGTGAAAAATGGTGGGTTAATTTGCACCATTGTTGTTGAATTTGCTATGAACCATTTATTAGTTGATAGGTCAAGTTTCTATTGAGAGCGTGAGAGAGCTATAACCTATATCATTAACAAAACAACTAATTAAAAAGAAGATGGTAATAATAGAGGATGCGTAGGCTGTGCTGATGTGCATAATATAAGAAGAGAAGACAGAAGATATGTGCATGCATATTTATACAAATGAATGTATTGAGGGGATAGGATTTGAATGAGAATTTCTTCTAGGCATTTGCTCGTGTTCAGGGGATTCATGCATAGGATACTGCCAAGGGCACATCACCCTGGTATTTTAAATGTAATTTCTTTACCTGAAGATGTGTTTTATATGCAATGTCCTTACAATACGAGAACTGAATAATGATAGTTTGAGACTTTGAGTTAAAATATGTCTGTTATTATGACTAAAAAATTGAATTGCTTATAATTTTTGTAAAGTAGCTTTGTAAAGCTTAGTTATAAATTGAATTGCTTATAATAAATTACAAAGAAAGCTATCAAGTGACTCTCCTTCAATCTCCCCTAAAACCAATGGCCCAGATTGATTCTCACAAAACATATTTTTCCGTCCAAAATTTCAAACCCCAAAACCAAAAATTCAAACCCCAAAACACATTAACTATAACTTTCAACACCCACAATACCCACAATACTTCACTATAATTGTAACCTAGTTTAATAAAAGGCAAACGGGATTGCTACATTAACCATACAAAACTATGTAGCGCACCAGCATTACTAACTTATGCATGTAAAATACTAATTTAACATAGAGCACTGAAGTAAGTGATCACATAAAAAATGTTAGTATATTTCAAACGAAAAAATCCCTTAAATAAATAAATAAATAATCAGACAGGACAAAGATGCCTTACCCCGGAGGAGCACCAATTAACAGTGAAACAGAATGTTGCTCCATGTACTTAGACATGTCTATCCGAACCAAAAGGTTTTCATCATCGAACAGTTGCTCGGCAAGGGCCTTTTGCAAGCTCAGTCTTGCCAACACCAGTGAGACCCAAAAAGAGAAACGATCCAGTTGCCTGTTGAGGTCGGCCTAGCCCAGCCCTTGACCATAGCACTGCTTCTGCCACTGCATCAACTTCCTGATCTTGGCCAACAACTCTCTTGTGTAGCCTTTCAGCAAGACTAATTAGCCTTTCCTTCTCATTCTGGCCAAGCCTAGTTACTGGAATGCCAGTCCATCGACTCACAACCTAATTAAAGAGAGAAGAACATCATCTTGGTAAGCAAAATACACAAAACATATCTTCTCGGCAAAATAAGAATATATAATTAGTGGCTGATATATACATGTTTGTTGAACATGATGGTGCAATAGCACATTAAATTCAGATCAAGATAGCAATGTTTTGTTTTCTTGAACATCAGATAATGAATGAATTAAGATGAAACATTGGGAATGAATAAAGAACAGATGTGTCCATCCAACGTTCATTTCAGATAACCAAAAACAAAGTACCAAAGTGCAATTTAACATCAACATCTCTAGTAGGGTATTAAATATTTTGCTGATCGTCTCCGGTAGGGCATGAAATATTTTGCCTATTCAGAAGGGCACTACTTCTGTAATTTTAGTTTTCCACTTCTTTGGATTCCATATCACAACTTTCTACCTATTATAACAAAGAAGTGCAATTCAACCTTGGTATTTATTATAATGAAGATTGCAACATACCTCTGCATTTTGATCAGGACCTACGGTTTCGGTCAACATTAGGTTCTCAACTGTCTTGCCTTCAAGCTTGGCAATAGCAGCCTCAATTTCTTGAAGAGCCCCATATTTAATATGCGTAACACGGGCCAAATCCATTCTCCTCTCTGCCTCCTGTAGAGAAAACAATTTCATCACATGGACATCTAAAACCCCATATCGCAAATTGGGCGAAAACGCAACTCCCAAATACCACCAAAACTCCTCGATTTCACATCATTCTAACACAAACCTAACAAAACGTAGGCAATATAGTATATATACCTGAGATGGGTGGAAGCTAGACAACCTGAAGTTTCGGTGGTCGATCTCGGAGAGACTGTGAAGTTTCGGTGGTCGATAAGAGAGAGAGGGAGAGCAGGGGGCGAGAACGATGAGAGAGAGAAGGGGGGTCGGGAATGATGAGAGAGGGGGGGGTTGGGTACGATGACAGAGAGAGGGGGGGAGGGGGTTCTGAGAGAGAGAGAGAGAGAGGATTCAGGATTTCGGGATGAGAGAAAGGGGGGATTCAGGATGAGAGAGGGGGGAGGGGGTTCTGAAAGAGAGAGATCGGGAGAAGACAGAGAGAGAGATCGAGAAGCGGTATGAGAGAGGGGTTCTGAGTTGAGAGAGATAGAAATTGATTTTGGGGTTTGAAATTTTTGGGTTTAAAATTTTGGGCGGAAAAATATGTTTTGTGAGAATCAATCTGGGCCATTGATTTTAGGGGAGATTGAATGAGAGCCACTTGATAGCTTTCTTTGTAATTTATTATATAGATAGTATATAGAGGAGATAAAGAAATTAAAAAAAAGTAGTAAAAGTTAATGTAGAGGTGTAGGTAGAGTTAGTTTATTGAATAGTGTAAAAATAGAGGAGAGAGAATATATATTCAAAAATATATATTTCATATATTCAAAAATTATCTTCTGTCGTAGTCATTGTCCTTTTATCTAGTATTTGGTACCAATTGTTAAAGACTTCTTTCTTTGGATGTGACTATTTTATATTTGTATTACTATAGATCATTATTTTTTCTGGATCTGGTCTATCATAGATCCATATGTTACTATCTCTATTTTATATATCTTTTAGTTTTCAGTACATGGTTCTAAATCTCATAGTTCTCCTTTCTGAAATTATTTTCTCAAATTCTTCAGTTTTATAGGGAAGATATTAGTTGCTCCAAAAAGGACTTGTGTAGTCATTTCTATCTTTATAATATGTTCTGCAGGGAGTTCTTCGTCATCTTCAAGAAATTTCGGAATTGCTGAAAATATCTGAACATATATTTTGGAGGCTTTTGTAAGACCAAAATAGCTTTTAGCAGACTTATATAGTTCTTTTGGTAACTGGCTAAGTTCTTCACATTCTCTGGATGGATGTATGCAGTGAATAAGTCATCTTTCAAATAATATTCTTATTGTCTTTGGATTTGACCCTGGGAGTATATTTGCTTTGTTCATATGGTGCTGAAAAATTGTTCTGATAATTTGATTGACCTGAGTGGTCTGGAATAATTTCTCAGTATATTGTAAAAATATATTATTCTTTGAATACTTTGGTGGATTTGAGAGTAAACTCTCTTTGTAGGTAGTTGGTTGTATGAATGTGAAGCTTCCCTCTAGTGTGGCCATTTTTTGTGATTTCACTTGTATTTTATAGGTTTATAGGTTCACTCCCTTCACTCATTTTCTCAATATGTTCTGAATTTATGTGGTGGTAAAATAAACTTCGAAGCCCGCATATTTGCAATTATAATTGGTTAAATGCCCCCTTTATATGCTCCATAGTTTTCTTGGAGAAAACTATATCCATTTCTATTTGCTGGACTCTGTTTTCCATCCTGCAAAAGCAAAATTGTTAATTTCTCGATAGAAAATTAACTAGAATGCTATCTTTTTCTTTTATATTTTCTATCGTAAAATCATAATGTGCTAGTTCCATCTGCCATCTTATTAATCTTTTATTTGCAATAGTTGGATCTATTATTGTGTTAATCCAAGTTTTTGCTTGGGTATTGTTCGTTCTTACTGTGAATTTTGTATGTATTATGAATAACTCAAACTTTTTATGGCTTTTAATTGCTAATAATTCTTTTTCATTTATGTGGTACTTCCATTGTTTTTGTGTAAATAATTCACTAGTGTATCTGGCTAGACTTTCTTCTTTTTCATATTTTTCTATAAATTTTAGTATTGCTCCCCAATTATTTTCATTCGCATTTGAATCTATTATCCATATACATTCTTTAACAGGTAATCTTAGTTTATTTAATTCTGAAGTTTGTTGCTTTAGTATTTTCAGTTTTTCTTCATCCTATGTGGTCCATTCCCATTTCTTGAATTTTTACAGTTGTAGCCAATTTGTTTTTGCTGATAAATTTAGTATATATCATCTTGTTTGATTTAGTATTCCAATTATGACTTGTACTTCTCTTTTATCTTTTAGGCATTTGGAAATGTCTTTATTTATTCTGCTATATACGATTACAGTTCTATTTCTCCATGTGATATTTTTGTTCCTAAGAATTTTATCTTTGTTTTAAATAACTCCATTTCTTTTTTGATAATATAATATCTATTGTTTTTACTATTTCTATGAATTTTGGTAAATGTTCTTTATGTTACGCTTTGTTTTCGGGTCCTATTAGAATATCATCTACATATACTAGAATAAAATTATTATACTTTTCAAATATCTTATTCATATATTCTTGAAATACTCCTGGACTATTTTTATATCTGAAGGGTAATACGTTCCATTCATAAAATCCTTGTGGTGTGCTGAATGTTATTAATTTCTTTAATTCTTATATTAGTTTTACATGGTAAAACTCTGATTTGCAATCGAATTTTGAGTATACTCTTGTTCTTACTGTGTTTAGTAGTATTTGCATATCTGGTAACAGATATTTAAATATTTTAGTATTTTTATTTAATTCCTTATAATTTACAATCATTCTAGATTTTTCTTTTTCTTTTTTTCTTTTGAGTGTTTCCTTACTATGAATGCTGGTGATGAATGTGGACTTTGTGATTTTCTTATGTAATCATTTTTCATTAGTTCTTTTATATGTTTTTTGAATTCTTCTAAATCTGGTGGAGTATGCCTTATAGTTTAACTTTTATTAGTTTGTCTTTATCTATTAGCTCTATATGAGCTGTGGGTTTACTTAAGTGTCAATTTTCCAAAGGGACTTCTCCACAAAACTCTTCTAATTGTGTTTGTAAAATTTATTGTGTTATTGTTTCTTGAACTTGCTGTATTCTAATTTTATTTGGTAAATAATGATATTCACCATGCTGGACCGAAGAAACTCTGATATGTGGTAAGTTTGTTCTAGAATAAAATTTATTCTAATTGCTATCGCTTGGTATTTATAAGGTGTTGTAAATATAACTGTTTTGTATGATGTAGTCACATGATAATATTGTTATAAAAAGTCAATTGCTAATAACACACCATTGTTCATATCAGCGAATTGGTATATTATTGGTATTTTTAGGATGTAACTTTCTATTTGTATCGTAATATTTTGTTGATACTTGTCAAGTATAATGGTTTGTCATGTCAATCTAGTTATTGCCTTTTTATTATTTTCATCTTGTTTTCATTTTGGTAGTATATTTTTACGGCATAGGCTTGTGCCTGCTACAGTGTCTATTAGACTGTGATAGTTTCTTGATTTATGTCCATCGTATATAAATTTTGTTAATGTGTATAATGTATTTTTTTTGCTCTTAATAGATATTTGGACAAGATTCTATTTATTACTATACTTTCATTATTTATTGTTATTATTATTTTTTCTTCTTGTATTGCGTATGGTTGTACTGATATAAGAAAGTCAGTTCCAATAACATTTCGTTAACATTGTGCTCTAGGTCTATATATAGATGTAATAGTATTTCATTTCTACTATTTATTCTTAGTGATAATACTAAATATGGACAATTGGATGTCTATTGTTATAATAGTCTAAATAGTAATATGAGTTTTATAATGGTTTAATTTTGTTGTTTTTAAGTTTATTTGTTTAATATGTAAATTAGTAGCTCTTCTATCTACTAGAGCTATTTGCTTGTTTCATTTACCATTCTCTTAATATTCTATTTGTATCTTAAATTGATTATTATTGTGGTTATCTAATGTATTTATTATTTGTATTAGTTCCAACGCCTGTTGTTTGTTTCTTACTGATAGTAATCTTTTTCCAAACATTATTTGTGGTACTTTTCCTTTTGCTATATCTTTTGTTTTGTTAAATTAAATTCTATATAATTTGGTATGGTCATTTTAGGATTTTCTCTAGCTACTTTGTATCTTATAATTTCTCGGAATAGCGGTTCTATTTTAAAGTTATCAGTATTTCTATTTTTACTTCATGCTTACTTGTAAAAACATAAGTATTTCTTATTTGTTTACTCATATCCTAACTCTTCTCTATCATTTATATTTCTGATAATCTGTGATACATGACTAAACTTTTGTCTTAATTTTCTTCTGTCATGCTTATGGAGAAGTTAGGTTTTATTGTAAATTTTAGGTATATTATATTTTCTTGTACTATTCCTATTAGGACATCTTGTGTACTTGATATTATTTTATTATCTATTAAGTATATTTCTAAGGGTGTATATATTCATTCATTGAAATAAGCATTATTATTTGTACTGCTCCTAAATATAAGTGTCTTAATGTCTTTCTGGTTTTCTCACTTTTTTTTCCTTTCATTTCTTGTCTTATTAACATTTTTGTTATCAATGGGGATATAGTTTTTCCTTGAGCTTGTTCAATGTCTATAAGTTGTTCATTATTTCATGCTATTATTATGATATTCATTTTTCTTTCAAATATTGAAAGTTTAAATATTTCTTTTAGGTTTATGTCTAGTTTGGTTAATCTTATTTTATAGTATTTTTATATGTCAAAACTCATTATCTCTCCCACTTCTTCATTATTTTCTTCTCTTTCTAATGATTCTCATATTTCTGTTATTTCTGTTATCACATTTATTTCATATTCTTCTGTTTCATCCTCACTAGTTCCACTATCTTTTTCATTACCATTATTTTTTCGTCTTCACTTATTTCATACCATTCTTCTTTATATTCTATGGGTTTATTGTTTATGTTATACATTTCTCCATTTTCTTCTATATATTTTACAATTTCCTTTTTAATTCTTTTAGGACAGTTTGGTGATATATGTCCTACTTCCCCTCATATATAACAATTACATTTCTTTGTGTTTTTTGTATATTTTTTGTTTTTATTTATTTTTGTGAAGTATTTTTTTATAAGGTTTTTTGTATCTCTTAAAAGTTTTTTTGTATTTTGGTTTTCACGTCTTTTCATATTATTATAGCTATTGTTATATCCCTAATGATTTGATTTTGCTTCTTTACAACAAATTTTTTATTTATATGTTCTATAGTATTTTATAGTTGACCTAGATTCTTGACACACTTTATCTTTGTAATCTTTTACAAATTATGTTCCATATCCTAAAGTATTTGTCTCTAGTTTTACTTTCTCATTTATTTATGCACTCTATATGTTTATACCCCATAGATCTGGTAATTTTAGGAAAAATGAGTCTAAAATTGGACTCTTTTATTCTTTTGTATAATAACTATCTTGGAAATATTCTTTGAATTCACAATCATAGTTGTCAAAATAACACATGTTGCATATTTCTAAATTTCTTTGTTTCCATATTGCTTGGTTCTTTTTATATGTATTGTGTTTTTCTGTTTTTTCGTAGACACTAAATTCTATTCTTATTGCTATCTCGTAATTTGTAATTATTTCTATTAGTCCTAATGTTCTTTGTGCTGAATTTTCCTACATTCCTTTGTCATCAATTGGTCGTGCTTTTCTCGTATTATTTTTTTCTTCTTCTGTTAGTCCATTCCACCATTTTCCTACTACTCCTATAAAGGTTGTCTTTATAAATTTCTCGAATGTATTTCCTAAGAGGTTTTGTCTAAATCCTACTATTAAGAATGCTTTTACTCATTGTTCTATTGTTCTATCTATATCTTTTACATAGTCTAAATCTAGTCATTCTCCGTTTCCTGCTATTCTTTTCGTAGTGGTCTGTGCATTCATATTTTGGAATATCTTTTTCCTTTTATTTTCCTAAATTATTCCTTTATCCACTTTGCCATTTTTGTGGTAGGTGATAAGATCTTTTATTAGGTGGCTGCTAATATCATGATATAGGATGGAGGATTAAGAGGAGTGAAATGAGACTCCTAGCTAGGGTGAAGAGAAGGTTGAGGACTATAGTCGTACACTTCAACTTACTCTAACTAAGAGTTCATACAGGCTCTCCCTAGCCCAAAGAGATACCATACCCAACAAAACTGACATTATTCACCATATAAAACATCATCAAAGTTCAACAGTTAAAGAAGTACAAAATAACAGCTCAGAAAAGCAAAGCATAAAATGATTACAAAACAGGGTTGAATCCTCAAAAAGCAACTTCGATAAAGAAAGTCTTGAAGCTCAGAAGAAGATCCATTCAGAGTTGCAGCTAATAGCCATAGGGTTAGCTGTAGTCCCTTCTATACGCAGGAGATCTAGTGTATTAGAGCTTTCTAGTGAACCCATCATCGCAGTCTTCTTCCTACTAGTACCTGCTGCATTTAACCATGAAGCCAACCAAAATTTAGCCTTGACAATAACAGTATCGACAGTATGAAAAGTAGCATTGAAGGCTGCTATTTCTCTCTATCCACAAACTCCAGCAAATAGCAAAGGTGACAAGTACCCAAGTGTGTGAACGTGTGTTGTGAGAGGAAAGGACACCAACTAGAGAATGCATGATGAAGAGATGTATGATGGGAAGAGATCTGCATCTTAGAGGTGAAGAAATCCCATGTCTGAGTAGATAAGGGGCAGGTGAAGAAAATATGAAAATTTGTCTCCACAGGGCACAAGTAGGATGTACATGTCTGAGCTCCATTCCAACCCTTCTTATGCATAACTTCTTTATGAGTTAAGCTTATTCCAACTTAGCATCCAAATGAAGATCTTAATTTTGAGGGGAGCCAAGCTCTTCCACGTAGCAATTTGATAAGGGAATCTAATGCCTCCATCATTGAGAAATGTGTAGGCAGAGTTAACTGAGAATGATCCATATGAGTCATGTATCCATATTGGTGTATATGGGATATTTAGAGTAGGAGAGAAATCAGAAATTGAAAGTAGTAGAACTTCTTTTTCTCTGTGCATGGCTTGATTAACAATTCTTCGAAGTGTTAATCTCCAATTCCATAGACCATTAATCCAATCACCTTGGGAGCTAAGGGGGGCTTAAAAATTCCAAGCAGCAAAGGCTAGAAAGGGGTGAGAGTAAAGGATTGAGGAATTATCAAGCTGTAACACCCCAATTTTATTTATTTATTTATTTTATTTTTTTAACCATTCAATTTTCAAATGCTTTCTAACGTAATCTGTTTCTTATCTACACAATTTCTTACGTAGAAAAATATTCATAGTTTTCAATTAAAATTTCGGCAGAGTTTCTCCTGAAATACTAGCCCTTTTACAGAGATTCCTTACGGAATTTTGCAAACAATTACATAAATCAAAGTACCTATAATATATATCAATTCTCCCTAGACCAATTCATTCAACAACACACATGCAATAATATATGGGGCTCTGGGGGCATAATTCATCATAATAAGCAAGACACAATTTAAAAACCAAAAATTCTTTTGAAAACATATAAGATTTTTAGAAAAACCTTTCAAAAACCAACCATAGAATCCAGTACTCCACGACGAGGTGGGTACGGGCTTTCATACTTCATCACATCACTATATTTATTATCATTCCTTGTAGTTATACACATATTCCTTCATAATACAAACTATCACCCAAACACTATCTCCATTTCTACATAACTTAGGATAATAAAATATATAATAGATACATATACAACCCATTCGGCTACGAGAAAAGTATAACTATCGAAACCATAACAACTATCTATCCTAGCTGCTAATCAGGACCTGCAAGGGAGTTAGGCTCGTCCACCCTCAGGGAGGGACTCCCCTAACCCCCAGAAAACAACAGAGGTTAACCATGTCTGGTGTGAGTATAATTACTAGTTTAGCAAATAAATGAAACTATATAAAGAAAATTGAAAGAACTTACGAATATCATGATAATTAAGTTTAACCTGAAAATTGAATATACAACATAACAAAAGTGATTCATGCGCCCAAGTACTCTTTTGAATCTTCAACCCATTTACATATCCATATCCACTCTCCCTACCTTGAAGTTGTGTCTCAGCAGGTAGTTTCCACTATCTCTATGAAAATAGCGGGCATGTAGTTCCTCGACACAATTCCAAGGTATACTATATTCACATTAATTCTCGCCTCTAACATCACAGTCATTCAATCTTATAGCCTTTCATTCATTCAATCTCATACTATATTTATATTCATTCTCGTTGCATAACATCACACTCATTCAATCTTACAACATATTGATATGTATTCTCATCATATTTATTCTCATCACATAATGTTACATTCATTTAATCATATAATATCACATACATTTTCCTCGCATCTCATTGCATGTATTTATTTTATCGCATATCATTACATTCAATCATATCTTATAACACATCTCATAACATTCTGTAATACATTCACCTTCCCTCTTATTATATATATAACAATTTACCTTCTTTTCATTCTAATTTCATCATATAGCTTATTGGAATGCTCATTCTCATTTTATCATATATTTTACATAATATTTCATTTTCATCCCATCATACAAATTAAGTTACCTCTCATTCTTATCGATAATATATCTTATTTTCATTTTTACTTACATCTCATGTTACAATTTACTTTAACTTTCATTCTTATCAGATAATACTCTGCACCCCAAACATAGTTTGGGTAATATAATACCGCATCTTAAAGCCGATAGCCTGGGTAATAATCACCGCACCCTAGATAATTTGGGTAATAATCACCGTACCCCAAGTAGAACTTGGGTAATATAACATCACATCTCAAGCCGATAGCTTGGAATATTGCTTTACTTTATTTTCATGTTCATCTTACAATTTACTTTACTTTTCATTAGTATAATACATACATATTTTCTGTACTTCTCTTATTCATTTCCATACCGCAATTTCGTCAAGTTATTCATATTAATCCACATACATAATTCCTTCACTTTTCATGCTCATTTACATAACACTATATCTTCACTTTTCATATTTAATCACATAACATAAATATTTCCCTTTTCATAGATATTCTCATGACACAATTTCTTTATTTTTCACATAATGCAATTTCGTACTTTTCATATAATCACATAATGCAATTTCCTCACTTTTCGTACTCATTTAACAACATATTTTATTTACCATTCATTTTTATTTACATACTCATGACTCATTTTCTTTAATGTTCATCTTCATTCATATAGACATTTTCTTTTACTTTTTATATTCCTTCCGATTCATACACTTGCTTTACTTTCTCATTTCCACTTCACATCAAATACTTTTTTTTCTTTCTCATTCACATTTCACATCTTATGCTTTCTTTGCTTTCTCATTTTCATTTCAAATTTATTCATTTTATTAATTTGTCGATCAGTGAGGCACAGTATCCCAATATACTGAAAGCCGACAGCCCAGTAAACATGCAGACCTCTGCCCACCAAGGGTCTTACGCATCTGAGGCTACATCTTCCTCCTAGCCTATGCCAGCGAGAGAAACACCGCTGCCCACCAAAAGTCTTACGCATCCATCAAGACTAGAGCCGATAGCTCCGTGAAAACACAAATCGCTGCCCACCAAGGGTCTTACGTATCGCTGCACACCAAGGGTCTTACGTATCCATCAAGACTAGAGCCAATAGCTCCTTAAAAACATAAATCACTGTCCACCAAGGGTCTTACGCATCGCTGCCATCATGGGTCTTACGCATTCACCAAGACTAGAGCTGATAGCTTCGTCAAAACACAAATTGTTGCCCCCCAAGGATCTTATGCATCCATCAAGACTAGAGCCGATAGCTCTGTCAAACACAAATTGCTGCCCACCAAGGATCTTACGCATCCAACCGGACCTCAAACCGATAGCTTGGGCGATAAAAATACCGTACCCCAAACATAGTTTGGTAATAAACACTGCACCCCATGCCGATCCTTGGATATTAAGAGGTCTAGCCCAAATCCACAGGATTTCTGTAGGTACTGGTCAACAAAATTTAACTGTTATTATCATCTTCATCTCATCTTTTTAACTCATTTTATCATTACATATCATCTCATTTTTTATTTCAACAAATTATCACATCTTTGGCATTTACCATGATATTTATCTTCTCATTATACCTTATATATGCATACACCGTATTATTTAATTTATAAGATTATTACATCATATTATTTCATATCATGAATGCACTAAAGTATTTATTTTGTCACGTTATAAGATTTTATGAGTATACCATGTTATGTAATTTATCACATCATGTTATCACCCATTTATTTCACCTTGAACATCTCTATATCATACATATATTAACACATTCATTTCATCGTTTCTCACATCACATCTCATTATCACCCATATATCATAAACATGCAGCATATTGGTCAATACATCATAACACCATACATATATATATCATTTCTATTTATCATCCGTATATTATACATATATCAAACTCCAATTACTTCATATTATCATATATTTCCAATATATTACTCAAAATACCAAATCTTCGAAATCATACAAATTCACCATATAGCACAATTTCATCTTATAAAAATTTCGTATTTTCTATTAAATCTCTCTCCAGCAATAACTAACACAAATTATATCGAGTTAGTCTAAAATTTTGTCACAATGTGAAGTATACCTAGTACAATCATACTCACCCAACGAACCGGCAAGAAGATACTCCTCCCTCGCCCGGTCGCTAATCAAACTTCACCTTTTTAATACCTATTAAAAAAATTATCGAACCCGTAAGTCATTAACTCATAACACACATTATCTATCCCTCGAATTCACATCAAACGTACTCATACATCACATACAATATACCCAAGCATATCAAATCAACAATTATCTAATCTAATGGCCAAATCCCAATTTTGCCCCTCGATCAGAGGAGTTCTAATCAATATTTTATATTTTAAGGGTAAAATACCCCAAATTAACTTCTATATCCCAAGATTAACTCATATATGCATTTTGAGAATAAAGTCTATTATTTATACATATTTTCATATCAATAAACTCTATTTAAAAAAAATTTCCGATACTAGAAAAAATCCTTATAATTGTCAAACAATTGTTAAAATTTATCATAAATGCTTCTAAATTATCCCATAATATTCTACATCATCCAAAATAATTATTAGCATTCAATAAATACAATTTTTCTTACCCTTCCTAAACTCAAACCCTAGGTTTAATAAAGTTTTCATATTATTACCATAAAAATTAAAATCTTTCACCTATAGCATGTTCTACATATTCTAAACTACTTTCTACTAGAAATGAAAAGTATACAATTCCATAAACAACTATACAAATTGGTATATCTTCAAGAAGTTCTCTGGAAAAACCGACACTACCATGCTGAAGAGAACCTTAAAATCTCCTAGAATCCCCGAATTAGAAGCTTGAAGTGAGATGGAGGTTTGATTAAAAAAGCCTAGGTTGCCATGTAGTGGGTTTCAGACAAGACTTGGATTTCGGCCAAGAATGTTGGGGTAGGGAAAGAGAAAATGAGAGTGGTAAAATTGTAAATATGAGGATTTTTAATAGTAGGGTTATGGGCCCAAGCCCAATTCAACACAAAACCTCATTTTTAAAGATTATTTTCAACGCCGAATTTCAAAATTTCTAACTTCTTTCTAGGACCATGCAATTACTTCAAATTAGCAAATTTTCTGTCCTCTATTATACACAAATACACAAGAAAAATTTTGGGTTGAATCGGAATCATCTGCTCCGAGAAAACTCATATCAAAACTCCTATATTTCAAATTTTTTTCTTTTAACCCCAGATTCCAATTTAATCATTATAAAATAAAATAAAATCAATTAATATAAGATTATATACTCAAAGTCATAAATAACAACAATATAAATCAAATATTTAAGAATTTTTAAATACAGGTGTTACACAAGCCATTTGTGTTGCCAAAAGAGAATTCTTGAAACATCTCCCAGGTTCCATCTAACATTGCTGAAGAAGTGGTCTTTGAAGGAGAACATACCTTTCCAAAAGGCAAATGCATGTGTAAGGCAAGAATAAGATGAGGATGCTTGCTTGAAGTATAGGGGATGCAACATTAAGCTTTCCAGGACAGAGGGGTTGGAGCAAAGCTTTTACCACCACTTCAAGAGAAGAGAGTTGTTGAAGCATCGGAGTTCAAACTCACCCAAGCCCCCTTGGGATTTAGATTTACATACTCTTTGTGAGTTGAGATTTGCCTTGCCTCTACAATCTGTGTCTTCTCATGTCCACAAAAATCAGCTTCTAAGTTGATCAATTCCTCTGATCACCCATGTTGGATGTTTGAAAAGGGAAGAGAAGTAGAGGGTAGTGCAGATAAAACAAAGTTAATCAAGATCACTCTTCTTCCTTTGGAAATCATATGACACTCTTCCTCCTTTGAAAAGCATATGGCCTCTCCAGGAGGAAAGTCTCTTCTCAATCTTCAAGATAACAGGTTGCCATTCTCTCTTGCTAATCTTCTTCTTAGATAGTGGTAGGCCCAGATATTTCAAAGGGAGTTTGTCAGGCTTGCAATTCAGGATTTGAGAAAAAGAGTTCAACTTATGGATGGAGGGGCCTAAGTATACTAAGGAGGATTTAGAAAAGTTTATATCTAGACCAGAAGTATCTACGAATATATATAACAGTAGCTTGAGTTTGATAATCTTCTCTTTCTTTCCTCTACAGAAGACAAGAGTGCCATCTGCGAACTAAAGTACTTAGAGTTGGGAGAGCGAATTTCTGAGTTGCAGATATGAGAAAGTTCCTTCTTCTCTTTCCATGTGGAGCATTTTGGCAAGGACATCAACCACCAAAATGAAAAGCATTGGCGATAAAGGATCTTCTTGCTTAAGCCATCTTTTGCTAAGAATCACTCCCCCTTGCTTCATTAATGAGAATTGTGGATTTAGCAGTATGGAAGATGTGATGGATCCAAGCACACCATGTTAGGATGTTATGTAGGTTTTTTTAATTTTAGTATTTTTATTTTTTTTGAAATATTCAGTTTTTATAAGATCGAGGGATATTATAGTTTATAATTTTTAAAGTTGGATTATATAGGAAACTTGTTTATTTTTATAACAAATTGGGCCAGTTAAGTAAATATTTTTGAAAAGGGATCAGTTTGATAAATATTTTGGGAACGTTCGTCAGGTTATGACAAACACTCAACAAATAGGCCCTAACTAGTTACTACCTGGCTTCAATAATTATTCATCTGGCACTTGCAAACAAAGGAGGATGAGAGGAAAGGACTTGGTCCATCACAAATTTGGTCCACAGGATCCAATAATATGATATATACACAATCAAATTAAAGCTGGCACCTTCTCTATATATTATTTTATTTTAATTTTTGGTTGTTCAGTATAATTACAGGTGTCATTACTTGCATGGTGCATCAAGAGGTTGAAGCATACTTATACGCTTGGTCTCATTTTCTTAGACTAGTAGTAGTAATTTACACGTGAAAAGCACGTCTTAATAAATATCTTTATCTATATTATTTATAGAATAATGCTTCAGTCACTACCAATTTTACTACCATTCTCTTGACTATCTTAGATGGCATATTCCTATTGGAGAGTTCCCCCATCTATTCTATCTTTCCATACCTATTAGAGTGTGCCACCTAAGATAGTGAAGAGAAATATAGTGAAATTGATAGTGGATGTAGCATTACTCTTATTTATATCGGAGATTTTGTTATCAAATAAACTTCATTTGGTGATAAATATATACATTGTCACCCAACTAATACGTATAATGTATATACATAACTAATATAAATCAGGTCTTAAGTTCGATGCGTGACAACATCAGAATTTGTTTTCAAAATATATGTATATTTATAAAGACATGCATCGCACATGTAAATTACTAATAGTTCTTTTAAAGTAAAAATTGAGACGTAGTCTGGACTTGATCCTAAGACATTCTTTATAATAGTTATGCATGTGCATTACATGCGTTGATATAGATTTACAAATGACAAATCATCTTTTCACATTATAACATTGGAGATTAGAGATAATATTAGAGATAGTTTGGTAGGCACAACTTTTTTCTCTTCCTCTAATTTGCTTCCTCTGTTTTCTTGATCTTTTATTGCATTGGCTTGATTTCTGTTTTCACAATCACCGTGATGTTTATATCACGATTTGCTTAACACAACATTTATGCCATTAAATAATGTCGAAAATTTGAAAATTTATACGTAGAAGGATTAGTTTGTGAAATTTTAAGGAGGACATTTACATGCACACTCCTCTTAATTATGACGAAATTGTGAACTCTATACACAGGTGTACAACAAAATGATTAAAAGAAGGTATAATTTTTCATTCAAAAGAAGGTACAAATTTTCATTTCATCAGTATGTATGCATAAATGCACGTACTTTCTCTATTCTCTATTGGCGATAAATTATTTATTTCCCGACACTTCTGTGTGTGTAAACATATTTACTTCCTTGTTGTAAACCTTTTTTAGGGGAGATGTATTTCTTTCCCGAGTGTACGTAGTTTTCCTCTCTTTGACAATGTTAGCTGCCTATGAGGTTTCAAAGAGAAAAATTTATGGCTTTTGGGCATACAGATTTCATATGGTCTAACAAGAAGATATTATTTCGTATTCTATTGAGTGAGAAGACCTATATGGTACCTCCTTAATTTATTGCTAGCTACTAAAATATTCTACCGAAATTCAAGAAGATTATTGGAGATAAGAAAATTAAGAGGCCATCCACTGTTAATGTATATTATTATTTTTTTTTTTTAGAGAAAATCTCAAATATTATAATGGGAGAAAACCTTAGTATCATTTGTAAATTTACCAACACGTGCATAACTAATATAAATGAAGTCTCAGGTTCAAGTCCTCACTACGCCAGATTATTTACTTTATTTTTTAAAAATATATTAAATGTGCATTGCACATGTAAATTATTATCCATCTATCTATCTATCAATCTATCTATAATATAATATATAATCTCTAATATTATAATGGGAGAGTTTGAGTTGTAAATCTACCTATTTACGTGTAACTCCAACTCTTCCATTATAGTCTTTACATTTATTTATTTAAAATATATAATAATATTTATTAAGACATACATCGCACGTATAAATCAGAATTTTTATTTTTATTTTTAAAAAAATTAATACGTGCATTGAACGTGTATATTGCTAGTGTATATTAATTAATTATAAAGCATATGTAATGCACAATTTTTTTTTATAAAAAAAAATGTTTAAATTTAAGTTGATGCGGTAGATTTGAAATATGTGGTTGAGTTTTTGAAAGTGAAACATGTGGTTGAGTTTTTGAAAGTGATGCAAATGGTATGCATAACAATAACAATATGTAGGGGAGATTGAAATGATGGTATGGATGCTTCATACAACTCTTGACTTAAGAATGTATGGTTAAATTTAGTTTAAGTATAGTAAATCTACATATTGCATCGTTCAAACTTTTTGGTTGTAATAGCAGGGATGATGACCGTGGACCATTCTCGGGCCTCTGAAGTTAGGTTATTGATGATGGCAAAAGGCACAGTAAATCAGGGCCATACGATTCCAGCACAGATCTCAAAGATTCTACAGACATCTTAATCTTAACAGGCCATTTTAACAGGTCCGGATCTTCTTCAGGCTCCTCTACGAGACATGGGTTTCTTTCAAGCCCATAAAAAGTGACAGACTAGGCCTACTAGGAGACACACTCAGCCATGAAGGCCAGGAGTCAAATATCTTATCCCCTAACAAGAGAACTTATCTCTTGAGGGAGAGAAACATAAAGGAGATAAGGAATTCATATCGATCCAACGGATCTAGATCGATCGCTTGATATATTTCTCAGGCTTATAAATACCCTCCCGCCTCCACAGTCAGAAGATAATCAACAAATCGTCAGTTTCTCTATCAAATTCTCTATCTCTTTCTGGTTCTGACTTGAGCGTCGGAGGGTATGTCACCGGGGCCACCCCCGGTGTTTCAGGCTTTTTACAGGTCCATCGGCCGCGTCAGCAACTGTCGGATTCATATCACGGTGGCCAGTCAACGATCCAGATCCAATCTCAGGAACTTTAACAGCTTTTCACGGCAAAGATCAAAAGTCGAATTTTTAGTAGTTTCCATTAAATAAGAACTCACTATCTGTTTGCTTCTACACCAAAATAAACAACAACAAATTGGCGTTGTCTGTGGGAAACTACACAAGTCAGAAAATTGCCGCCATGCCACCAAGACTAAGAGACAGAGGGGCGGCCTCAAGCCGTCGCACCAATTCTCTTCGTCAACCAGCTCCTCTTGTGGAAGATTCGATTCCTCCTCAACAGTCACCCAGGCAGCCTAGTCAAGCTCCTTCCA